>OY740776.1:5142119-5742119 GCA_963513935.1 Aphrophora alni
GTGTGCATTCGGCTCGGACCTCAATTTGCATTATTTCCTAGTCGTTGTTGTTAAGCGAAAAACCTCTTTGTCGACATTTCCTTAAGGAAAATAGAATAATAAAACATAAAATAGAGACCACAAGCACTCCGGAAGAAAACAACAGTTGGTCAAGAGATACCTGAGAGGAAAGATGGAAGAGAGGAAACTAACCTCTAACTAGTTGAGGAAAGGTGAAGATCCAGACAATCCCCCGGTATACCACGCCATACTTATGATGTGTAGGAACTCGGGTATGCTCCTACGATGTACGTTATTTAGTATTAATATATCGTATTTATAATCAATATTAATAATAATAATAATAATAAATGCATTTATTAAACCAAACTAAAATTAATAATAATACATTAAAAATCAATGCCCAGATGGCATGACCGAGGTCGTCTGCCAGAGTAGCGAGAATTACCAATCAGATAATTCATAAAATATAATATATTAACAATTACATAGATGTATAAAAATAAATAAAAATAACTCTCAGTACCCATTACAAATAAAAATTATATAAATATAAACATGTGAAGCAAAGCAAAAGCAAAACAAAAATAATAATTACACCCGTACTAAAACTAACATTCAAAATTTACAAATTTACATTAAAGTTTGACAAATTTCCTACTGAGTAAATCCATATCAAGTAAACTAACATCTGTATACACAAAATAGAAGCAGAAAGATAAGCACTTCCGTCTGATAAGAAAATTATTCAATAATTAAATTCAGCTATCAAACTATCTAGAATAAGGAAATAAATAAATATCTGGTGGAAATCAAAAACAACAAATAGAACCTGGACCAAAAAACTAACATTCAAAAATAATCAATATTTGTTTTAACTTTTGTAGCTAGATTAAAACGTACAGTACATTCTACTGAATTAAACATACCAACATTTAAAAAAATCTTTAAAATTTGTATTAACCAAACTACAAATAAATAGAGCAGAAAAGATAAAATGAGAAGACACAGTAGAAAAGTATTTTTTATCTAAGGAGATTTTTTTTTTTCACCATTAGACAGATATTGCTGGTAGAGAATTAGGCACATGTACATTGAAAAACTTGCGCAAATTCAAACCTTTAATTCAAACACTCAAAATCACTCATCACTCAAAATAAAATACGGCGACTTTCAAACAAAAACCATCTAAACTATGAACGATTTCAATAACTCTAATAACGTATTAAGTTTGTAAATAAACAAATGTTGTTGCTGAAGTGTCAAAAATGTACAAAAAATTATATAATTCCTTTTAATTGTTAGTAAAACATTGTTAACTGAAATCTACCGCACCGATTTCTTAACGTTTTCTGTATAAATCATACACCAATTTTGTTACTGACAAATTTTTAAGAATTTATTAAAAAATAACAAATGTTTTAGAAAATTTAGAGTTCGTACTTTTAGACGGATAAAATGGTTGTAACTGGGAAACAGCTGCATAAATTTACAAATATACAAACAGTCCCAATTAGCATTCATTCAAATCAAATACCATCTTCATCACTGGGAAAATAAACGTAGCTAAAAATATTAAATACTGAAAATAAATCGGAAAATCTGAATTTTTTCAACAGCAAAATAGTGGTTAGGATTCGGAAATTGCTTCACGGATTTCAGTAAAGTTTACAGTTCCAATTAATATTCAAATCATGTACATTACTTCTCACTGGAAAAATATAGATTGTCAGTGTGAATTTTTATTTTAAAGTAGAATATGTCAAAAAATTTAGTTTTCCTATAGTTTTGTAACGTATAGTTGATAAAGAAGGGGGAAAAGGCGAAATTTAGAAAAGTCTGCAAAAGTTCAAAAAGAGGAGAAAAATCAAAAAGTTATAAATTTGTATTAAATTCAGGGAAGTGTAAAATCTAAATACATTTTAATTACCTTAATGACGTTTGGATATAAACATTTCTTGTTTACACACATGTAAACATATGTCGATTTAAATAGTTTTTGTATTTCTTTGTTTAAATATATTTTATAACTATTTTATTTCATTTTCAATCGGACCCAAAATTAGTGATACTCATTTTATTATAACTTTAAACCACTTTAAATATGTAAAAAAAATTAATTTAAAAAAAAACATTCAACATATTTTTATTCTACTGTAAGAAAATTCAATTAATAGTTTATATCTTTAATTTAAACTAATCATGTCCACTTTAGTCCAGCTACTTTGTACTTTGAAAAAACACAAAAATATTTTTTTTGTTTGTCTTATACAATCATGAAATTATTTGTACTGTGTTAACGTAGACAAAAAACATTAACTTTTTTCTTTTTGTGTAATTTAATTTTTTTTCCCCTCTAGATTTATATTCTAATGAGAAAATAACATTATTTTTGGACCCAAAAAAACGACAATTAATCATAATTGTTCAAGAAAATATATTAAAAGTCAGCCTACATGAGCCATGAAATCCAAACTGTACTATTTTTAAATGTCAGAGTATTCCAGAAGTGAAAGAAAAAGATAAATTATTCTGTTACTAATTTATGGCTCACTCTGTAAATAGAGGAGGTATATTTCTACAAAAATTCTGTTTGATCTCTATCTAAAAACCTATGGCTGTCCGAATAAGAATGTATAATCGATTCAGACTACCAGAGCATAATTTAGTAGCTTTTTAATTTTTATAATCTATTTCCAATTAAACGTTCTACGTTCCAAATCGATGTCACGCCGATTACTTGTGAATATTAACTATAATTGGTACAACCTGCCTGTTTCATAATATTCAATTAGCAGTATTTAATAATATTTTATTGAACAATATTACAATATTCTTATTACTTCACCCCTAATCGTCCTTTATTTTATAAAGATATTATTTAGCAGGTTAGTTTTAAAAGGACATTTACAATCAAATTAAGAGTAAATATGCATCAAAGAAAGTTTATACAAAGTACAATACTTATTGCAAACAAATCGTAATTGCAAACTTTTCACTATTGTTAAGCTCCCCTAACCCGTATTTTTCCTATTCCCTGTACAAAAATACACTTAAATTGGTATTTATGCTAGAATTTGAGTGTTTAGTAACCATATCTAACTCTGTCAACATATAACACTTATGAGTTTCTATACATAATGAGAGGCCTGAATCCGAGCTACTATAAAAGATATTTTTACATAAACACGTATACTTTTGCGTATACTTTTACGGAACATCGAGGCCAGAGGCCAAGCTACTAGTAAAATATATTGCTTATTCTCTGTCAACATATAACACTTATGAGTTTCTACACTTAATGAGAGGCCTGAATCCGAGTTACTACAAAAGATATATTTACATAAACACGTATACTTTTGCGTTGTTATATTTACGGAACATCGAGGCCAGAGGCCGAGCTACTAGTAAAATGTATTGTTTATTCTCTGTCAACATATAACACTTATGAGTTTCTACACTTATTGAGAGGCCTGAATCCGAGTTACTACAAAAGATATATTTACATAAACACGTATACTTTTGCGTTGTTATATTTACGGAACATCGAGGCCAGAGGCCGAGCTACTAGTAAAATGTATTGCTTATTCTCTGTCAACATATAACACTTATGAGTTTCTACACTTATTGAGAGGCCTGAATCCGAGTTACTACAAAAGATATATTTACATAAACACGTATACTTTTGCGTTGTTATATTTACGGAACATCGAGGCCAGAGGCCGAGCTACTAGTAAAATGTATTGTTTATTCTCTGTCAACATATAACACTTATGAGTTTCTACACTTATTGAGAGGCCTGAATCCGAGTTACTACAAAAGATATATTTACATAAACACGTATACTTTTGCGTTGTTATATTTACGGAACATCGAGGCCAGAGGCCGAGCTACTAGTAAAATGTATTGTTTATTCTCTGTCAACATATAACACTTATGAGTTTCTACACTTAATGAGAGGCCTGAATCCGAGTTACTACAAAAGATATATTTACATAAAAACGTATACTTTTGCGTTGTTATATTTACGGAACATCGAGGCCAGAGGCCGAGCTACTAGTAAAATGTATTGCTTATTCTCTGTCAACATATAACACTTATGAGTTTCTACACTTATTGAGAGGCCTGAATCCGAGTTACTACAAAAGATATATTTACATAAACACGTATACTTTTGCGTTGTTATATTTACGGAACATCGAGGCCAGAGGCCGAGCTACTAGTAAAATGTATTGCTTATTCTCTGTCAACATATAACACTTATGAGTTTCTACACATAATGAGAGGCCTGAATCCGAGTTACTACAAAAGATATATTTACATAAACACTTTTGCGTTGTTATATTTACTTTACATAAACAAGTATATTTTTGCGTTGTTATATTTACGGAACATCGAGGCCAGAGGCCGAGCTACTAGTAAAATGTATTGCTTATTCTCTGTCAACATATAACACTTATGAGTTTCTATACATAATGAGAGGCCTGAATCCGAGTTACTACAAAAGATATATTTACATAAACACGTATACTTTTGCGATGTTATATTTACGGAACATCGAGGCCAGAGGCCGAGCTACTAGTAAAATGTACTGCTTATTCTCCTTATATACGAAGGGTGATTGAAACACTTGTCTTGTGGTAATTCAATAAGTACAAAATTTAGCAATAAACTGTAAAAGTAGCTCCTAAATTTGTTCAAATAAAACTAGAGGTAGTAACAAATTTTTCATATCACTCGCTTTCTTTCTAATATGGTCATCAATTCTAAATTTTCTTATGGGAAACCCTATTTTTTAACGATTTTAAATCAAATACATTCTTGGGTAGTTATGAAATATCTGATCATTTAGGAGCTACAGGCACTTAAATGCCTCTAAAATTCACAAATTCAAGGTATTTCTTACTTTTTAAAGTCAAACTCAGGTGAAATTTAATGTCTTTTAACTTCTTTTCTTCCTTTTATTATAAAGCGATGAAAATCGTATGGTTTTTTTGTCTTCAAAAAACAAGAACAAAATAATTTTAAAAATTCTGGGGAAAAAATCTTCCAAAAATAAAATAAACAATTTTGTATCTATTATTACTTTTTTTTTTAGATAAATTATCTGCGATTATGTAATGATAGATCGTATTTCTAAAAACTGATCAGAGTTGTACAGATATTGATTAAACTAAAATGCGTATATTAAAGCTTAGACACGACTTCACCTAAATTTAAATTCGTGCAAATATTTGTAGACCATTACGTAAAGCGAACAGTGATCCGGTAATGTTGTTGATGCAAATCCTTGCTTCAGGAGCAAATCCTTGGATTTAAGAGGTACCGGGACTCCCTAGCTACGACATCTTTATATATCGCACCGTTTCCTGTCTCAAAAGGAGGGGAGAGGGTGGATGGTATACTGAAATTGAAACGACACTCTGCTTCAGGCTTACCAACATAATTTTAAATTGTTCCCACTCTCTGCTACATCATATATTTCATTCTTATTTGCAGACAGTGTTGCAAAAAACCTTAATTTACAGTGTTGCCAATGTTGACATTTCTCATCCTTTAGACTTTTTTTAAAAAATAGAACTTATATTAACTGAATACAGAAGGCGGGAATATATCGCGGCTGAAATGTTGCCAAGTAAAAAACACGTCAGTAAGATTTACGTTATAAAACTTTATGAGACGAACTGCTAACGTTGGTATTGTATTAAGCAATAGAAATTTGACAGTAAAATATTGCACAAACTATATCTCATGTACTTTACAACGGTCAGGTAAATAAAAACAGAGATTTACATTTATTGCGCCGATTTTTACACTAAATGTAGTTAATTTTTTAATACGGTAATTATTTCTCACAAAATGCCGGTTAATGAGCTATTGGTAAAGAAACAACCAAAGAATCCAAAGACACCAAAGAATCCTTCATGTGTCTGTTATAAAATAATTATAAAACATATAATATTACTCTTCAGGCAAAAACCAAAGTTTAAAAGCTAGATTCTAATGAAATACAACATAAGTTTATGTTTAAAACGAAACAAATTTAGGCAATTATTTAAATATAATTTGATTTTTCATACATTTTTCATGGATAAGTTTCACTTTTAACTGACAACAGCAGAACTGACTTTTTAGTGACGATTAATTATTGTTTCTTTTTATTTGGTTTTAAGGATGAATGAATGAGAAAATTCATCCAATATTTTTTGCACCGTTTTATTCAGATAGTGTTATGATTATTCCACAGAGATAATTCCGAACATTGTATAAACAACTAAAACAGTATATTTCAATAATATTTTCCTCTTATTTTCTAATTGGAAAGTACAACATTTTGTTATTCGCTTTTAATTCGATGCTCTGACGGATAAAATCCCCTTTCTGAATTAAACCCTGCTGAACAAGGTGCTGGATATAGGGTGACGCCAATTAACTGCTATTGGGCAATAAGATGCTCTCTAACAACCTTGGTAACTGGATATGCTTTTCTCTCCCTTTATTCATAATCTCATTATAATCTGAATCCATTGTTGAAACGTTTTTATTCTCTCGCAAATAAGTATCGAATAATTTATGAATCCATGTTGAATTTATGGTGAAATTATTCAAACTTATTGGGTCTAAAATGTAGACTTTCACCTTCCCAATATAGGGGTAAGTATGGTAATTATCAAAAAATATATATTACGATTTTTGACAGATTTTCATGTTCTCAAGAAACCAAAAGTGATTTTGTCGTCTGTACGTAAGCACGATAGTGGCCTTAGTCGTCTGTATGTAAGCACGATAGTGGCCTTAGTCGCCTGTACGTAAGCACGATAGTGGCCTCAGTCGTCTGTACGTAAGCACGATAGTGGCCTCAGTCGTCTGTACGTACGCACGATAGTGGCCTCAGTCGTCTGTACGTAAGCACGATAGTGGCCTCAGTCGTCTGTACGTAAGCACGATAGTGGCCTCAGTCGTCTGTACGTACGCACGATAGTGGCCTCAGTCGTCTGTACGTAAGCACGATAGTGGCCTCAGTCGTCTGTACGTAAGCACGATAGTGGCCTCAGTCGTCTGTACGTAGGCACGATAGTGGCCTCAGTCGTCTGTACGTAAGCACGATAGTGGCCTCAGTCGTCTGTACGTAAGCACGATTGTGGCCACAGTCGTCTGTACGTAAGCACGATAGTGGCCTCAGTCGTCTGTACGTAAGCACGATTGTGGCCACAGTCGTCTGTACTTAATCACGATAGTAACTTCAATCGTCTGTACGTAGGCACGATAGTGGCCTCAGTCGTCTGTACGTAGGCACGATAGTGGCCTCAGTCGTCTGTACGTAGGCACGATAGTGGCCTCAGTCGTCTGTATGTAAGCACGATAGTGGCCTCAGTGGTCTGTACGTAAGCACGATAGTTGCCTCAGTCGTCTGTACGTAAGCACGATTGTGGCCACAGTCGTCTGTACTTAATCACGATAGTGACTTCAATCGTCTGTACGTAGGCACGATAGTGGCCTCAGTCGTCTGTACGTAAGCACGATAGTGGCCTCAGTCGCCTGTACGTAGGCACGATAGTGGCCTCAGTTATCTGTACGTAAGCACGATAGTGGCCTCAGTCGTCTGTATGTAAGCACGATAGTGACTTCAATCGTCTGTACGTAGGCACGATAGTGACCTCAGTCGTCTGTACGTAAGCACGATAGTGGCCTCAGTCGCCTGTACGTAGGCACGATAGTGACTTCAATCGTCTGTACGTAGGCACGATAGTGGCCTCAGTCGTCTGTACGTAAGCACGATAGTGGCCTCAGTCGTCTGTACTTAATCACGATAGTGACTTCAATCGTCTGTACGTAGGCACGATAGTGGCCTCAGTCGTCTGTACGTAAGCACGATAGTGGCCTCAGTCGCCTGTACGTAGGCACGATAGTGGCCTCAGTCGTCTGTACGTAAGCACGATAGTGGCCTCAGTCGCCTGTACGTAAGCACGATAGTGGCCTCAGTCGTCTGTACGTAAGCACGATTGTGGCCACAGTCGTCTGTACTTAATCACGATAGTGACTTCAATCGTCTGTACGTAGGCACGATAGTGGCCTCAGTCGTCTGTACGTAAGCACGATAGTGGCCTCAGTCGCCTGTACGTAGGCACGATAGTGGCCTCAGTTATCTGTACGTAAGCACGATAGTGGCCTCAGTCGTCTGTATGTAAGCACGATAGTGACTTCAATCGTCTGTACGTAGGCACGATAGTGGCCTCAGTCGTCTGTACGTAAGCACGATAGTGGCCTCAGTCGTCTGTATGTAAGCACGATAGTGACTTCAATCGTCTGTACGTAGGCACGATAGTGGCCTCAGTCGTCTATACGTAAGCACGATAGTGGCCTCAGTCGTCTGTACTTAATCACGATAGTGACTTCAATCGTCTGTACGTAGGCACGATAGTGGCCTCAGTCGTCTGTACGTAAGCACGATAGTGGCCTCAGTCGCCTGTACGTAAGCACGATAGTGGCCTCAGTTATCTGTACGTAAGCACGATAGTGGCCTCAGTCGTCTGTATGTAAGCACGATAGTGACTTCAATCGTCTGTACGTAGGCACGATAGTGGCCTCAGTCGTCTGTACGTAAGCACGATAGTGGCCTCAGTCGTCTGTACGTAGGCACGATAGTGGCCTCAGTCGTCTGTATGTAAGCACGATAGTGGCCTCAGTGGTCTGTACGTAAGCACGATAGTGGCCTCAGTCGTCTGTACGTAAGCACGATTGTGGCCACAGTCGTCTGTACTTAATCACGATAGTGACTTCAATCGTATGTACGTAGGCACGATAGTGGCCTCAGTCGTCTGTACGTAAGCACGATAGTGGCCTCAGTCGCCTGTACGTAGGCACGATAGTGGCCTCAGTTATCTGTACTTAAGCACGATAGTGGCCTCAGTCGTCTGTATGTAAGTACGATAGTGGCCTCAGTCGTCTGTACGTAAGCACGATAGTGGCCTCAGTCGCCTGTACGTAGGCACGATAGTGGCCTCAGTTATCTGTACGTAGGCACGATAGTGGCCTCAGTCGTCTGTATGTAAGCACGATAGTGGCCTCAGTGGTCTGTACGTAAGCACGATAGTGGCCTCAGTCGTCTGTACGTAAGCACGATTGTGGCCACAGTCGTCTGTACTTAATCACGATAGTGACTTCAATCGTCTGTACGTAGGCACGATAGTGGCCTCAGTCGTCTTTACGTAAGCACGATAGTGGCCTCAGTCGCCTGTACGTAGGCACGATAGTGGCCTCAGTCGTCTGTATGTAGGCACGATAGTGGCCTCAGTCGTCTGTACGTAGGCACGATAGTGGCCTCAGTTATCTGTACGTAAGCACGATAGTGGCCTCAGTCGTTTGTACGTAAGCACGATAGTGGCCTCAAACATTAGGATAAGAAAATGAAATTTAGTACTTTACTTAAAAAGGATTTAATAAAAAAAAACTTTAAATAAGCCAAAGTCTCACTGGTTAAGCTTATTAAGACAGATTTCAAAGTAGATTTCTTGACGCTACATTCTCCATATTCAGACTGACAAATTTTTTTTATTTCACATTTCACCAACAGTAATTTCATCATCTTGGTCTCTTGATGTCTCCAACAGACCCGGTGGTTTCAAACCTACTAAAAACCTTTTTATACGCGACTACACTACACAGTCCGTCATTCAAACCGTTGCGAGAACAAAACTTTCTTAACCCGGTTGATAAACTTCGTTCATATTGTTTTGTAAAGGTAAAGTCGCGATGGAATAAAAAAAAATTAATTGTAAACAGCTACAAGTTTACCACCTACTAGATTCCTGTGTTTGAAATCAGTCAACAATGAGAAAACTCGTTGCTATGGTAACAAATAAATAGCAACAATAATAACAGCTGTTTTAATAAATCCCAATTAAATCTGCATACAATAAAGACTTTATCTCGTAGATTGGACAACAAAAAACGAAACCACAACGTTTTAAAGTTTTAACTTACTTTTGAAAGTACCGTCATATTGGAAATTCACAAAAATCAAATTAAACATTTAGTGCGTTGAAAATATGCGTATTTATTTGACAATATAGTATGAACACGTTGTCATTTCCAGACCAATATGGAGGTAATATTTTAGAACTGACCAACAAATAGGCTGATAAAAACAATAGTTAACATAGAAAAAAAGGAACAATAAAAAAACTACAGAGCGAAAAAAATGTGTAACATTAAACATAATATTGAAAACACAATGAAACATTAAGAAAGTGCGGGAAATGATGTATGTTGAAATAAGTAAATAAGGGAGTTAGTAAAGCGGGAGAAGAGAGGAGGAGGGGGGAAAACATAAATAGGAATGAAAAGGTAGAGAAGGGAGTATTTACAGTAGATAAGAAATTCATACATAAACCATCCTTGTAGAGAGGAACTTTAAACTTAAGGTTTTTCAATTTCTACAAATACAAAATTCAACGATCCAATGATTAATTATATATTATCTCTTAACTTCATACCACTTTAAACTTCATCCCGCTCACCCCTAACTGTACATTATATTTAACTAGGAGATCGTTTTTATAAACGTTACAAAGGGAAGTAAATTCCGGTTGGTTTATATCAAACGTGTGAAAATTAAAGAAGCAGCAACGAGGGAAAATAGTTTTAATTTGGAACGTGGCCCATTTTGGGATTGGCAGGGATTCAATTATCGGATGCTTGAATAAGAAAAGTCGAACTCGTGGCGGCGTACACTTCTCTGTAGACTTAGAGTAATGTCGATTAGCGTGTTAGTGAAACAGTTGATGATAGATTATTATTTTAACAAATAAAAGTAGATATTGATTTGTGTCAAGTTTTAAAATTAAAATACAATTTCACACGAAAATATCGCCAGCTTAAGTTGTAATTTAATTATTGTAGCTCGTTCATCACTGAAGATAGCAACGTTGTCGTTGAAACGCGTTTGGTTATAAACGTATTGTTAATTTGTGAGAAATTGTTTTGAAATTTAAATATCATCTCACAAGTTGTGACGATGTCACTGATTAGCTACAGAATCTTGCTCCAATCTTGCTGCTGTATCCTTTGATTGGGGTGGTAGTGACAAGGCTCACGAATTAATCGAGAAACAAGCAAAGCATGAATCCGACGGCGGCAGAAATAAAAAAACCGCTGAACGCGTTCTCTAAATGTATTTGATTAAATTAATTTCGTGGAGTTGTCTACACTATATAGAGGTAAGTTTTCAGAAAATGGCGTTTCGGATATTCACGGGAAGTCCTATTGAATGTCCCACCGCGGTATGTATACGTAATTTACAAATAGCCTTACAAGCATCCGTTTGAGTTAGAGTTGTGTGGTGATTCACTCGACTTTGAGGGATCACCGCCAAAGATAAGCGAGCCGATGCGTGCGCACCGGAAGGAGATGGAAGCGTGCTGGGCCCATAATCCAGAGGTCCGTGGATCGTAACCACGCTCTGCTACCAACTGCGGGGGAACGTCAGCCCTAGTTATATGTTAGGACCGACGTTAGATCCGCTTAACTTCCGGAATATGGAGTTTTTGGAAAGCGTGCTAGGACCTACCCGTTTAATATATTTGGACGTTAATTACGTTTAGTCTCAACCCAAGTAATCACTATGTTCACAGCCAGCTTATAATGAGTTATTATTATTTTACTACACTAACTAATTAATTATTATAACTACTTAACTCTTAGAACTCACAGTTACATACAGTCATTTTTTTAATTAATTAAATGTAAGTCCTCCAAATCAGTTTATGATAATTAACGTATTAAGAACTGGTTAGCTAGAGTGGTTATTGGTCTGAAGGGATAAAGTAATTTAAACCTCAAAGGGAATGGGAGAGCACGTTTTCAGTGTATTACAATCCCGTTATAATACTATTTAGTTTGACCCCCATGTAATAACACGTTGCAGTACTAAACTAGCTACGTAAATAAAACAATTCTTTCAATCTGTATTTTGTTTTTGAATTTTATTTTTTGGTCAGAATTAAAATTCTTTGTCATTTTTTGACTCATAAACATGTTCAAAATGAGATATCACAAGTCTATACGTGCTATTTGGCAATTTTTAGCAACCCCATCTTGAGAATTAAAAAATCTAACCCTTTCCTTTTATAGATCAACCCTCTCACCTAAAGATTGCCCCATCAGAATTCAAATCGTAAATATTTTTCAAAAATAAGAGGGAGTGGTAGTTTATTTTCAGCTACCTAGTATATAGATCACACAACACATTTCTAAAATTTTAAAATAGTTACTTTGAAGAATCAAAATTTTAAATGCTTGGTTTCTAACATATTACGTAACGAAAAACTTGAAAATCACTTTTATAAACGAGAAGCTCAGACAAAACAAAGGGGATAAATCTGTTTATAATTACTTCCTTTATACTAAGTATACTGAGAAAATAATTACTACTGATCCCACAGGATCTTTCTACGAGAGGGAACAAATTTCCCATTTTATAAGTGCACTTACAAATAATATACAAAAACCTAGCCAATGACGTGAAACGAACGTATGTTGGAAATAATTTTTATCCTGAAATCTATTGCGGTTCGTGCAGTGAATCACTGGACGCACAACAGATAGATTCCAAAAACCACTTACAAATTGATATATTTTTTAACAAACACTAATTGTAATATTTTTTTAACTTTGTACACGTATTTTCTTCTTCTTTACACACCCTGTATAGGTACGTAATTCAATAATGTTTAAAAAGGTAGAATTTCAAACTCTGACCTAAAAAGGAAATGTACGAAATCCGGTAGAGCTGAGTCGCCGGCACGAGCGTAGCGAGTGGAGAATTTCTAATACAAACGTAGAGAATATAGTGTACACAAGGTTAAGAAAACCTGTATAAACAAACTTTACTAGATAAGACACCTCCCCAAAACAATTTTCATTTCCTACAAAGACCAAAAAACGTTTAAATTTATAGGATCAGCCTTTGTTACATTAACGACAAGGCTGTGAAGATGTAAACAGACTTCATGTTATGAAACTAGAATAAAAACAAACCAAGATTTGTTTTTAATTGGGAGTAGAAACTGCTTAATTTTTAATTAAAAATTAATTATTATATTAATTTTCCACCAAAGCAATTAATATTTAGAGAGGAAACGTACAGACCGGGAACTCGAGTGATTAAGAGAACAGAAAATCTTTAATATTTGGAAGTTAATTAAGTAGGGAAGAGATTATTTTTTAGATTGGGTTGAAGTAATTGTCAGAGATATATTTTTAAAAAACGAATATGTATTATATTAGAGATATATAAACTTTAATACAAACTAAGTTACAGCAGCGCAGAACAGTTTCAAATTACAATAAGTACACGTGTAAGACACTATGGTTATTCAACTTGAAGTTCTCAAGGAAATTAGGAAGCTATACAGAAAACCCAGAGAACTCAAAGAGTTTCAAGGAGAAATACACTTTCACAAAAAAGGGACGTCCAATCAGAAAACAACCCGTGAATATCAACCTATGAAATACAAAGCTATTTTGAAATGATTAACCAGGTAAAAATAAAGTGAAGGTGACGCTTCAAAACTCTCCCCAATCTTCCAATAACCAAACCAACCAGACGTAATAACAAAGGCTATTTCAAAATAAAATGTGTTAAGAGTAAAAATTTAAACAAGTTCATACATAAAACAATAACAGAATAGAATAAATTTATTGCAACAATTTTTTTAACAGATAAAATACAAGATTAACTATGTTGCAAAAGCAGCCCCAACAGGATAAAACCAAATTACCCAAAATTCTTCACACTCGCGGCGGCGAACAAACTTTATAATTATCCCTCTTGGCCTCGAATTCGAGTCACTACTCCCGGATAACCGATGAACTGTATCAATCATATCAATCTTCAATTCGAACCGAAGAACCCTGGCTACATTGTCAATAACTTGATAAATATTCTCATTTTTAGCCTCCTGTACGCCTTGTACATCGACACAGTTAGCTCGCGAATACTGCTGCAGATTGTTCAATTCTGGAGTCACTGCCGATAATTCCTTTTTCAAAAACTCATTTTCAATTTTTAAATTGCCGATCATATCAAAACACTGTACAATTTCTGCTTTTTGAGATTGAACGATGGTCTTTAGTTCGTCAATTTTTGCATGCGTTGAATTAATAGAGATGCCCATTTCCTTACTCTCTTCACGAAAGTCCCTCATTTCCTTAAATAACTTATGAATGAGTGTATTTCAAACGCAAGATAAGCCATGCTATTACGAAAAGTGTTCAGCAACTGTTATGTGTTAAATGAAAGTTCACAAGTGTTACGAAAGGAAACAGAGCTAAACATGTGAGTAGTCAGTTATTTACAACTTTCATGTAAGTGAGATCTCATAACTGAAATCAATTATTGTTACAACTAACCTTAAGATCAAACTAAAGTCAATACAGCAAATCAGATTCACTGTAACTGAAGTAATATTTAAATCAACTATATGTAACTAACGCTGTTTTAAAAATGTAAAACTCCTTTGATAAAAAATATCTGAAAACAAGGATCTTACAACACGTACCAAGCAATTTTAAAGGAGCTATAAAAGTCAAAAGCGAGTCAAAATGAATGTAAAAATCGTATATAAATTAAAACTGCGTATATTTAACGTATACGAAAATAGTTCACTATATATTGTAGTAAAAGTGTTTAAACAAAATTCTTTATGTAATTAAATGTTGAGTGGGCTGTATAGAAAACATGGCACAGTTCTCTCAAGCCACAAATCTGAATATTTTTAATAATAATCAATTAAGTAAATTCTAGTAAGTTAGGTTAGGTGTATTGATGTACAGTATAAGATAAATAAAATTTAGCGATAAGTCTTGAAATATTTGTAAATATTTACTGATTATGAAAAAATCAATTTAATATTGTTTAGTTGAAATGATATTAATAATTTACTAATTATGAAAAAAATCAATGTAATATTCTTGAGATAAAATCTTGTTGAGCACTGTGGTGAAATTCACAACAATGATTCGAATTTGCCCATAACCACAATCACTAGAAACTTTAAAATAAAACACAATTATCTGATTAATTGTTCTGTTAGTGGAAATAATTAATAAAGAACAATAACACCGTTCGTTGTTTTTTTTTTATTCGTTGTTAATATTGTTGAGTTAAAATAATATTAATAGTTTCCTAATTATAACATTCCTGACATTTCTTTTCAATCTATTCTACTGGCTTGTCAGACACATTTTTTTACATTATCCTCCGAGGACAAATAGATAAATAAATGAAGTATATTTGGCTAACGTAATCCTGCCTTACTGTATGACGTGGATGCAGTCATGCGCAGTGACTCCGCCGGGACATATATATACAGTAGAGTGTAATTAATGTATAAACTGCAGTGATGCATGTACAGTACTGCCAACATTAAATAAATAGAAATGAGAGTACTTACGTCAACTGGAGCATACATACCTGCAACAGACAAACATATATATTATTGATTTTATTATCATATTAGGGGATTACGTCCCCTGGCGCCTACGAAGCCCAACCCCCAGAGTTCCGACCTGATATACCGGGTCTCCTCGTACTTTGATGTGCCGATTGATTTATTGAATTTTGATGAATTGGTGTAAAATTTAACGTTGAAAAATTATACTATAAAGCAATTAAAATAACCCTGGTATAATATAGTAAAATGTATCTTATGTAAATTTAAAATACAATTAAAATTTGAAATTCCAACAGTATTACATTAAAGTTGGATAAATTCATTTGTCTACAGTTGTTGATAAAGTGGCATTTTGTTCATTTAAATTAGTTTGCAAAACAGCTGATTTCTCAACAGTTTCACTTTGCCCACTACTTTGCACACTCCGAATGGCAACCGAACAAAACGAAATTTAGGTTAAGTTTATTTGAATTGATTTATAATATACAGGAAATGTCCCGTATGTATGTTGGATTAATTCTTACATGTAAAATAACATAAATAAACAACAAAACGACGTTTTAAAGTTGAAAAAGGAAGTAATTATTCATGAAGATGATTGACAGTGTATGTACACGGAGAGTATTTTTCGTTTGCCGAGCTTTGAAGTTGGCAATCCCGTTTCCTCAACAATACACCTAAATTATTTGTAATATTCATAAATAACCTCAGTTTTGACGTGAGAACTTCTACTCAGTGTTGTTTAGCACTACTGCTATATTTTGTGTAGTTAGTTTTAAAATAGGGAGAGTTCAGATTTTAAAATAATCTGAAAAATAGAAAAATGCGGTTATTAAAGATCGAATTGTAATTGATTGTTCGTTTGAACACTATTGTATTAAATTAATGTTTTGTTAAATTGTGTTACTGCTGAAGTATGTTTTTTATTTGTCACAAAATAACAACTGTAGATCAAGTATAATGTGCAATTCGTGAGCAAAGTGTCTTTTTTAAACTCGATAAAATTGACGCTTGCTCACTAGTTGCACAAATAACTATTAAACTTGAAGGTGTAAAAATATGAAAATATAAAAGTAACAAAAAATCTTTTTACGTTAAAAATAATTCATCCCCACCTTAAAATGAATTCTTTGAGGGATGAATAAAAGTTTTAGCCCCATCGAAAAACACCTCATTTTTAAGGTCTTGTTTTGCAAAAAAATAATTGCGCAAACTTGAGGCCGCTATTTTTGTTACAATTAAAACGGCGTCAGATAAAATATTCAAATACTCCAATTTAATTTAAAATCTACTTTACGGAAAATAATAAGATACAATTTATCACCGCAAAAACAAAACTGTATAGAATAAGGAAATAATTAATATCTTAAGAAATTGTCCAGCAAACAATAACAAAACGAATTAATTGCCACTTTGCTCACTAGTTGCACAAATAACTATTAAAATTATAACAAAAACATATATAAATGAATTGAAGTAAGCCTGGTATAATGTAATAAAATAAAATAAATTAATAAATGACGATTCTGGTCATACTGTATGTTTAGTTTATAATTTTAAAACGTAATAAAACTTTAAAGTTTCTAACACTATTACAGTAACGTAGGGATACAGTCTTTACAAAATTATACCCAACACATGCATAAAGGAATTGAAATCAGCCTGTTGTAATGCTTTTCATATTACACCAAAACGTGACACAGTTTCGCTTATCAACGCTAAGAATGGTAAAAGAATCGATAGAAATTCATTAAATTTTGTTATGTTGTATAACTTGTCGGTCATATCGCCTTAAAAAAAAGTAAGTGACTATATAAAAAAATATAAAAAAATCTAGCCTCTGGGATACTCTAACAGCGTCAGGATTGGAGAAAAAAAAAGTGGGTCAAGATAAACCTTCTAGGTAGTGTACCTCTGAAGATGGTAGCAGAGCTATCGAAATGTGCATAAGGTAATATAAACGCATTATACAGTTTTGTGTAGTTGTTGTTATTTTGTGGTTTGGGGTTTTTCTTTGTTCATATACAATCACCACAGTGCTCTAGTGATTTATTTACTTCTAAGAAAGATGAAAGAGAGGAATTTAACCCAAGACTACATAGTAAAAGGTGTAGAACCAGCAAGGGTCTTTCGGGATTTCAAATTGAGCCCCTGAGAGGTAAATTAATACATACATACTACTATTAATAAAAATAAGTGGTTAGTAGTAATAACACGATTTCAATATTTACTCTTTAACAAGTAACCTATATGAGAACATAAACACTGTTTGTTAGGATTATTCAGAGTGATATGTCAGTTTAGATAGAATGACATCAAGTAAGATGTATCTTTGGCGGGGAAGTGATGATAAATTATTGTGCTTGGTTTCAGAAATGCTAAAATATTTGTTACACCTGTCCTGCGTTCTAGTGACAACAATATTAACCTGTGTAAATATAATGTTTGACATTTTAAGTAGATAGCTTCATTATGTCAACACATTCACACGGCAGTGATTTTATATTTAGAGCGGAAACAAAATTATCTGGTAATTCTGGATTTTGTTTTTCTTTCTTAAAGTTAAAACTCAATAATGTTCAAATCAAATATATTTGTATGTTTTCACTTCCTCGTGTATTTAAGTAGTCTAGAAAAAGTTTGAATGGGTTAAAAAATCAATGTTAAGTTTTTGTTGATTTACGTTTGAGGTCCCCTGAGTTCAAAAAAATGTCTGTCTGTCTGTCTCTACAGTCCAAACACGTGAACCGATTTTGATGAAATTTTGCATGTAAACACATTTTAGCCCACAGCTATGAATTTTAAAAATATTGCTTCGATAACATAAAATTTGGGGCTACCTACTATAATCAAAGAAAAATGTCGATGTTTCTCAATATAGGCTTAAAGAATTGTGATAAAATTTTGCTCATGTGTAGCCTCTAAGATCCCAAACAAAACATATTGGTCGCCAGTTCTACAAAAATGCTGATTCTCGAGTGAGGTTAGGTTAGGTTAGGTTAGGTAAAAGAAAAAATCGCCCTCAGTGTAATTTAGAGGTTTTAATGACGGCGGAAAATTTTTATTTTTGTTTTTGCCAACTATTCCTGCACCGTTTTATTATATATATATATATATATATATATATATTTACTTATTTATTTATTTTTAATTGCACACAGTTTCGGATTATTAAATCTTCTCAATTTTTCGGATTATTAACACTCTCCTCACTAAAATAAAATTTTACAGAAATCGGTAAAGTAGATTTTGAGAAATTACGTCTCCTTAGCTGTATTTTTGTTTTTTTACCGATAACTCAAATCCCAAATTTTTTTAATAAATAGCAAACAATACGTTTTGATTGTGCCCTTATACGCTATATTTCAGTTAAATTGGTAATATCGTTTTGACATATTTTGAGTTAAGAAAAAACAAAATATATTGCCTCGAAAAATGGTGAAAATATACCCATGGTATGTATGGAAAATGGTGAAAATATAGAAATGTCATATAATCAGTCCAAACGATAAAGTTGTAGATCACTGCACATATAGAGACAGACATTCTTCCAAAAACCACTTTTCTCAATTATAATTACCGGTATATGTTATAAAGTTTAAAAAAAAATAGACGTATAGACGTAATTTCAAAAATAAAATGTTCCCATTGGCTCAAAATTTCGAGAACTTTAAAATCAATACCAAGATACAATTCTGAATATATTTCTTACTAAAATAAACCCAACAAATTTGTAAATAAATTTTAAATACAGACTATAGTATTTATTACAAAAGGCTATTGTTGCCTGTAACCCCCCCCCCCCACTTTGAAGTTTATACAATGCTAGGGTTATTATATTAATGGTTAGGTAGACGTCATAACCATTAGCATAAACTTTGACCCTTTATCATAACCCTACAAACTTCAAGTATCTGTCTGTAGAGTGCTCTGATTGTTCTCTGGACAGTAGGCTGGAGAGAGTTTTCAAAACAGTAAAATATTGTGAGGCGCGAGTGACGTTTGTTAAACAAAATTATTGATGAATTGTAGAAGAGACGTGACGAGTTTCAGTGCATTTCAATTGGTAATGAAGTTATTGAGATAGTTCGGGAGGAGGGGGGGGATATTGATGACAAAGTTTTAAAAGCAAGATTCTAAAATTATAGATTAACAGTATACCATGAGTTCATATTGAATTTTAATCACATAATAATAATATTAATTAACTTAATTTACTTTTAAATTGTTTATTTTAACTGTTATACCACCTAATATTGGTAATTAAATAATATTTCAAGTGAAAAATATACGACCTAGACTAGGAATTGAACCCAGAACTTTTGGCTTTAAGCGCCAATGCTCTACCAACTGAGCTATCCTAGTCACTTCCCAATTCTCATTTGACTCGACTTTGCTTCTGCTACAATTTTCAAGTTATCAATTTAATTACCTCGTTACAAAAGACAATGAAATTATTATTTATTCAACTTGCAGCATTTACGTATGTAATTATTGAATACAGAGTCAATAAATACGTAAGGGGTGCAAGTTGAGTAAATATTAATTTCATTGTCGTTTGTAACGAGGTAATTAATTTAATAACTCGAACATTGTAGCAGAAGCAAAGTCGAGACAAGTAACAACTGAGAAGCGACTCAGGATGGCTTAGTTGGTAGAGAATTGGCGCTTAAAGAAGCTCCTGGGTTCAATTCCCAGTCTAGGTTGTAAATTTTTCCCTTTAAATAATATTTAATTAAATTACTTAATTTGTAATTATCTGAAAAATTGTCCGTACAGTATTTTAAAATGGAAATTTTTCATTGATATCTGTACCTTCCTTTTTCTAAAATCGATATAACACACCCCAAAAAAGTTGACTCATCATCAAAAATGAGTCATTAAAAAAAAGTCTTCACTAAGTCCATTAGATCAATACAAAACTCAAAACGTTTAACGTCATCCCTTAAATTTGCAATAGTTCAAGCTTATTAGGGGTTAATATTAATAATTTTTCTCATAAATTTGTGGTTGTTTGAAGTTCCAAAATCACCTTGGTCGTGGATTTTGCGGACTACGTAAGAGACATAAGTTCAACTTGATCTACAGGCGTTGCTGGACTACCTGTGTTATTCCCTTTACACAACCAGCCGGAGGATGTTTTTTGTTTTTGTTTTTGTTTTGTTTTTTTTGTCTTTTTTCTTTTCTTTTTTTGTCGCCAGGGGGGGGGGTGAATTATGAGGCTGTTTGGTCTTTGTTTTTTTTTTCCTTTCGCCACAGGGGTTTCAGTGGTGAACTCATTTCGCCACCTCCCTTTTTTCCCGGCGATACTTCCATTCTTACAGTCGTACTAGCGGGTTGCCTAAACAGTAAATTGCAGGGGAATTGTTTTTCCATCAAATCAAATTGCCTTCCCCTTCTCTCGGTGATGAAAATCCTTATGACGAATCAAGGTTAGAGTAGGAGTAGCGCACCAACCGCAAGAGAGACTGGATATGTTCAAGGAAGTGCATGTCTTCTAGTGTACAGGATAACCGATATTTCAGGTACCTCCCAAATTGTTAACCCACCAAATAATGGCTATTTAGCCCCTTTCGGGAGGGGTCAAACGGCCCATGGTTTTCGGTAATGCGTCATCAAATTCCGTATAAAATTTAATATGTGATAAGTAGTTAACGGCCATTTAGGCCTAATACTGTTTCCAAGATCACTAGTTTTAAATAGAGTTTTTCCATTAATATTATTCATAGTTAATTTATTGTATGTATTTTATTTAAGAACATAGTTTTAATCACTCATGGAGCTGGCTGGCTGAGCTGTAATATTTGAGTATTCGAGGGCACGTGTCAGGTTAACTCCCCCCCCCCAACTCAAATTTCCTTCCAGAACTAAAACTCTCTTAAAAATCCATCCCCGCATAGCCCCAATTTATAAAAACTCAAATTGCTGCAAGTTTGATTCTTGAACTTCATATATCAGTCATAGATTGACTTCCTAGTTGAAGGAACTTTATAAAAACAAATGACGCTGTGCGACATTAAAAAACTGAGTTTTTCAAACTATAGCACACAAATAGATTTCTCCGTTGGAGTAATGGATATTATGTTGGTAAAAGATTAGTATCAGCTGGCTACATTGTTGACTGCAATCAGCTGTTGGAAATTAAATTTGAAGTCATTTGATACCAAATTTAATAAGTTATCATCTTTTATAGACATATAAAAGTGTATAATTATTTTTAAATAACCCTGTATTTTTCAAAGTCGACGCCCATGGTTCATTTTCACTTTTTGGTTCACAACTACCGAAGCGATATTGGTTTGTTCATTTTTGGTTTTCAGGATGAGTGACAAAGTTTGTGCAATGTTTTTGGACTTCAAATTAAATTCGCTACAATTTTTAAAAATAGGAACCTAAGCTTCGAACTTATTTGAATATTCAAATCCAATTATTGTTACAAACAGTTTAACCATTACATTACAAAAACTTTACCACATCGAGGCTCCGAATCATAACTCCACATAACCTCTCCAATACTTATAGAAATAAAATCCATACAATTTTAAGAGGGAAGGAAAATCTAAAAATACACTAGCTAAAAGGATGCCGTTCAAACAATAAAGATCTGAGAGGACTGTTTGTCGTCGCTATGGAAACAATGGGCTTTCAACAATGTATTGTGTCCAGGTTTGCACAAAAGCCAAGCTTTTTTTTCTTCAACTTGTAATGTTAGATTTCCGGACATAGGGAAACCTAGCTACTGTTGTTTACACTTATAATAGAATTATTCTTTGCGCCATTGTGTCGAGCAAATGTAGTCTGGAGCTTACACTCAAACATTGCACAAACAATGCACTTATTTGTAAATATGTACAAACACATCAAATATACATACTGTGCGTGTAGTTAGTAGGATGATATTTATTTTGCTGTTGTAGAAAATAAAGCGAGATTTCACCGACATACTGAGGGTTGGTCCGTTACCCACCTTCATGGGATAGGGTAGTCCCCCCAGTTTAAGGGGCTAACACAATGAGGTACAAAAGGTAACAAAAACTTTAAAAGGGAACGCCTCAGGATTTTCTGAGTTAAAATTCAAGGTATTAAACAAATTGTTTATATCATCCGCCATTTTTATGGCAATGTTAAATAACGCAGTAATTTAAGACTTTTTTATCCTTGAATATTGTCCTTAATAAATCTTCAACAATTTAGGAACTACAGCTACAGGAAAACTGTTTCAAAAATTCCCAAATTTAAGCATTTTTCCAAAGACGATTTACTTATTTCTCAAAGTTAAGTTCAGGTGAAATTTTGTGCTGTACTTAGTGCCATAAAGACTCAATTTGAGACAAATAACCAACTGATTTCCTTTACTCATTTCAAAATGGCGGCAAATTATACTTTCTAACGTCGAATATCTCGACAACCGTTAATTTACATCGATACTACTTGTTATACCGGGTGAATAAAAAGTCAAGCCCCCCCCCCTCTAATATTTTTCTAAGTAAATATACAGAGATATCCTTTTGGTGGTCGTGCAATCTCAGCAGGAAGTTTCATTTTATGATTTTGAAAATTTTGAGTGTCCCCCAAAAATGGGGGATTTTGGGGGCAACTCAAAAATTTTAAATGTAAACCCCCTTCAAGTGACACCTCATTTTGAAGTGTTTACAAAAACTTAAAGAATTGTCAGAACCAGAGTTCGCTATCTCTTCTCTATCAAAAATGGTAGCCCGTCAAATGTTATTGAAGTCTACACTTACATTAGTTTTCAAGGTAAAGTGACTTTCTCTGAAACAACTGGGTTATTTTTTTTCTGTGGTCTAAATCAGTTAGAAATGCAAAGGACAAAGATTCCAATGCATATTGTAAAGCCTACTGATAAGATGTTTGTTTGCAATGAGTGACCTTAGTACTGTGGACTTTCCCAGTTTGAAGTACGGTTTAGTACAAAACCAACCCTTTCTTTAATTCAATCTCATCAGAATAGGTCATACTTTAGAGTGGAATCTTTATAACATTAAGTACCATGGATAATTTCAACTAAATTATATTTACCGTTAAAAAGATACAATTTTATTGTTAAAAACCCAAAATAGCTGCAAGATTGAATGTTCATATAAACTTTCATTAGTTTTGTTGTGAAGAATAAAATGAACTATTTGTTGAAACATCCTGTATATAATATACAAATCCGTTACAATTCCAACCAATAAATAAAAGGTAAACCTTAAACTCCCAAGTGAGAAAGTTAGTGTAATTAAATCACAGGACCACAGAGAGGCGTGGTTGTGGTCGCGTGCCGGCAATGAATATGTTGGGTAAATGATTTAATTAACACTACTGGTATTCTGCAGGTGTTGCTCCGCCGCACGCGAGTCTAACTAGTAAGCTGGAAAACTAATTGAAAATGTAAACACGTCATGAATTAAACTGATGCACCAGACTATCTGACATCTCGTGAAGAAACTGACACACAGCCGTCTGCAGTATTACCAACTTTATAATTCAAATGTAAAGATTTACTGGTTTAACAGTTTCTCCAATACGTTATGAGCTGAGTGATGTTTGGTTTTGTAACTGAGTGTACGAGAAATTTGTAGAATTATTTGAATATATTATTTTGTATCATCATCGCCTTAAAAAAAAAAAAAAAAAAAAAAAAAAAAAAAAAAAAAAGGGAACAAAAGAACGTAAACACTCCTATCCTTTATATACTCTAACAGTATCGAAAAAGAACAAAAATTGATCAAGACAAACATGATGGAAAAAATGATAGAAAGGGATCTAATCCAAAACTACGTGTAAAAGATGTATTTCCAAACGCTATTAGAATATTCTAGGGTCTTTATTTTATGTTGTTTTTTATTTTCTTCTTTTTTTAAAATAAACTTATGATATCGGAGAGACACTTCACATTTAAACAACAAGAAAAATATTTTCCATCACACTGTAACATAAGAATGACTAGAGCACTGTGGTGAATATACAATAAAGGAAAAGATACGACTGTTAGTTTAATACTCAACCTCTGAGGATGGCAACTATGTTACTGAAACGTACATCAGGTAGAATAAACATAACTATACAGTTTTTGTGTTGTTAGTGTTTTTTGTTGTGATTTTGGGGTTAATCTTTTCCTTTACACTGTAACAAAATTAATAATTTTCAATAACAGCTGTGAATATTTCAAAGTGGTATTTTCCCGGTCTAGTCCAGGAAAGACAGCTGGAGATTTATCCCATACTGCTATGTGGTTATACATTCTAACAACAGTTGCACTAGAAGCATGTTGCTTCTATCAGTAGTAGTTATGTATTTGAAATCAGCTGTTCTTATTCATTTAGCTAGCAGTATAAACGTAAGAACAATGCTAACACTATTGTTGTAGTTATTTTGTTGGACATAATCCTACTGAACATCCTGATAAGATGTCTGGAAAGGAATTGCCATGATCATATAGTTTATTAAGTAAAATAGCGGACGCTACAAATCAAAGGATCGAAGGATAGATATGAAGACGAATATAAACAGTGCATTGATTGATGACCAAATCATCAGTCTAAACCAAACAAGTGATGATATTTTGCTTGTATACGACTATATGGTAGAAAAATCGAAAGAGATTAAATGCTCCATTTTATGGAGTAGATTTTCAATGATCAAGATTATTTTTAAAAGAAAAGAAAACATTGACGCTTCAGATGCAAAGATTTCTTAAAACGTAATTCTGTTGGTTACGAACCAATGTTAACTGCTGAACAAATTACACAGTTCATGATTGAAGCTGCTGATTATTGACGAAAATCATTTTGGCTTTTGGCACATTTGGAGCGTGCCGTAGAGACAATATGGTCCGTTTAAATGTCGACGGTGTTAAAAGGCATAGGATATTTTTTTAGTTTAACTAAAATATGGGGAAACACACAAAAACATAATTATAATCGACGAATGACCATTTCAACCATGTAGTAGGTTTCTCATACATTCACACTTTCATAGTAAAAGAACTTTTGCTTCATATACAAATGGCAGATGTTATGCTCAAAATTTTGGTGTCCACACCATAAGTTCAGTCCCGTACCCGATGAAGGTAGCTAAGTACCTTTAACTCAGAGCTACACTGGCCACTCTCTCAGGAGATCCTCAGCTACTATGTTAGTAGAAAGAGGAGGAGATCTGCTAACCATAAAAAACATGGTGATTGAAAATCCGCAACTGTAGCAGAAAGGTACATAGAAGAGTCAGTGAAACGTACTGACAAGAAACGTCAGCACTACGAGTACTAACAACAAATTAATGGAAACTCGTGAGTCACAAACATTTCAGATCCTACAGAATAAATCGCCCAACAAAGGAATAAACATAAGTAACAATGAAAACTGCAATATTCATATAAATTTCCGTTCATAAGTAAATTGTCAATAAATAAATGAAGTTTAAAATGTAGAAATTATAACCTTTAATGTTTGTAAATGTTTGGTTAAAAAGTTATACTTTTTTGGTGTAATAACATTATGTTGATAAATTTACTTCTTTTATTATTATTATTATTTACAGTGTGATGTAAAGTATCGTCCATTACTCGTACCTAAGTGTTATTCCGATCCTTGAATGAATTTCGGCGTTCGACTATCGCCTAGCCTAGAAAATACGACCGCTGTTCACAATTTATGTAATATTCGGTAATGTAATAAAAAAAATTGGGTTTTACATAGGCTCGGAGGACCACTGCTTTTAATGAGAAAGCAAATAACAAGAAATTTTAATATTCATCTAAGCTACAGAATAATTGTATGTTAGAGTACTCACGGTGTCCAATGTCCATGGGAGGCGTTGTATAGCACTTCAACTGTTCTTGGCCGATACTTGTAACCATATATTGTATAATAAAGCACAGTTCACACAAATAATATAGTTCCCATATTACACATACAATACAATTAATACTTTCACAAAGATGAATATTTTATAAAAGGTAACATAACATAGAAAAAGAATTAAGTGATATTTATTTAAATTAAAAGTAAACTGCTGCGTTAATTAGCGTGAAAAAAAAACGAAAGGAATTGCGGAGCGAAAAATCCACGTGTTGTCTCTTTAGACTCGTCTTGTGTAACAACTCTAGTCATACTACTTTTTTCTAGTTAGCTCCCGACATCAATCGGACGAGTCGTGGTTTGTCGCTAGAAGCCAACGACCAATCCAAAGGTCCGGAAGTACTATACATAGCGGCGCCCTTGAAACAATGTTTCAACAAGTATTGACATGAGGAAAGGTATGTGAGTGCGAGAAGGACTGGGAGTTATAAGGTACCCGAAGAGTATGCGGTAGGAAGATGGGTGCAACTATGTCCATACTTAATCTAATTTTGAAAAGTGAGAAAAATTAAAATGAAATAGATTTAGACTTCAAGGGGTAACTTGAAGATTTTGGTGATTGGGCGAGAAAGAATTCCAGACTGAGTTTGTAATGTGACTACGCGGACAACACCATCCTTGCCAGGATGAGTGTGAAGAATACGGCCTAGCGGCCAAGTCATGGGTTTCGTGTTAGGTTCTAGTATGAGCACAAGATCTCCTATTAACAGGTTGTCAGAAGGACGTGTCCATTTAGACCTTTGTTGAAGCGTGTGTAGATACTCTACGTTCCATCGTTTCCAGAGCATCTGGGTATAGCGTTGAACTTGTTGCCATTGCTTTAGGCGGTTCGGTGATAAAAGCGTTACATCTTCTTCAGGTGGCAATAGAAGAGGTCGACCTATCAGGAAATGTCCTGGAGTTAGCGTAGCGAGTTCTGTGGGATCAGAAGAAAGCGGAGTTAGAGGTCGCGAGTTCAGAATGGCCTCTACTCTTATGGTAAGCGTGATAAAATCCGTAAGTGTTAGACACTGATTATGGAGAATGCGTTTGAGATGATGTTTAGCACTTTTGACGGCGCTTTCCCAGAGACCTCCTTGGTGAGGTGCAGCTGGCGGTAAAAAATGAAAATTTATGTGATGGTTGGTTGCGAAAGTGCTGACATCAGCTTGAAAGTTATGGAGTTTACAAAATGAAGAGTTAATGTTGTTAAGTTTTGCGGCGGCGCCCGTGAAATTAGTTCCACAATCAGAGTAAATATCGGAACATAACCCTCGGCGAGAGATGAATCTAGTTAAAGCATCGATGTATGCCTCAGTAGATAAGTCCATAGCGACTTCTAAATGGACCGCTTTAGTAGCGAAACAGACAAAAAGACATAAATAAACTTTGACCTTTTGGGCTCTACGTAAAGTATGAATTTTTACCAAGAAAGGCCCTGCATAATCAACACCGGTTTTTAAGAAAGGAGGTGTAGGTGTGATGCGTTCACGTGGGAGATTTCCCATAAGTGGAATTGTTTGAGCTGGTTTAGCTCGAAAGCAGATTATACATTTGAAAATGCAAGTGCGGATAATACTTCTGGCAGACAGAATCCAAAAATGTTGTGAAATGAGCGATTGCAGTAACTGAGGTCCTGCGTGAAGATACGTGATGTGATAGTACTGGATTATAATTGTTGTAATGTGATGTTTCTTGGGAAGTATCATTGGGTGCATTGCGTGATAGTTAAGAGAAGATTGTGGAAGTCTTCCTCCAACTCGTAAAATCTGGTTAGTGTCTAAAAAGGGTGATAGTCGTTGTAATTTCATCGTACATGATTTATGATTTTTGAGTAGTTGAATTTCATCCGAAAAGTTATGGTGTTGAACCAGCTTTATAATTTTGATTTCAGCGGTTTTTAGTTCCTGAACAGTTAACGGTTTTGTATTTTTAATTTTGTCTTTACAGTTGTTTATAAATCTGATAACGTAAGCAAGTATACGTTTCGTAGTCGTCCAATTAGAGTAGTGTGTTAAGAGGTCCCATTCTGTCGTCGTTGAAACAATACCAATGTGGAGGGGGTTACTACGGATTTCTGGCAAAGTGTCCATAACCGGCAACAGTGATTTTGGCCACTCATGGGTAGAAGATGTTAGCCAAGTTGGCCCCGACCACCACAAAGGATGGTTTATGAGTGCAGACGGAGAAATGTTACGCGTGGCACAATCAGCTGGATTGTAGCAAGAGGGGACATGAGACAAATGTTCTGGTGATACCCAATCTTGTATTTGGCTGACTCTATTGGCGACGTAGACTTTTAATCTGTATGATGAAGTTTGAATCCATGCCAAAGTTACCGATGAATCAGTCCAACAGCGAGTCACACTGATATGATGATGCGGTTGTACTAAATTAATACAGTAGTGCATTAATTTTGCGAGCAAATGTGCACCACACAATTCTAAGCGGGGTAGCGAAATTCTCTTCAGAGGAGCCACCTTTGATTTGGCGATCAAAATAATGGTTTTTATTATGTTGTTAGCGTCAGTAGTGCGTAAGTAGACAACAGCGGAGTATCCTTGTTCGGAAGCGTCGCTGAAACCGTGAAGTTGAACGTCAAGAGCGTTGCTGAGTTCAAGACAGCGTGGTATTCTTATAGAGCTTAAAGAATGTACGTCAATCGTAAAAGCTTGCCATTCTTGTCCGATGTTGTCGGGCAAAGGATCGTCCCAACTTAGACCCATGGTCCATAAGCGTTGAAGTAAGCACTTCGCGTAAAAAGTGATTGGTGTAAGCCAACCACAAGGATCATAAATGCGGGCTATGATTGATAAGACAGAGCGTTTAGTGAAAGCGTGATTTGGAATATCCATTTCATAGGAGAACTCATCTGAGATGGGTAGCCATTTGATTCCTAAGATAGAGAACAAAGGTTGATCTGGAGATCTAAAGTATAGTGGTGATTCTCTATCAGGTGCGGGAACTGCGTTTAAGAGTTCAGGAGCGTTTGACGACCATTTTCGAAGCTGAAATTGGCCTTTGTCCAACAAAGAAATTAGTTCTTGTTGTAAATTGAGCGCGTTTGGTATGTCACAAGCACCTGTGACGATGTCATCAACATAAATGTTGTGTTTTATGACTTGTGAAGCGAGCGGAAAATTAGGACCTTCGTCCTCTGCTAATTGATTTAGCGTGCGTATTGCAAGATAAGGTGCGGATTTAACCCCGTAAGTAACAGTAGTTAATTTGTATATTGCGAGCGGAAGATCAGATTTTTCTCTCCAAAGAATCAACTGGTAATTTTGATCGGTTGGAGATATTTGTATCTGGCGATACATTTGGCGTATGTCACATGAAAAGACAATGTTGTAGCGTCGAAACTGAAAGATGACATCGGAAATGTCATTTTGGAGTTTAGGACCACAATGTAGAGTTTCATTTAGAGATATACCGTTACTAGTTTTGGTACTAGCATCGAAAACAACTCTTAATTTAGTTGTAGAACTTTGTTCTTTATGAACAGCGTGATGAGGTAAGAAATAGTTTGGCGAGGTTAAGACAGAGTCGTCAATTAAGGTCATGTGACCCGATTTTATATAGTCGTTCATAAAATCTGTGTAAGCGATTTTTAATTCATGGTTAGAATTTAATGTTTTTTCAAGAGCGAAGAAGCGTCTCTTAGCTTGATCAAACGAGTTGCCTAAAAGAAGTGGGTTGGATTTAAATGGTAATGATGCAGTGTAACGCCCATTTTTGTTGCGAGAAATGGTTGAAATGTAATGGTTTTCACATTCCAGATCATCAACAGCAGTTTTAGTTATGACTGGAGGTTCTTCAATAGTCCAAAATAGTTGTAATATGTTACTAAGATCTAGGTCCTGTGTTACTAATAACGACAAAGGAGCTTTGTTTAGTAAAGTGGTTTTTATTGACCCAATTAATGTGTAACCAAAAATGGTTCCTATTGCGATAGGCAGATTGTGGCCTAAATGAATTTTATGGCCTGTAATTACATTTGCATATAAGTCAGCGCCTAATAAAAAATCAATTTTATCTGGATTATTGAACCTAGGGTCTGCTAATTTTAAATTTTTCAATTTAGAGCGTAGATGTGAAGTGTTTTTCCATTTAGGAAGATTACAAGCGATTTTGTCCAAAACAATAACATTGTGATTGTGTTTAAGTGTATAACCACTTAGTGTAGAAATGTTGAGTTTAGCAAAGCCTCTTATTGTTGTAGAGACATTAGAAATTCCATTTAATTGCATAGAAGATGGTTTAATGTATAGACCTAACCTGTTAGCACAGTCGGTCGTAATTAGTGAAATTTGACTACCTGAGTCGAGTAATGCAGTCACAACGAGAGATTTGTTTGTATTACAGGTTAAATAAATTTTAGCGGTGCTTAATATAGTAAAGAGTCCATCATTGTTGAATGGAACACTTGCCTGATGAGAAATGCTATAATAATTTGGTGTTTTGTTAACAGGTTGAAGGTTATGTTTAGATTGCGGACTGAAATGTGTCTGTTTATTCTTAGATAGTCAGCTTGTGGTAATTTCATGTGCGATATTATCTGGGTTTGCAACTGGGTTTGCGTGTATCAAAATGAAGTAATGTATGATGTTTATGGTTACAGTGGTTACAAGTATTAGTTGATTTGCAGTGAGAAGTTGAATGTAATGCGCTTAAACAGTTGAAACAATGCTGATTAGATTTAATGAATTCAAATCGTTTGTTGACAGTTAGTTCCTTGAACGGAGAACACATATAAATCTTATGGTCAGATTTATTACAATAGGGACATAAAGCGTGAGAAGGTACCGCTGTGTACACTTGTTTTGACGATGGTAGTACTTTAGGTTGAGTAACGAGCGGTCTAGAATAGGTTAGGTTAGGTTTGACGACAGTGTTTAACTGTGAACCAGAGGCGGTTGTAATTGAATCTTCTAAATGAATACATTCCGCTTCTAAGAATGTGATAAGTTCTTTAATTGTAGGTAATTTATGGTCTATTGAACGTTGATTTTCAAACCGTTTTCTTGAAGATGAATCCAATTTGCGTAGTAAAAGAGTTAAAAGGGTTAACTCTTTACTGATGTCGTATTTAAGAGCGAACAAGGCTTGACTGTTTTCAGAATATGTGTCTAAAAACTGTCTTATGTTTTTAAGCGTAGCGTGCGTTATATTAGGTAGATCAATAATGTTATTGATATGAAAATTAACTAAGCGGCGAGTGTTTTGATAACGACTACAGATTGTGTCCCAAGCTATCCTATAATTTTCTGGACTGATTGGTAGGGACTTGACAAGGTTCAATGGTTCCCCTTGCAAACAAGACAAAAGATATGTAAATTTTTCAACAGGAGTTAAAGAATCATTTTGATGAATAGAGTTTGAAAAAATGTGAAAGAAATTTGACCAATCAGAAAGTAGGCCATTAAAATGAGGTAATGACAATCTAGGTAATTTTATCGCTGTTTTGTGTAATTCAGAAACTTGAGATGAAGTGGTTTGATTTAATTCATTTGCCTGACCAATATTTGGCATTAAAGTTTTAATGTTAGTTTTGGCGTTAATTACGAGTTCAGATATATTTTCCTGCACCAAGCTAATTTGATCGAGTTACTGGTCTGAAATCTCTTCGTTGTTTGTGACTCGGTCAACCCATGTTTCGAAGTCAAGAAATTTTCTGCATACTTCACCATGATATTCTAAAACTTTCCGTTCAGTCTGTTGCGGTATATTGTCTTTACATTCTTCTGCAATCTCCGTTATCGCAGTATTAATTTTAGCTAATCTTTTAGATAATAGTTCAGCTTGTCGTGTAAAAGCTTTGTAACGCATCATTTTTGTTTAAAAATTGATAGAAAATAATTTTAGGTTGTAAGCCTAATACCAGAAGCGTATTCAAAAATTAAAAAAACAAAGATAGAAATTCCAAATTTAAGAATTTTGTTTTTCAAATTGTAAATTTTAATAAATTCTAAAAGCAACTAAATTTTTATTTATTTAAAAGAAAAATGTTTAACCACATTGAATTAGTTAAACAGCATTAAATTGATTCATAACTCAATATCATGAGTGTTGATATAAAAATTATGCTTGGTTTTGAAATCAGGTTATGTTTTAACACAGCTGACGTTGTTTACAATTTCAGCCAATCGTAGCGTTTGATGTGGCATGCGCAGAGTTGAATAAGTTCAGACGAAAGTGGATTCGATCGATAAGATCAATATGGAGTATTGAAAATTGATAAACTGAATCCTAGCGTGGTTCAACATATACGACGAATGAAATGAACTAGGTACATTTTTATCGTATATCCGACCCGGAGGACCAAAATGTTCACAATTTATGTAATATTCGGTAATGTAATAAAAAAAATTGGGTTTTACATAGGCTCGGAGGACCACTGCTTTTAATGAGAAAGCAAATAACAAGAAATTTTAATATTCATCTAAGCTACAGAATAATTGTATGTTAGAGTACTCACGGTGTCCAATGTCCATGGGAGGCGTTGTATAGCACTTCAACTGTTCTTGGCCGATACTTGTAACCATATATTGTATAATAAAGCACAGTTCACACAAATAATATAGTTCCCATATTACACATACAATACAATTAATACTTTCACAAAGATGAATATTTTATAAAAGGTAACATAACATAGAAAAAGAATTAAGTGATATTTATTTAAATTAAAAGTAAACTGCTGCGTTAATTAGCGTGAAAAAAAAACGAAAGGAATTGCGGAGCGAAAAATCCACGTGTTGTCTCTTTAGACTCGTCTTGTGTAACAACTCTAGTCATACTACTTTTTTCTAGTTAGCTCCCGACATCAATCGGACGAGTCGTGGTTTGTCGCTAGAAGCCAACGACCAATCCAAAGGTCCGGAAGTACTATACAACCGCGTACCGAAGAAACAAACTATTTCTCTTCTGTTACATAATCAACAAATAGGGTATCTTCTATTATTGCCTCGCGTCTCATGATTCTCCCTTATTACACAGAGTCCCTTATTACAAAGAGTCCATCAATTTTGAATCCATGGATTCTTCCATCAGAATTCTTAATAGTTAAGGGAAAAAACAAACTATTTCTCTTCCGTTACATAATCAACAAATAGAGTGTCTTCGATTATTTCCTCGCGTCTCATGATTCTCCCTTATTACACAGAGTCCCTTATTACAAAGAGTCCATCAATTTTGAATCCATGGATTCTTCCATCAGAATTCTTAATAGTTAAGGGAAAAAACAAACTATTTCTCTTCCGTTACATAATCAACAAATAGAGTGTCTTCGATTATTTCCTCGCGTCTCATGATTCTTCCTTATTACACAGAGTCCCTTATTACAAAGAGTCCATCAATTTTGAATCCATGGATTCTTCCATCAGAATTCTTAATTGTTAAGGGAAAAAACAAACTATTTCTCTTCTGTTACATAATCAACAAATAGAGTGTCTTCGATTATTTCCTCGCGTCTCATGATTCTTCCTTATTACACAGAGTCCCTTATTACAAAGAGTCCATCAATTTTGAATCCATGGATTCTTCCATCAGAATTCTTAATAGTTAAGGGAAAAAACAAACTATTTCTCTTCCGTTACATAATCAACAAATAGAGTATTCTTCGATTATTGCCTCGCGTCTCATGATTCTTCCTTATTACACAGAGTCCCTTATTACAAAGAGTCCATCAATTTTGAATCCATGGATTCTTCCATCAGAATTCTTAATAGTTAAGGGAAAAAACAAACTATTTCTCTTCCGTTACATAATCAACAAATAGAGTATTCTTCGATTATTGCCTCGCGTCTCATGATTCTCGCTTATTACACAGAATCCCTCAATTTTGAATCCATGGATTCTTCCATCATAATTTTATTCTTAATAGATAATTCATTATTCTTAATTCATAATTCTTAATTAATAAAACAAACTAAATCTATGCCTTAGGGTAATCTTTTACTCCCACAATTCTCACTTTTCCTCCCTTTCAAGATTTCAATACATAACCCACGATCCCTACACGTTGAGTAAAGTCTTCATCAACAAAGATCAGGACACAGGTCACCTGACGCCGTGTCCTGGAATATCTCCTTATGAATTGAATAAAAAACCGGTTTTAAACCAATATGTGTACGTTTTCTAATAAATTTAACCCCAGGACAATACGGTATAATTTAGAATTACTACTTCACTGGACAAACCCTAAGCGAACACATTTGAAATCCCCAAGGAAAACCAGTTTCATTAGTAACCACTTGTTTATTATAGTATGATTACACGTTTTAGCCCTCAACAACCCCTTTGACGTAAAATATTAAAATCTTTATCAAGTAATATTGCTTCTCTCCTCCGAACCCCCATCATCCTTCTCCACTGTCACGAATTAAAACCATGGGAAATAATTAAAATTCGCTTTTAACTCCCCCTATTTTTGCCATCACTCGTTCTCTACGTTAATTTCCCCTCTTTCTCTTCTCCCCCCCCCGATCTATAAATAAATCCCTAACTCATTCAATAATCTCCTCCCTACACCCCCTGTATTTTAACACAACCCTTCATAAATTGCTAATTATAAATGCAATAATTACGCGAGGAGATTCAAAAGGTGTTCAAGAAATTATCTGAAATAAACAGGAAAAATGTGTGAAACATTGGGTTTTTATGTAAAGATATGACATAAAAGGGGAATTTTAAATATATTTCTTTCAACGTTTTCTTAGATTAGATATAATGGAATATTGAGCTTAAAGCGATTTAAAAAAAGTTTTTTGAGGTGAGAACAATCTAATTTTCTATTAATTTATAATAAAGAGTAAACTTTCAAATGAAAAATAAAACATTATACTTTTTAATTTCTAATTGAGAAATTTTAGATGATAATACGAAACCTTGTGTTTTTAATGACTAATTAATAGCTCAATTGAAACCTTTAAAAATTACCAATGTCTTACTGAGAGCGTAATGTTTCAACCACTATTTTTTTATACAAACCTTTATCAATTAGAAAATTGAACTTTTGGTAAACATTGGCCAAAGGAAGAGACTTTCAAAAGGAAAATCAACAAAAAACAAAAACATTTATTTCTGGCTAACAAGCTATTTTTGTTAAATTGGAAATTTTTCATCTTTTTTATACACAAATGCACGACGTTTCAGTAGTAAACATCAACTTCCGTGATCTAGTGATAACTTAAAACTTTAGAAATGTTAATAACGCCAACATAGATGAGATGCTGGAAATTATTACTAAAACTAGTGTTTTGCGAAAGAAACCCATGACTAAATATAAAAATTAGTGAACAAAAAAACACACGATTAAGCCTGATAAACTACAATAGCTGAACATATTTGCTGTGAAAGTCTTAAATGCAATTGAAAATAGGCAAAGATACATCAGAGTAAAATAATTCAACCACCAAATACCAACTTATCAGCCAAAGCAATGTATAAATAAAGCCACTATGCCTTCCTTTAATAAAAAAACGTAGAAATTGAAAATATAAATTTGTCTACTTTAAATACGTTTTCAGTTAAATCTCCACTAAGTCAAAAGATCACGCACTAAACTTTTGAAAAAGGGAATAAAAAATTGTTCCAGATGAAATACCACGCTGATTTACCCCTGATATACCATTGGGACAGAAGTTACTGGATGATTATTTTTTATATATTAATATAGATTGTCATTATTTTGCATGTATTTTTGATATCAATAACAAAACACTGTTATTATTGTTCATGTATTTTTGTATATCAATAACAAAACACTGTTAAGCGAAAACTCGTCAAAAGCAAAAATCAAACTTAAAAATGACATTCAAGACAATAAAACTGTATTTAAAGTATCAAATGTGATGTAATTGGCAGCAAGTTGGTAAGTCAAAAAAACATTTAAAAATAAAAGTTAGTGAATACAAAAAAAAACACATAATAAATAAAAAGAAACACTTAGAAAATATGTGGTCCCAAAATCATAAATCCAATATCGTAAGGTAAACACGAAAGGAAAAAAAAAAAAACCAGATCATGGTAATTCCCAGCTCGATCAGATAATATAAAGAAGATCCTCTAAATATAATGTCCAAAAATTGGTTTCTTGGGTCTTGTTATATTGTATTGGTAGTCCAAAGAGTTTAATCAAACAGGGTAGGTTTTATTAAAACAGTTTTTATGTAGGAATCTAGAAATTGTGTACATCATTACATTTATGACGTATTTAATGTGTAAATATACCGGTGCCCATGTCACGACCTAAGCGGATCTGGAAGCTGTACATATATGAAGGACGTACAAACATTACGGCATGTTTAATGATGGCGGTGCCAAGCGCGACCCAACAATGTCAAGCGACGGAGGGCACAAAAGCTGCAAAACCAACCAAGTATCAGCGACAATAACTCTGCGATCTAAGAACACTGACGCTGGACCGATATTTATCTTCCATCTTGATCTTTACAGCCACCCTCTAAATACTTATCGTTCTTTCCAAGAGAGAATTGAATGACATTTCATTAGTTGCCACTTGTGTATTATTAATATTTTCCAACGATAGACAGAGTAGGGGGTCGTTTAACGTAAAATATTAAAATCTTTACGAAGCAATATTGTGTCTTACCAACCCCTCTCTTTTTCAAAATACCATAAAATACAATTAAAATTCCTTGCAATCTCTCCCATCCCCCCTCTCTCTCTCTCTCTCCCCCCTGTGTACTTGATATTTTGTCCTTATATTCTAGATAAAGCTTTAAGGAATATATCAGACAGGCAGATTAGAACAAGAAAAAAATGTTGCAAAAACATTGCACTAACTATCACACTTACCAATCATTAAATCCAAATAAAATTAACCAAAACTAATCGCCAATAATCAATGATTGAAAATAAACCATAGACATCGTCCTTAGAAAAGGCGCCAAAAACTGGTTGGCTTCTGGTATAAGAAGGTTACGGCGAAAATCGTTGATTAAAATTGAGGTTTTATAGACCAAGGTCACGGTTTTTTTTTTAGTTTTTTTCACAATTACTGTATTCCTGTACCGCAATTTTTTTTTTCACACGATTTGAATTTACTAAATTTTGAAATAAAATCGATTTTTGAGGAATTATGTAAGCCATTATATTACACTTGAGTAAAATTGCTAAAACCGACTTTAAATTTTTTTTTTTTCTTATACTCCATAATTTTGAGTAATAAACAAAATTTAAAATAACTTCCCAAGATATGAGAAAAAAAATGATCCCCGTTTGTTCTGTACAAATTCTAATTCACTTTCAGATGAGCTAGAAAATTTAAATTTCACAAACTTAAAGCTATAATATAAGTAGCCGACGGGAAAATTACAAAAAGTAAATGTTTTTAATTCCAAAAAAAAATCAAAATGGCGGACACAACTGTAAAGTCGATGTATATCTTTTTTAGAGGTTTATTAAGGCTAAATGGTGAGGCGTTTCAAAAAACTGATCCTACATCAGTTACAGATTAAAGCGATATCTAAAAGTTTGTTTCTATGATTTTGTTCGTATCTCCATCTATTGTACCTTAGATAGATCTAGATTTTTTTATATTTTAGATAAATTTTATACTTTTCTATAAATAATTTATTCCTTTGACACACTTATAGGAGAGCTAGAGTCATCAAATTTGACACGTTTATGGCAGTTGGACGTGCCAGTATGCTTGCCAAATTTGACGATTGTAGCTGTCCTGTAAGTGTCTTAAAAATAAACTGTGGAAACGATTACTTTGATCCCATACCAAAACCCCTCCCCGTAATGACTTTGAACTAATGACTCTGTCAAAACTCACCGATTTGTCGAAACCAGCTGGATGTTTGGGGCGAAGCCCCAACAAGCGAACTATGCAAATCTCAAAAAAATGAAGTTGAATATGGAGAAACAAGAATGTTCCGTTTTATGTGGGATTCGAACGAACTCTCACGGTTTAAAATCTGTTACAACGGCTAAATTTCTAACGGGAGTGGAAAACTGACTAAGTAGAAATCATAAGCTAATGTTAACATTGTACGCTAATGTTCTAACCATTAGGCAATCCAATCTAATTCCTATATGCACCAACTATAATCACATTACAGCTATTAGCGTACTCTGCGTTGCTCAACATTAAACCTATTGATGTAATTCCAATTTAAAGTAATGGATTTCTTATATTATTTGTAAGACGAGATACAAAGCTTTTAATTTATTTATTTTAACGCTAATACGTTTTTTACCAACAAGTATTGAAAATATTATAATATTTCAAGTGAAAAATATACGACCTAGACTGGGAATCGAACACAGAACCTTGAGTAAAATATATTTCAATGTCGTTTCTAACGAGGCAATTAATTTGGTAACTTAAAAATTACAGCAAAAGCAAAGTCAAGTGAGAAGTCTGTATTAGAAAGCGACTGAGGATAGCTTAGTTGGTAGAGCATTGGCTCGTAAAGCCAAAGGTCCTGAGTTCGATTCCTAGTCTAGGGTCGTATATTTTCCACTTTAAATATTATTACAAAGCTTTTGTTGGGTTAGCTGCTTAGGGACTGTAATTATTTTAACTTTAATGTTGTTTGACCCTTCCCAAAAAAACTAGCCACTCATTTGGGTAGTTAGGTGAAATTCCATTAAAAAAAGTTAACAGGATTAAACACGCTGAACTCTAAACAGCCGTTAGCCTTACTTCAGAGGGGGAAATGGTGGGGAAGACCTTGCCTTATCGAGTACCTGTCGGCGGAGCCCCTTACAACCAAAGTATTACTTATTTTATGTTCTCTCTGATTTTATTAAAATTTCAAAATAATTTTCAGGTTAATATTGAATGAGATTTCATGTAGTGTTTATATTTAAATATTCATGAATAGTTTAAATTTTATTTATTATATTAGCTGTAATAGTAATAGTAAATCTCAATCAGTCCTAATGTGGTTTAATTTGGTCTTAACCGTAGAAAATAATGAACAATTCTGAATTGTCCCTCATCAGATGTCAATAACAAATCATTTTCAACTTTAACAATGAACATCGAAACTATCCAACAATATGTTCATAATTTCTTTAATCAAACCAACATTATTCATTCCTACATTTTGAATTGAAGCAATAACATTCTCAGCAACGCATATTACCGAAATGTATATAAGGGTGTATTAAACTTTCTATCTTTAATTGTGTTACAGCCGGTTTCTAGAATATTTAGTTATTACTCAATTAGTAAACGTCAGATTAATCTAACGCCTAATTAATTTTGCGTTCTGTTTCTAGAAAATATTTAATCAAAGATTTCCTAATCTCTCATTAACTTTAAAGAAGGATTAATTCTAGAAGAATTGCGGTTGTCAAACATATGATCAGCAAAAGTTGTAATTTTTGATTGTTTACAATTTTGATTCCATAGTTACATTCCTACAGTTTTCAGTTTTTGAAATGGAGAAACAGAAAAGAGGAAATCGATTTTGAGTTATTCCTAACTCTTCTGTAGTTTGAGGCATTTTTACGAAATGTTTACACAATAAAGTTATATGATGTGTAACCTTCTTTATAGTCTTGTAAACAGTAGGCTACTTTTATCCACATATACAAGGTGTCTAATTATCTGTTGAAAACTTCTCGTTTCACAAAATCTTAGTTTCAACAATTTGTCCATTGGGGACAGTGGCATAATTCTGACAGTAATGTGGGACAGATAATTCGAAATTTAGACCTATAACTTGTACAGCACATTTCTTACTGAACCTAAATCTAATCTTGAATTCTTCCTCCAAAAATAAATAAATCTTGTCTTATTCTGTAAATTCTACTACCTAACAATTCAATGACTTCTGTTAATTCTCCATCTAAACTACTACTATGATAATTTAAAACTCGTGAATTAATTTATAGGTTATGTTGTTGATGCCAGTAGATAACTTGGAAAAAAAAATCTTGTGAAAACTAAAAATATAATAAATAAAATTTTAAACTATTCACAAATATTTAAATATAAACACTAAATGAAATCTCATGCAATATTAACCTAAAACATGTTTTGAAAGTTTAATAAAATCAGAAAGAACGTAAAATAGATAATACCAAAAAAAGACACAAACTATACATTAATCTACAATTGTTTGACAGTGGGACTTTAAATTATTGAGAGTTTAATGAATGTTCTAGAAAATGAAATTGATGATTTAATGAAAGATTAAGTTTAATGATGGATTAAATAATTAAATGACAGTTCAAGAAACCTGGTGTAAGTGTTTAAAAGCGTTTTCAGACCCTCGTTATTGTATGTAATACTATTTTCCTGACGTCGGCTAGGTTCTGACAGGTCTCTTAAACGTATATATTTTAAAAGTTTCCCATTCGCTTCGCTCGTGTCAGTTCGCCGAATCTTGCAAGTATACCCCACATTTTTTTTTAAAGTTCGGAGTTAGAAATTACACCTTTGACAATAACTTCGCTATTTGTCATCGTAGAGAGGTGGAGTTGACAGCATTACATGCAGAATTAAAATCCGCAGATTCTTATTTAATTTAGTTTGTTATAAGTTAAACAACACACGAGATATGGATTAAAAAGTGATTAAAATGGCCGCCATTTTGAAATTTTATATTCGTGATTCAAAGATTCCCTTCTATCCAAAGAAGTCTCAGAGAATCACTCATAGTGAGTACGGTTGTGGGATGCTCAAGGTCACATGTAGATCCACCTACATGTAGTCTTGGGTTAGATCCCTCTATTGTATCTCTCCATCAGAGTCCGTCTTGTTCTCTTCTGACCTTGACGCTATTAGAGGTGGGGTCTTTATTTGATGTTCTTTATTTATTTATTTTTTTAATAAAAAATCATTTGAAGACGTTCTTAGGATTTGATGGAAAACAATTCCCCCGTAATTTACCGTTTATGCAACCCGCTAGTAGGGCTGTTAGAATGGAAGTGTCGCCAGGTAAAAAAGGGAGCTGAATTCAATATCTTCATTGTTCAAAGTGGCCATTTTTTTTTTTTTTTTTCTGTCGTGTCTGATAAGTTTTGTTAATTACTTGTTAGTGTCGATCGTAATTATAATTTCGGTTTTTAAATCGCCAAATTTGATTCCTGAAATACACGTATAAGAAACCAATATTAAAAGTTGTCAAAAAATATTTCGCAAATTGATCATATTTTATTAACTTAAAAAGCATTATTTATTTTCGAATTTCCGTTTGATTTTTCTTTTGAGTTTGTACTTCTCCTATATTTAACATACATTTGATGAGCCTCGCTTTATTAAAAATTTCCTACATCTTAGACTGTAATATGTCCCACACGTTATCTATAAAAGTTATCTATTGTTCTACACATAACACAAGAAAAATGGCACCAAACAAAGTATAATTATGCAGATGAGCAAATGTTGTTGTTGTTGTCCAATGGCTTTCTCTGGCTCACGCCATCTTTGATCTTGCTTCCCAGTAGAGACCATGGAGGTCTTTTCCCCTCTGCTTCTCTTTATCCAGCTTTCTGCAGAACAAGCGAAGGTCCTTGTCCATGACGGTGTCCGGGCTTTCACACAATGTGCTGTTGTCATAATCCAAAATCTTCATCCTCTTCAGGTGTTCATTCAGGCAGTCGTGTTCAGTTGTAAGTCGAAAAATTGCGACAGATGTCCTCCTCTGCAAGTCCTTGACTTTCTCATACAAGTCGAATACATCTTCATAGGACTTGTTCCTTATGTCCTCTTTGACCTTATTGGTGAACTCAAGATGAGATGCTCGTTTCAGTTCGCCAATCCTTGCTTCCAGGGTGTGTACTCTTCTTGGTTTCTGTATTATGTGAGTTCCTCGCTTGGCCAGCTCATCTGCTTGCTCATTGCCTTGTATGCCTACATGTGATGGGATCCAAAGTTGATCGCGTCCGCATCATACTCTAAGCTGTACGTGTTCCCTGGGTAGTGCTAAATGATCAACAATGATGGCTAACGCTTCCCTAAGCCAGAACCAAACTATAAGAAGATGATCAAATGTTAAATTTACAAAAAATAAATTGTGTAAATACCAATATTACAGTTTTAATAGATATTTATTCTTACACAGCTTATCACAATGTAAATAATAATGTACAAATTATGTTTTATACTATTATTATTATATTGTGCTCCTTTGTTTCATTAAAATAGAAAAGTACATATTTTTCGATAAAGATATACGATAGTCATTTCACTGTTTATTCACTTAGTCATTATATTATTCATTTTGTAGCAAACATTGTTGATTTTAGACTCTATTAAATTTAAAACTCATTGTGTTTGTATCCAAGTCACTCTTTTTTATATAATAAAAGAACAATAATGTCCGTCTATGTGACTTTTTAATAAAGTAGTTACTTACTTTATAATCATATGACGCGTTTCGGAACTCGTTCCATCTCCCGAAAAACGCTCTGCTGAGGTCGTTAAAACATTAAAATAAATTATTACACAACACATATATCGCAATACATATACACATACACGCGCACATTAACACAGAAAATATCAACGCGTGTGCACACCATCGAATACGTTTAATACACTGATCCCTAACCTGCAGTACCGCTTATTGTTTGTGTTTCTTATCTATTCCTCTAGCAAAGTCGTACATTAAGTTGGACTTAAAATTGAAAGATTGATCAAGTGAAGCACAGTAGGTAACTCATGCGGGGCCTAATACTCTGCGCGCCTGTGTGTGATGACGCGTGCGTTAGAGTGAGAAGACTCTTCGTTCGGTCACATTCCCGGTTTGATAATAGTATAAGACTACATAAAAAGGCTGTAAAACCAGCCAGAGACCCTTAGGATAGGCAAACCCGTATTTGAGTTATTTTTATGCTACGTTTACACCCAACTCTGATATCTATCTATGGTAATTTTTTACACCCGATTGTTTTCTATACAGTATGAAATAATTGGAGTTTTATTCACAATTATCTACTAACTATTTAACTGCAATTCCAGTAGTTGTACAAAAATGTCTTTTAAGAAATTAAACAAAAATGAGAATTAATGTAGTTATTGATAGTAGGCTAGTAATTTAACAAATTGGGTTTTATTATTACAAATAACGGATCAGCTGACCAGTCTGTTGTTAATTTATCGACAATGAAATCAGCTGTTTCAACAATGAACAGTTTGAAATAAACGCTTTCAAGACACGGCTAAACAAAATTTTAAATCTCGTTTATTTTTCACCCAATTTTAAAAATAAACCAACCTTGGGTTTGACATAAAATTTATGAAAAAAAGTAATTTTTTTGTAAAATAGTTTTAGAATTATTTTAATTTAAAAAGTTTGAATAGCTGCCATTTTGAAACGAATTGTGCTATAATAATGAAACCTAACATACTAACATTAGCAACAATACATCTAAATTTACTTAAATTCTGTAGAATCGTTTTATTGTATAAAACATATACGTACAACGAAACTATATAGATCCTGGTTTTGTTAAGTTTTTTACTTCATTTCACTCAAAGAACAATACCCCCAAGTTTGGAAGAAGAGTTCGGAAACACCCTGTATTCAATGAAACCTTCCCCAGCCGAGTTGAGTAAATTTTTAAATGAAGTATTTAGAAAATTCATAAATCACTTATTTATACCTCGATAAAAAAAATTAACCAAATATTTTAAATAAACCAATTAATCAAGAAATAAGAATTAGTTCTTTTATTCATTCATAAATATTAAATTGTTTAAAAAAGGCTAAGTTGTTGTGGCTTAAAACTGTAATTAATAAGCTTTTATAAACACAATTATACAACAAAATTAATTTAGTTATGCAGAAGTTAACCTTCAAAGAACAGTGTCTGACGTCAGAACTCAGTATAATTGGTACTAGAGAAATAAAAACGAATATCCTATATTGCTACTTGACATGTACTTGCTTTGAACTCCGGTTAATGAAGAAGGATGTTGTGTGGGGGGGGGGAGGTTGATCAACTTTGTGTCACGTATCGGTAAAATCCACGGATTTCAATATCCACATGAAAACATACAATTTGTTGTGACTGTCACGAACACAGAGTAACATCACGTGTTGTTCTGAGGTTTATTATCATTGGATACAATAATAGCCTTATCCAACTATTATGTTTAATCTATTAATTTTTAAACCTTGTTTTTTCTTCTTCGAAAATTGTTCTGTCGTTTTTTTTTATTATTACAGCTGTTTCACCTCATCATGAGTCATCTTCAGGCAAAGATTCAATTGTGTGTCTACTAATAGTATTGAAAGTGGAACGATATGGCCTTAACACGCAAGCAAAATAACACAATCATTGACGTATATCATTTTAGCACAAAAATAAATATTATAATTTTATAGTGGGTAAAGTGTAGTGTGCGTATATAAAAGTGTTTAAACTATGACTGAAGATGCCTCGAGTTGAGGTGAAACTGTTGTAGTAACAAAAAACGATAGAACTACTGTTGACGAAGAAAAATAAGATCTGTTTAGGAATTAATAATATTGTGTATAATTTAAATACATGAATTTTGGTTAAAACGCAATATAGCTTATTTACTATTTCCTGCAGGGGTTCACATTTAGTGCTACAATCCCGAGGTATCCTCGCGGAATCTACACCGTTCCCTCTCTCTCTCCCTCCCCCCCTCTCTCTCTCTCCCCCACCTCTCTCTCTCTCTCTCTCTCTCTCTCTCTCTCTCTCTCTCTCTCTCTCTCTCTCTCTCTCTCTCTCTCTCTCTCTCTCTCTCTCTCTCTCTCTCTCTCTCTCTCTCTCTCTCTCTCTCTCTCTCTCTCTCTCTCTCTCTCTCTCTCTCTCGACCAACTCTTGTTGCCTTGTGAATCTGATTAGAGTATTCGAGAGAGGGGTGTTTATTTTATACACTTTTTATATTGTTTATTTTCCCAGTATGCGAAGTATGGGTTAAATTTAGAAATCTTCAAAAATTTCGAACTCTTATCCAAAGGTTTCATGACTCAGGAAACCGAAAAAAGTTATTTTCGACGCAACGGCCCTCCCCGCTGAAGCACGATATCCACAAAAATTGAAATAGAAATATGAAATTAGGACTGTAGTCTGCTCGTATTATATTGGTCGTATATTTTTCACTTTAAATATAATTTAATTAGTAATACTATCTGGTATAAAAAACGTATAAGCGTTAAAATTGAAAATTAAAATCAAATATTAATCTACCTTATAAAGATATTATCTGATGATGGGGTTACGACATCGAAACTAGTAAGAAGTAACTAAAATGAAGTCTAAAGACGGACCTTAAGGTAATTTAATATTTTATTTAAGTGTGACTTGGAAATTAAAATATGCTTATCAAATTAAAATCAAAGATATTATACTCCTGTAAAAGGAAATAATTGGTTATTGTAAAACAGTATTGTTAAACTTACCACATGCTGAGAGAACTATCAACACAGAAATGTATTTCCCTTACCTGTAAACAAGTAACATGTTATTATAAATATTGCTTTGATGTAAATGAAGGATGCATTAAGTGCCTCTATTAACAATGTTAACTAAAATGAATTTTCTTCAATATTTAATAAAGATAAAGCTTTGTTTATTATTATTATTATTATATTCCCCCAAAAAAATGTCCCTTTCTACATATTTTAATACGAACTTTTAAACTTTTATCTATTTTAATGTTGTTGTTTTTTGTTTTTTTTTTAAGAAATACCTTTTGTTTTTTGTTTTAAATACTTTTAATAATATTGTTTATAACTATATTCTTTTCTACCTATATGACAACATATAACACCCATCTTGCAAGTAAAAAAATATCAGTATTCTGTCTTTTTTTAGTTCCTGTGAAAACCAATTTTATAATCCTCCCTAATAAAAATACGGACCCTAATAAAGAGAATTCAATGAAAATGCAATCCATCTTTTAATGGGTATTGAATTCTTCGTCTCACATCTTATAAAAACTTGCTTTTAAAAGTATGTTATACGCTACGCATTTCTCACTGTGTGGTTAAATTCATCATACAAAACACTATAATATATAGTGGGAAGCACCTTACGATAGCTCAGTTGGTAGAGCAATGGCGTGTAAAACCAAAGGTTCTGAGTTAAATTCCCAATCTAGTACGTATATTTTCACTTGAAATATTATATAATTAGTAATACTATTAAATATATAATATCTTCTTGTATTATCTAAAAATATATTAGGTTTTTGTGACTGAATTCGTTAATAAAATTGATATATAAAAAAACCAAAAAATTGAATCCACATAGAATAAAAAAAGTGGATAAAAGTTATCAGGAATCTAAAACAAAATCAATATATTGACACTCAGTCAGTGTTAATAAAAAATAAAAATAAATCAGTGTTACAAGTTAGTTTAAAAATAACATATGAATATAAAAAAAAATAAATAAATACATAACTTAATCAAATCTTCAACACAACAGTAACAAAATTTAGTACAACTCTATATTAACAAACACAGACATAACTAAAACATTGACTTTAAACGGTTATCACTAAGAGAAAATACTAAAACAGCTGTTTTCTGAGTATTCAATCAGCTGTTCTTTGAAACAGTTTCTTGTATATTATGTATTGGCCAAAATTAAGATTTTCAAAATGTATTTAAAAAAAAATTAGACAATTGATTAAAATTTTATCTCTACAGTTTTTTACCATCTATTTAATACCTTCAAAATAAAAAAAATAAGTTGAGTGGCAGCTTCAGGAAGTCAGTGAACAAAAACAGCAAATTATTTTAAAAATATAAAATGTTTCACAGGTTAATTTTACTTTTCTATAAGAACTACTCCCAATAACATTTTTGACGATAGTGCTTTTGTGGATGCGTGAGATTGTACAATGTTTGTGCAGCTTTTTATTAATAAAACCGCGTAAAGGGTCAGACAATTATTTCCCGACTATAACGTGACTGCTTTGTAAAATCAACAAACGATGGCCCGTTGTTCATGCGTAACTTTAAACTCTGCGGTCTTCTAATTAACAAAATTTTCAAAACCCACCATTTTGTTGGACACGTGACTTGCATAGGCGACTGAAAAGATCAAACAGTCTCTCTATTATTATACCACCCTGTAGCTGAAACGCCCTTTAATTACTGAATTTTCTAATTAAAAAAAACTGCGTGATCTCTCGCGTCCCCAAAAAGAAGCCAACCGTATACAAATTTGTTTCTCGCTGCCTTAGTAACTCAAAACTAAAATTAAATTATATACATGTAAAATATGACCAATAATATAGTGTCACCAGTGAATCTCGAAAGTAAATTCCCTTTATAAATTTTAAAATTAAAAAAAAAAAAAGAATAAAATGTAAATGGACTCTCGGAGAACAAAAACGTTACAAACAAAAATTGCACAAACTTTACCGCATACCTATCCACAAAAACCAAATAGTAAACAAAACTATTAAAATAAACAAAAGTCGTTTGTTTATTTTACTTTTGATCGGGACAATACATTCATTGTATGACAACGTCAATAAACATACTCTTTCTCCGCCTGTTTGTGTGTCAGTGTATGTTAAATATGATGTGAAAGTATACAGGGTGATGCAAAATTCCGCAATCCCTTCGTAATTTTAAACCTGTCATACGTATTGACTCCAAACTTTTATGCAGTTATATTAGAGGAAATCTGCACTTTTTAGGAGTATGAATGAATTCCGCCCTTATTTGGTTTGGGGGTGGGAATTGAAAGTAAATAATTTTAAATAGCAACCCCTATTGTGTGCTACCTCATTTTAAAGCCCTCGTTGAGACGAGAAAATTGGTGTTAAAAAAAACCCTCTCAGATACCCCAATCTATAATGGAGGAGCCACGAAGTTCAGATTTTTCTATTTTTCTACGTACTGTATTCTACATCAATTCGATGTGAATTCATTTTAAGATGCAAATACATTGCACAAGTTTTTAATCTACATTAACTACGATTAAGAAAAAATAACTCCCGCGATTTTTTTGTCAAGTTAATGAAAATGGGTCCTATACTCAATACCTAAAACCTAATTAAGTTAAAATCCTCAATATTTACAGAAATAAACAAATTAATTAAATAGGGAATAATTTTATTTAATAAAATGATACATTTTAAAGTTAAATTAGAATGGTAGTCATTATATTGATGTCTATTCTATTGGTGTCAAATGCAACAGATGTTCAAATTTGTGTTCTTCAAATTGATGTTCATTAATTTGACAAAAAAACTTGTAACTTATTTTTTTCTAAATCTCAATTAATGTACATTAAAAAAATAGCGCAATGTTTTTTTTTCATCTTAAAATGAATACACAGCGAATTGATGTAGAATACCATACTACGTAGAAAAATAGAAAAATCTGAACTTCTTCGCTTCGAAATTTTGTATTGGGGGTATCGTAGCGGGGTTTACTTTACACCAATTTTCTCGTCTCAATGAAGGCTATAAAATGAGGTATCACTCGATAGGGGTTGCTATTTAAAATTCTTGACTAGCAACCCCCTCGACCAAATAAGGGTGGAATTCGTTTATACACCTAAAAAGGTGCAGAATTTTCCCAACATAACTGCCTAAAAGTTTGAAGTTAATCGTACAACAGGTTTAAAATTACGAAAAGGTTGCGGAACTTTTGCATCACCCTAAAGTAGTACATGGACAATAATAACTACCGACACACAGACAGAGGGAGAATGATTGGAGCCCATGTCACGTGACTATCAGTAAAAAACTGAGTTCGAAACTTGCGATTACCAAACTTTCCCTATACTAAGTTAAATCACTACCAAAACACACTGCGAGGCAAGTTTGATAAAAGGAAGTAAGGTTATACAAATCTTTTGTATAAATATTGATTTTCCATTTTTTGAACAAGAACTACCTAAATGATATTTTTTAGGAGACAACGAAACTTATTGTTTGGTTAGCTTTTGTATTTATGGATGAGAGTGTTTGTGCACTATTTCCACTTTGTACAACTTTGTAGATGAGTACAAAGTTGTATATTGGCATTGTTATTGTAATATCAATAACGTTGTTACGAGATCTTGTTATTCCCCAATACAGGTCAGAGTGTCTCAAAACTTTTGTTCCAGTCTGGTAACTTTAACCCAGATTAAAATACAAAAAAAAACTAAGAGCAGGAGTTTAAATTGATACAGGAACTAGAGTTTGGAATAAAAGTGGCCTGTCATATCCACCGGGGTGAGAAGGAAACTGGTTTTAAAATTATAAGTACAAAAACAGAAGGAAAGAAAAACATAAATGGGTGATTTCAAATGGTGACGTCATCTCTATCCGCTTGGGAGATTCAGAAGTTAAAATAATAAGTATACAAATATAAAGAAAGGAAAACATACATTAAAACTGAAAGAGTTGACTTTCGATAAACAGGGTGATTCATGAAGTTTTACTGACGTGTTTTAAGCTCATACTTCAGGCCAAAAAAAAAGAAAAACTTCATATAAACATACGTCTTAAAACACTTTGGTAGTTACATACGACTTAGTTGGCCCTTTAATTTGTGTCCAGGGATTTCAGCAGGACTGAATTTTACCTGAGGATAAGAAATCAGGACGAAATCTCTCGCTAGCCGTAACTATCTACCAAAGCGTTTTAGGAAATATGTTTATATGAAGTTTTTCTTTCTTTTGGGCGCCGGTAAACTTCGTGAATCACCCTGTATAACGTCATCACTGTGACGTCATTAGGTTACGATTGCTGCTATTTTAGGTTAGGTGATCTTAAATAGGTTAGGTGGAGTTTTCAACAACAGGTGAGATCTAAGATGCGCAATCGGGTTCCAGAGATTGTGACACCATCAAGATGGGGAAAGGATGAAACCAAAGAGGTCACGTGACCGAATGGAGACCTCTACATGGCCCAAACCAGAAATAACACTCTAATAACATTAATAATTCTAAATAATGGTGTAACACCACAGTAAGGAAAGGGTTTAGAAAATAAGAAGGACATATGAAACTGCATAGGATTTGGAATGAAAATATACAAATATATAATATAGAATAAGAGAACACAATTAAATGGAAGAGGTTCAAATTGAGGATGGGTCAAGGAACGTTGTCATTGAATGCTAACAAGTATTGGAAGATAAGCTATAAATCGGCAGAGAAAATGACGGTCCTTTTAACAAGGGAAAAGTTAGCTCCGCAAATACATTTTGTAACAAAAAATAACAAGAAGAAATTTCGACGTGGCGAAAATTTTAATATAAGGTTTTGTTGGAACGATTTTGTCACACATAACCTAAAGACAGGATATTTTATGCATCACCTTAGTGATGATTAACTTACGATGAACATTTTCGGCTGGAATAAAAATAAAAGAAATATTGAAAAGTATCTTGCACTAAGTCGAGAAATGATGGTAACGTTGGGTTTTGGTTCAAATAGCTACATGGGTGGTGGTAAAACTAGAGGTAGACCCAATATGTATACACATTTGTATAGTATTCTTGTTACAGGCTGCTTTACACAACTTCATTGTTTTCTGAAACGGTATTCTTTTACCCCTCACTTTTTCTTCATCTGGACATTCCTGATTCTGTTTTTGTGGTTCGTTTATCGTCAGATCCTTTACCTCAGCCACTTGTTTCCTGAACCAGTCTCTACCGGTAGTCTCTTCTTTTATTCCAATTTGTCGGATGTTTCGCTGGATTTTTTTTTCTCAAGGGGATTTGTACCCATTTGTTTTCTAAATAAAAAATATTGATCTTCGCAAATCTCGCCCTGTTTTTAACCTCTATTGATTTGCTCTTTATTATTACTAAAGTCTTAACTCAACGCTAGACTAATGACGAAGGCAGACAAGTTAACCGTACTCGAACCTGCGTAACCTGTGAAGGTTTACTAGTCCGAACTGCGGTGAAATAAGCTCGCATTCTGCCAACAACACCGCACACTTGTTTGTTAATAGAACGTTAAAATCTATATAATAGGGTTTTAATGTAAGTGAACGACTATATGATTGTTAATATGTTTTGAATGATTTATTAGAATACATCGAAAGACCTAAACTTCTTAATAGCTGCACATAGTCAGTACCAGTTGGCAGCAGAGGAAGATGATGCTGCAGGGCAACCCCATATTAAACTATCCGTAAGGTAATCCCATCCTCCATCTACACAACATCCCAACGAGGGCTCCTGCATAACCTATCGCGAGATTATCCTTATTTGGACTCTCTTCCTGTCAGCACGACACTTCACGCTATTACATAAAGTTATGTTTCACATTATCTTCTCGACATATCAATGAAAAGAGCACATCAACTTGGTACATGTAAAACCATTACTAAATACTTGTCCTACACAGTAGAGCTACAAACAAGAAGTAAGGTGTTTGTAAGAATCTCACACTATTGGGAAAATTGTCTCCTTTTGTCTTTTGAAGATTTTCCGCCTCTCCTATGAATAAAGGATAATTATATCCGTCTGCTTGACTTTTTGTCATTTAAGTATTTTACTTACTTTACATGACGCGTTTCGGAACTTGTTTCATCTTCAGATTGTCGCTCTGTTCAGGTTGTTATTACATTAAAATAAATTATAATACAACATAACACATATACTCGCCCATAATAACACCGCGTGTGCACACCATCAACTATTTATCTACATAACATAACACCGCGTGTGCACACCATCAACTATTTATCTACATAACATAACACCGCGTATGCACACCATCAACTATTTATCTACATAACATAACACCGCGTGTGCACACCATCGACTCTTTATCTACATAACATTACACCGCGTGTGCACACCATCAACTCTTTATCTACATAACATAACACCGCGTGTGCACACCATCAACTATTTATCTACATAACACCACGTGTGCACACCATCAACTCTTTATCTACATAACATAACACCGCGTGTGCACACCATCAACTATTTATCTACATAACATAGCACTGCGTGTGCACAGCGTGTGCGTTATTATGTGTTATTGTGCGCGAGTATATGTTACGTTGCACTATAGTTTATTTTAATGTAATAACAACCTGAACAGAGCGACAATCTGAAGATGGAACGAATTCCGAAACGCGTCATGTAAACTAAGTAAAATACTTAAATTACAAAACGTCACACAGACTGACATTATTATTATTTTATTCATTGGTGACTTAAATAAAACACAATGAGTCTCGGATGAAATTTAAATGAAAATATTCTGGACCCCCCCCCCCCCCACCCAGTGAGATCTATTTAAAATGTTTTAAAAAACTTAAATTAATATTAATATTTCCAATTTGATGAACCTTTTACATGTATAGGTATTTTTTCCACTTGCTAAAAGTAAGTAACAACATGGTAAAGTAAGTAATTGCTAACATGGTAGTGTTAGCTATTATTTTTACTTACATAATTCTAAGTTTTGAATATTCTAATTTTTGGTTATATTTCTTGCACCTTAACTGTTTTGTAAAAATTAACAATTTTCAAACAATAATTTAATTTGAAACGAACCTTTTATATTAAGAACTTAATCAAATATTGAAGTTTATTGCCCTCATAGTGGTACTAATCAAAATGACCTGAAATAGACTACAATTTAAAAACGCTACTTCTTAGAACTTTGAACAGAAACAAATAACAAACAGAATTCTTTAAAAAAAAAAAAAACCTAGTAAACATTCTCACACGCTCAACAATGAAATTCCTACGCACTTTCAGAACATTTTCTATTTGTTATCGAACCGACTAAAACTCAACCCAAATAGTTCCTTTTCAGTGAAAACGTTTGGTATTCCAAAGGGTTGAAATTGTATTCTATCATACTGTCAGAGTCAAAGGGTGGGGATATTGAACTTTGTGGAGGGGAGGGAGGCAGACAAAGAAAAACTACCTCATTCGCGTGTTAACATGAAAACGTCTCTGAGCGTGACAAATTCGCGCGCCTGAAATATTCGAATTCTTTTTCATGTTTGTGTGTGTGTGTGTGTGTTGGAATGGATTACCTGTTGTTTCAGAAACCAGCCAAGTGTTTCATTCCATCAGACTTTTGTATTGTTTAAAAAGTTGAGTTCAATCCCAGAACCTCTTATTTATAAAAGTGCAGTGATTATAAACGAAGGACAAAAGTCTGTTCTTCAAAAGTGTTAAGTAAATGATTAGGTTGAAAATTTTAAATATTTGAATTTTATTATTGACCAAAAACTTAGCAGCACATTAGAAAATTGAATATTCTTATGAGAATAACTTTAAGAAAACTTTATTTGTGTTTTCAAAATTTATTCTAAATTCATTGTATTGTCTATATTAGAGTATGTGGCCTTTGTAGGTGAGGGAGGGGTATCGTGGGGTTGGCTCGACATATTGGCCGCCCCAGTCAATAGCAATCACTTCCTTGAAATGTGAACGGATCAGGTACCAGTCGGGCGGGTATAATTAAAATCAATAAAGATCAAATAGAAAATAAATATCACTGTAATTTAATTTGTACTGGATGAAAGCGTTGCTTATCACACGGCACTAAAAGTAATGCTTATAGGTTAGGTTAGGTTAAATTAGGTTAGGAACAGATGACCCTAGTTCCCCAAAATATCGAGCCAACCCCACGGTATACTAGTGTCGAGCTAACCCCACGTCGAGCCAACCCCACATAATCGAGGGAGGGGGTACTGCTTCTGAAACAACATTTGGAGCTTCTACTCAAAAGAAAGTAATTTTTTTGATTAATTCTAAAACAAATTTCGACCCTTCTATTTCACTTTTTTAACAGACTGCAGTACTTTCTTTAAATTGTCTTATACATACAGAGTATTATAATGTTCTATACTGGATCCGGTAGTTTGGAATTTATTCTCTCCGACAAGATGGAAATTTGAATTATTTAATAATACCTAAATAATTTAATCATTTTCCTGATTTTATAAAATAACGTATTTCCTAACCTAACATAACCTAGCCTAACCTAACCTATCCTAACCTAACCTTACTTACTTAATCATCTTCCTGATTTTATAAAACCATGACATGTGTTAACGCGATTCCAAAATTCTTAAAGAATCTTACATCGATGGTTACAAGGCTTAGATGATACATTTCCTATTTAATGAAACATAATAAAAGACAATTAAATTTTGTTTTGACCAAGTATGTGTTTGTGTGTGTGTGTTCTTAAAACGTATCCATCCATATATATATATACAGGGTGTCCAAAAAGTTTCAGAACAGTTACAAATCTTTTAAACTAGGAAAGACAGAAAAGTGAATTCTTGCAAAAAAATATGTTATAGTGTAAAAAACTATTTTTCGTCACACTGCTTCAAAAACAGCTGTTTTCAATGCATACATTGAGTTGCTAAAGTTGTTCTATTTAGTCCCAGGACCTAAAAACGTCAGCTGTGGTAGAGTTAATCAGCTGTTACTTCATTTATACGAATTAATAACGATTGTAAAGTATCTATAAAAACAACCGATAATCTCGCTTGTAAATAACCGTTAAAACAACTGTTACCATCGATTTGAAGGTAAACAGGTTATAACATTTTAGTTTTTTTTTTATATTGTTTGAAGTAAACGAAAAATATAGTTCATCACTTGGACCAAAAGAAGCTTTTCGATCCTCGCTCATTTTTCGTTAAACTTGAGCTTGTATCGAAAAAGCTTCACTTTTGGTCCTAATTATGAAATATACTATTTCGTCATACTGCTTCCAAAACAGATGTTTTCAATACATCCATTGAGATGCTAAAGTTGTCCTTTTTAATCCTAGGAGCTAAAACATCAGCTGAGGTCGAGGTATTCAGCTGTTACTTCCTTTATAATATATATATATACGGAATTAAATTACTCCAACTACAGTGAATCGTGTCGGTATTTATGGAAAAACAGCTCAACACGGAATATACATTTCCAGCAATTAAAATTACACAATAAAAACTACATTTAAATAAAATCACAAATTACAATTTATTTAGTCTTGAAAAGCCTAGAGTTATGTTAGAAGTTATTTTTTATTTTTGTTGTAATCTTTAAAAAAAATGTATTAGAGTTGGTTTAATGATAATGTTAGTTAATTCTTGATAACCTAGTTATGTTGACTACTATTGTATGTTACTGTTATTTGTATAATTTAATATCTTAATAAAAAAGTAGTACACAGTTCAATGATTATATTTTGTAATGTGTTGCATTTTGTATAGTCTAATGTTTTACTACATTAGAAAACTACATTAAAAATTACGGCTGGAAGTAGATTTTGTTGCCGAAAACAAAGAAACATCGATCTGGCAATCGATAGTGCGAAGTATTGGATCTGACAATCGATATAGTTAGTGTACCACTAACACAAACTAAACAGCTGTAATAGCTGCAAACCTATTTGAAAGTAAATAGGTTATAACATTTTTGTTTTTGTGAAATTGTTTTTTTATATTGTTTGCAATATAACGAGAAATATAGTTTGTCAATAGAACCAAAAGAAGCTTTTTGATCCTGGCTCATTTGTTAAACTCGAGCTTGTATCGAAAAGCTTCACTTATGGTCCTAGTGATGAAATATACAATTGTGTCGTAAGAAGAACATTTTGAATTGTCAACATGTTTAATTTTTATTACACCATATCATTTGGTTGTTGCACACAATTTAAAGTGTTAAAATGTATTGAACACAATGATCACTAAAACAGATATAAAACTTGTTTGTTCTATTCTGAAATCAAGAAACCTACAGGATATTAAAGTGGTAGAGATAATTATTTATAACTTTGCAAAGGAGCTAGTACTATGTCGTCAAGTAGGGAAGGGAAATACTTGTGATCTGAGAAGGGAAATTACATTTCCCGTAATGTTATTTGGCCGATTGTGCTTACTTTGAGAAATCAAAGAGACTCTAAAGAGGTCAGGGCAAGTCAATTAAATAATAATTCTAATGGAGTTTTGGGAGGCTTTGTCATGGATTACTGGTATAACTAGAACATCAACCAATGATTTGATGTAATTAGTAACACACAGATAATGTGAATATCCTGGAGTGAAATACAATTATAAAAGAATTTCCAATGTAAATACAACAGCACGAGAAATAGAGTAAGACACTAAGCAGTATGAAAGAGTTAAGTACCATGGAATATGTTTAATGAATATTGTCATAAATCCAGAACTCAATGCAAAAATGGCAGCGGGTTTAAGGTATTACTATAACCAGGAAAGACTGTTTAAATCTAACTTGTTGACCACAAAGCTGAAAGTATACAGAGTGAGTTTTAAGTCCCTTCCGCCGTACCGCTTTTTATATGGTTAAGCTACAAAATTAGAAACTCCGCATATCCATATTGGACCTAAATATTTTGGTTTTGATGCGCTCACTGACTGTCCAACTCCAATTAAGGACGGTCCATAGGAAGTCAGAAAAAAGTCTTAAATGATAGGTCGATATGTACATTAAATTAAAGTGTGTTAGTAGAACACAATGCAGCAAACCGGATCTCAAAAGGTTCATTCTACCGAAAATGACGGGGTCTTGAAGTTTACAAAGGGTACGTGCTAGAACTGCGTTTTACCGCCTTACTTTTTAAAAAGTGTTCCCCTGAATTTTTTCCTGCAAACTCTTTGTTAGGCACCAGAAAGAACTATCGTATGTGGTGTTGAAAAAATTAGAGGATCACCGGAAGTCCAACATCTAGGAGTGAACTAAAATATTTTAATAGAAAGAGGGTTATGTGATATGTCGTTAAAACCGCATTTTTACAATAAAAAAAAGATGGTACAATTGGAATTAATAAAGGATGAGTGGTTACATCACAAACAATAGTTTTTCAGGTATCTAAAAAACAGCCTGTAGGAAAAAATTCTGGGGTGAACTATAAAAAAGTAGGTCGGTAAAAAGCTGTTCTAACACGTGCTTTTTGTAAACTTTAATAAAACCCAATAACTTTTTATAGGATAAATCTTTTGACATTTGGTTTGCTGCAATTCTAAGTTCGCCACTTTAGTTATACCAATAGATTTTGGCCCCATGTACATCCTACTCTCTTGTTCTCAATCAGTGAACTGAATATTTATTTCTCAGAGAATTAAGGGTGTTGTATATTGCAAACCTACATTTGTTATGACTAAAGTGGCGAACTTGATAAATATTAAATTGTATAATGTGTTTAAATGTTCGTGTATTTATTGTGCGTAGTTTTATAATTGTGACAAGTGGGAAGCCTGATGATGTCTCTTTGCGGACGAAACGGACTTAGCTAAACAACATTCCAGTAAGGATTATTTTAGACAGACCAATTAAGGTAAATAAAAACTATAATTAATTAAGAGGCATGAAACAAAATAAATTATTAATAAAATTGTCACATCGTGAAATATTTTCGAAATACGGGTAATTTTCCAGAGTAGAAATTTATTTGTCGACCATATATAAAATGAAAACATTTGTGAACTATTTATTGAAAATAAAGTTTAAAAGCTATATTGTATGATCTCTCACAAGGACATCCATCTTCTCTATATACAGCCGTTTTTAACTATGGAAAAACAGCAGAATTGAGAGCTACTTGGAGGGGAAAACAAATCCGGATCTACATAGTTTAAAAAATTACTCTTTTTTTGTAAGTTTGGAATTTTTGTCCGCCATCTTGTATCCGCTACATTGAATCAAAATTTACTTTTTAAATAAGAAAATGGACATGTGATACATGATTTTCATGTCAAATTTTACAACTAAAACGAAGAAGTTTCCCGGCTTATCTTTATATAAACTTTTTTCTTATTTTTAGTTTTAGAATCAGCTGACGAAATAATGCAGTGCAATTTTAATAACCCTGTACATAATTCAGCAGAGCCTAAATATGTTCGCCAAAGAAATCTTCCGCGCCCACTCACCCTACAGAGATGAGTGAAAACTTACAATCTGAGAATAATAATTAATAGATATAGAAAGTGACCGTGTCACCTAACCCTACTAACGCATATTTCTGGAATTCTAATAGGCTGATTTTCATACGATTCATTTTAAATGAAAGAACATTTTGCAGTTAATTGGTAAAATTTATAGAATGACAATTTCATTTTATATAAAAAAAAAATCTTGTACAAATTACACTACAGTCACTATTAGTACATTTTTTGATGTATTACACCTAATCAACTGTTTGAAGCATGCATTGTTGAGTTGATTGCTATGGTAACTTAATTTGTAAAATCATAAAATCAAGTTTAAAACAGTTTCATTGGTCTATGCTAGAAGACCTATTTTTGCACTGAATTTTAAATTAATGGATCTAATTAACTGTTTTAAGTATCCAATACTATTTGGATACTATAAGCTAAATTTCCAAATAGTTTCACATTAGCCTAACCTATATTTGTTCGCTAAAGAACTCCTTCGCGTCCACTCAACCTACAGAGATGGTGATGGTCTCATTGGAATGCTTAGGGTCTGAGGATCAATAGTATGTATAGAACATAACCGATAAACCTAACTCAAGGTCTCAATAAATGTTTTTGACGATAAATCCCTCTTTCTGGAGTTCTACAAAGCCAATTTTCATGCGGTTTGTTTTCACAGAAATAACGTTTAACATACCTTTTTTAATTTATTGCCATATTAGTTTTTATTACTGTAGTTATGAATTTTGAAACTTTATTTAGTTTTGTTTGATGTTTAATTAATTCATTTGTTTGTTGTTACAGTCACTAAAAGAAAAAAATGATTGAAAAGTTATGATTGTAATACTGAGGGAGCAATAAATTTAATATTCTATTTACACTACAACTATAAAAACTTTTTTTAGAAATACGAAATGCAAAAAAGAGGAAAATCTCAGAAGGGATCTATATCCGTTGTTCTAGGGCTATTTCTTCTTACTTGTTCCCTTCTTCCCTTCATTTAACTTCCATACCTTCCGTTTACTTCTATTTACTTCTCATCCACTCCTTTCGTTCCCTTCTTCTTTAACTAACCTTCCGTACTCCTTCTTCTCTTTATTTTCTTTTACTCCTTCTGTTATCTTTTTCCTTTCCACTCATTCCGTTCCCGCCTTCATTTTACTTTATTTCGTTTCCACTCATTCCGTTCTTGTTCTCTTTACTATTCTTCCTCCTTCTCTTTCCCTCCCATTCATCTCTCTTCTTTCCCTTCCTTATTCTCTTTATTTAACTTCCATACATTCCGTTCACTTCTATTTACTTCCCTTCCACTCTTTCGTTCCCTTCTTCTTTTAACTTACCTTCCGCATTCCTTCCGTTTCCTACTTCTCTTTATTTTATTTTACTCCTTCCGTTATCTTCTTCTTTTCCACTCATTCCGTACTTGTTCTCTTTACTATCATTCCTCCTTCTCTTTCCCTCCCATTCATCTCTCTTCTTTCCTTTCCTTCTCTTTATTTAACTTCCATACCTTCCGTTTACTTCTATTTACTTCTCTTCCACTCCTTTCGTTCCCTTCTTTTAACTTAGCTTCCCTACTCCTTCCGTTTACTCTTTATTTACTCCATCTTTAGTGGACTCCATGTGCTCTTTATTTCCTTTTACTCCTTCCGTTATCTTCTACCTTTCCACTCATTCCGTTCCCCCTTCTTTTTACTATCATTCTTTCTTCTCTTTCCCTCCCATTCATCTCTCTTCTCTCCTTTCCTTCTTCTCTTTATTTAACTTCCATACCTTCCGTTCACTTCTATTTACTTCTCTTCGACACCTTTCGTTCCCTTCTTCTTTTAACTTACCTTCCCCCTACTCCATCCATTTACTCCCACTCCTTCTTTTCTTTATTTCCTTTTACTCCTTTCGTTATCTTCTGCCTTCTCATCCCATTCTTGTTCTTTTTACTATCCTCCCTCCTTCTCTTTCCCTCCCATTCATCACTCTTCTTTCCTCTCCTTCTTCTCTTTTCTAAACATTCCGAAATAGCCGACCTTGGTAGTCTTCCTAACCTAGTCCTTATATAAACTACCATCCCAACAATGTATGACAAGCAGACATTTAATCAATATGAGAATTGTTAACCGAACCTAAGGATGAGAGGGTAGCAATACTGACAATACAGATGACGATGAAGGGGGTTCGTGGGGGGGAGGGGCTTAATGATGACAACTACAAACCCTTTCTGTAGAGAGAGAAGCATTGTTAAAATTTAATGAATCTACTTTGGAGTTATTAAAAACCACATACATAGGAATAAGCTTTAGATGAAAGTTATCCAGTCTTCATTAAAATACTGCTCTCGTACACTTTGTTGGTCGTGTATTTAATAAACCGTATTCAGAAACCTGTATTTACAAGGTAAGTACCTTGTAACAATTATCTACATAAACCGTGACGTCATAGATTGGAGTGGAGCAAGTTAATGTACAGGGTGTGTCGTTATTACACAAACAGGTGTGTCGAAAACACAATTTCAATAAGTCGTTCCGTTTGTATTTGTCTAAATAAATTTAAAATTTCGTAAATAGATCCTCTTTCAACCTTTCACCATTACACCAAAAACTAAGACGTTATTTTAATTTTGACTGTTAAATAACTGAAAAACCATTGATTTAATTTTTAAAAATTACATGGGGTGATATTTATTATCACTTTTATGATAAAGAAGATATCATTACTTATATTACTGTTCAAAAGATAACCTAGTCATTGATAAAATATATATTTCATAGTTATTGACTTAAACACTCACAAGTTAATCTTAAGTAGTATAGAGATTTAACTATTTACTCCTTATAAATGAAGGAATACTTGTGAGTGAAGATTTAGAGAAAAGAAATTTTCTGGTTTCACAAATATGTGGTGATAAGTTACAGGCTACAAACTATACCCATTCTGATTAGGTCATTTTTGAATTCTAGGAGGAATGCTTAATCCTTACAAACGTTATGATCTGGAGTGCTGATACTTCACTGTTGAGCTGTGAGAGACTCGCCAAAGTCAACGTGTTTGGCCTAAGAACAGATCCAAAATGTAAGGTCCGTTTTTTTGCTAAGAAAACCATCACTGGCTATGTTTACCTGAACATTCTAACCCAATAGCTTAAGCCTCGGGCCGAGGAAGATTCGTCAAGTGTAGTCTTTCTACAAGAAAGTGCTTCAGAATATTTGTATCTGGCAATCCGAGCGTACATTAATTATGTCTTTTTGTGACGTTGGAGCGACCTAGTCGCGAAAGAGAATTCAAGCTAATTTTCCCTCCACGTTCGCCTGATTTGTCAACAAGTAATAACTGAATGTAGTGAAATATCAGAATATCAGACATAGTTTACGTGTCCTCCCCCCCCCTTCCCCGTCTATCTAAAAACATACATGACGACATCCAGATATATCCTGGCACGGACTTGGGGAGAGCGTTAATACCGCTCGAACATTTGTCGTGTTCTCAAGCATTTATAATACAATTTTGTATTTTAACTTTTGAAGAAGAGGTTAGGTTAGGTTAGGTTAGGTTAGGTTAGGTTAGTTTAGATTAGATTATCTTTACTGTAAAATATATTTGTCTATAACCATGCAGGTATGAAATAAAATATCTTCTTATCATCCATTATTCCTATTTCTTTTTTATTTAAAATTGTGTTTTATTAATGTAAATTATTAAGTAAAATACAATTATTATTAACAGGTGGTGCACATTACACCGCACTACGTCTAAATCTCACCATTGATTGTCTACAGTATCTATAATTCCAGTAAAATTGGATTAAGCAATAAAATACAAAACATACGTATCATAATCGCATTATAAATTTATAATGGCTACTTCCCCTTTGTTCCAGTCCCAAAGCAACGATTAAACAACAAAACATCTATCAATATTAATACAAAACACAAGCTGTAATCGTTTACAAAATTAAAACAAATGCTCTTTGGTTAAGTTTAACCCCGATTCGTTGCAGCCAGTATTTGAAGTGCCCATAACTCTACGATTGGATCATTAACTCCCCCACCGCAAAACCATTCTACAACCGTTACATTCAAGTAATAACGGTTTACTAAAAATATATCAAATTTATGATGGAAAAAAGTAATATTAGCCGGCGGGAATAGGGTTTTGGAGAGATTTTAATGCCGCAGGAAAAGTAGTTCAATTATATTTCTTTAATTTACAGTCACACTTCATTTTTAGGATTTCGATGGTCTGGAAACACTGCATTTGTGTCCGTCTGTGTGATAGAGAAGAGATTTTAATGCCGTAATAAGTACAGATACACTTTCAAAAGTCCCTTACCACACTTGGGAATAAACAAAATAACAAAAAACAAAAATTTTTGTCAAAAGTAAAATGTTTATTCCTATTAGACCCTTATAGCTATTACAACAACAAAGTTGTCATCTTCAGAGGGAATCTTAACAAAGACAAATAGGAATAAACATTTTACTTTTGACAAAATTTTTGTTTTTTGTTATTTTGTTTATTCCCAAGTGTGGTAAGGGACTTTTGAAAGTGTATCTGTATATATTGTCACCACAGTGCTCTAGTCTTTGTTTATCCGTAATAAGTAGTTCAATTAATTCTTTAGTCGTTTACTAATTTTGTATGTGGATATGTTTTTGACTATATCTCGGAAAGTTATATATATATATATATATATATATATATATATATATATATAACTTGTAAGTAAAAGATATACGGCATAATAAGAGATAAAAAAATTACGATTTCGATCAAACTTTACACAAATTTACCCCCTAAAGATACAAACAAAACGTAACGGTCACTATTTCTCTCGTGAACTGTCGTAGAGCTGTTAAATAAATTACGTAATTGCTTTACTTAAACCGTCTAAAAAACCTCAAGAAAATAAAAATTACAGTTCAGGAGTAAATCCAAACAAAATACATTAGTAATGTAAGGATACCAGTTTGCCACAATATCGTTACATTTAGGCATAGCCTAGTTTCTGCCTTTTGGAAAACATACTAGTTTGACTCAATTCACCCCAAGTCCACCCATGCATTATAGGGGTTACCCAGCTTTGAAGAGAATAATTCAATAATAATTCATTACCGAATTAAAGGGAATTACTAAATATTTTCCCACAGCGCAAACACAATTTAACAAAAGAGTTAAACTTGGGCGTCCTATTTATTCCAGAAAACAACGAACGCCATTAAATAACCAGCAATGGTTAATTTAGAAATCTAATATTAAAAATTAAATCAAGACAGCACTTCACAACAGAACTGTTTGCCTCGAATACTTCACCATTTGACTCGCATGGTCTGCTCAAGATAGCTACACACCAAGTTCCAGTCAGCTGTTCCACTGTTGTAATCACAAATGTAACACTACTCAAGTAGGTCCCCACTTAACAACCGGTCCGGAACTCAGTGATAACACAAACTAGCCTTCGCAGCCTTTATTTAAAAGCTTGAATAATCAATACAATTTATGTTGAGGCCGTGTTTACCTACAAGTATATTAAAGAATTAAATGGCGTCCATGTTTAAGTTTCACTGTTTCATTGACAACAACCGAACGACAATGGTGAAATTATTTTTCCATTTAGAGGTGACGGGGATGATTGAATGAGAGAGTAATTTTGCGTTTCTTTATGACAGACTACCATCAAATCTCAAGTGATTGAAAATGGGGGTGGGCCAAGAAAAAAAAAAGTCTCAAAATATAGCCCACATAACATTAAAACCGGTCCACTTGTTTGGTCTGTATACAGACAACGGACAGGCATAATTCCAAAAACCACTTTATTGGCCTCGGGGGACCTCAAAACGAATTCGCATGATACCGATTTCTTTATTCATAACATAACTTTTTTTTTTTTACATATAAAAAAGTAAAACAGAGAATGAACTGTGATTATAGTAATTAAATAATTTACTAAATTATCATATCTTCACCCGAATCCTCCCCAACGCAACAAAACCACAAACCACTTCTCTTATCACCAATAAGACACATATGTTCATGTAAACGTCTGAGATATGTCCACATCCTCCATTTATCAGATGTATCTAAATCAACATGACAACATGTATTAATATAATCAAGATTGAGAGACAAGGTCGTTATGAAAGCGTGTCAGCACTACAGCGACTGGTGCACCCCACTAACAGAGCAACATTCAATATTATAAATAAACGCTATGGATAATATAAACGTCTGTTGTTTATTAACATAATTATGATGTTAAAAGATAATTATTTTACAGGTTTATTTCATACTAGCTCCTAAAATACAACTAGTCTAGTTGAGATAGTTTTATAAAGAAATAATTTATTTAGCACAACCTAATGTTGGTGCTATGGTATAAAATAAATTATACCCAAATACAGCAACACACCAATTTTGATCCAAATTGACCAATAAATAACAAAGATATGACAGTTGTTTTTGGAGTAAAAACACCCTTGGAGTGGAACATTTTCCAAAGTCTTTCTTAGTACGCGTTTACAAACCTACCCCCAAACCATGTTAAAAATCTATAGCTCTAGGCTTCTTGGATCCAGAGGTATGCTTTAGGAGTAAAAACACCCTTGGAGTGGAACATTTTCCAAACCCTTTCTTAGTACGCGTTTACAGACCTACCCCAAACCATGTTAAAAAATCTATAACTCTAGGCTTCTTGGATCCAGAGGTATGCTTTAGGAGTAAAAACACCCTTGGAGTGGAACATTTTCCAAACCCTTTCTTAGTACGCGTTTACAGACCTACCCCCAAACCATGTTAAAAAATCTATAACTCTAGGCTTCTTGGATGCAGAGGTATGCTTTAGGAGTAAAAACACCCTTGGAGTGGAACATTTTCAAAACCCTTTCTTAGTACTCGTCTACAAACCCAACCCCAAACCATTTTAAAAAATTCATAGCTCTAAGCTACTTGAATCCACAGATATTTTTTAGGGATATAAAAGCACCCTTAGAGTGAACATTTTCAAAACTCTTTCTTAGTATGCATCTACGGACCTACCCCAAACCATGTTAAAAAATTCATAGCTCTAGGCTTCTTGGATCCAGGGATGTGGTAATCAGTCAGTGAATTTTTACTTATATATATATATATATATATATATATCAAAAGGAAGTGAAGAAAAGAAATTTAAAAAGAGGTGTCTACAGGGAAGGGGAAAAAAAGAAGGTGAGGAATATTATTTTTGGAGATGACATTAAACTATACACATCTTTCCAAGGGTTCTGAAAACAATAAAAAATATATTAAATAATAAAATTAGCAATTAACTACAAATATTTTCATAAAAGTAATTTCTTAATTCCGTAACTCTTTATTTATTAATCACAATATAAATATTTGAGGGAAGAAAACAATTTTGCACCAACATACAAAACACTTAAATATTTGAGGAAAGAAAACAATTTTGCACCAACACACACAAAACACTAAAGGTATTCACAAATAACGCAACAGAGCTACCACTTCACCAATTTAATATCAATTTGTCGAGAAACACGACAAGCCGCGGCTAATTCTGCAAAATGATTTACATTTGATTCCCATTACAACCGACGTAGGGATTTTGTGTTGGTCGGGTTGGCAATTATTTCACAATCTGTTTCCAACAATTTTGTTTTACAAATCGGAAAAAAAAACTTACACGTTTCAAACGAGACTGCGATAAAATACAGTAAACAATAGTTTACAATATAAAACAAATACACATCAAAATTTGAAACGTACAGCTCAAGTGTACACGCTGCCCCTAATAATTTTCGGAACTTTGAATTAACGTGAATTAATTGCGGTCGATACATTTTTCATTGTATGTCCAGATGCAAACATACAAAGTTAGAAATTTGTAGTTGTCCTAAATCGAGTCTCCATTTCCTTTGCTCTGGTTGACAGCTACTGTTGCAAATTTATCTTTTAAATAAAAACTAGTTGTTTGTCGTAATTTTAAGCTCGTTTTTATGACACTATATCTTTTTCATATCAATTCTTCGTAAACTGTTATTTGTTTTTTATACAGGGCGATTCGAAACTCCGCGTCAATATCTCGGTAGATAACTAAAAATAAGATAAAAGGTTCATCGATTGACAACTACCGAAATGAGATTTTTGGTGACGATTAGTTTTTGTGCCTTTTTATTTGGTTTTGAGGATGGATGAGTGAAAAAGAATGTGTATTGTATTTACATCATTTACTGAGTTCGGGACCGAAAGTTGAAGGAACCTACTTGAGCGACATTCCATTTGTGATACAACAATGAACAGCTGATCGGAACCTGGATGATAGCTATGTTGAGCAGACCACGGTAGCGACATTCCATTTGTGATAACAGTGAACAGCTGATCGGAACCTGGTTTATAGCTATGTTGAGCAGACCACGGTAGCAAAATTCCATTTGTGATAACAGTGAACAGCTGATCGGAACCTGGTCTATAGCTATGTTGAGCAGACTACGGTAGATACATTCCATTTGTGATACAACAATGAACAGCTGATCGAAACCTGGTCTATAGCTATGTTGAGCAGACTACGGTAGCGGCATTCCATTTGTGATACAACAATGAACAGCTGATCGGAACCTAGTCTATAGCTATGTTGAGCAGACTACGATAGCGGCATTCCATCTGTGATACAACAGTAAATAGCTGATCGGAACCTGGTCTATAGCTATGTTGAGCAGACCACGGTAGTCAATCTGAGAAGTGTTCCTACCGTCCAGGCAACCAGTCGTGTTTTGAAGTTCAGTCTAAATTTAATTTTTGATTTTAATATTTAATTTCCAAACTAACCATTGATGGTTAATTAATTGGGGTACACTATTCGGAGTTTTCCGTATGCCCAACCCCCAAGTCGGACGAGTTTGAGAACGGGATTCGTCCAAGATCAGCTTTGGTGTTTAATTAGTAATTAGTTTTAATTCGGAATGTAATAATATTAATAAAATTAATCTCTCCAAAGCTTGGTACTCTATGGTGGATGGCCAGACATGGAGTGAGTGTTTAAGATCTCAAAATAGACTTAGCCCCAATATGTTATTCAAAATGTTGTTATTAGGCTAGGCCTAACGTTACAATCATCTAACCTAACCTAACCTAACCTGACTTTACCTAACCTAACCTAACATACAGTCACGAAGAAATTTGCAATAGTTAATCGTTACATATTAGAAATTGCTTAATAACGGTAATAATCTGCACATTTAACAATATTTTTTTACAGTCTAAAATAGCAATTGTTTGTATATGTACAGTTTCAGGTTCATGTAAATTAAAATATATAATTTGAAACAATAAAAACTACAGAAAAACTGAAACAGTTAGGATCGAAAATTTGCATAAATCATCTGGAAAAAAAATGTATTTTATAGCAAATTTTTGTATCAACTTTGGAGCAAATAGGTCACAAGTTGTGACGCTTAGAGAAGAAACACATTAATATATTTAAAAGTTGAATAAACCGTGTTTTGTCATTACTGTAAACATTCTTGTAATCTATAACTTACAACATGAAAACTAGCTATAATGTCTCGTTGCTAGACTTTTAAACCGGTGTTACATTGACGTCTCAATTCTCACCGCCCTCCTTTCAACCTAAATGACGAAAAAGCAATAAAAGTTGTGAAGAGGAAAACAGGCAACAGGTGATATATCATGACCAGCGACACTGTGTCGCCCGATTGCAGTCACTTCATTTGAAGGGGCAAAACAATCATTGAGTATAAACACGTGGCCTAAGACTAAATGATGCATTGTTCTTTCTAGTAAGTTGGTAGCAGTGATTCTGTTACAGTTATAAGAACTGCAACACCTGCTTCATGAGATACTTTATTTTGTCACATATAAATGGTATAAACTGAAGGGTTAAATAACTTGATTTTGAGTTTTTGAAGAATATTTCCGTTTTGAGATGAAGTCCAAAATAATAGTTTTTGAAAGTCTACATCTGTCCAGTTCTCTGTAGCTCAAAGAAAATGAATGATTTCAACAGCCTTGAAAAAACAACAAATTTTTAAATCTTCTAAAAATTTGACAAAATCAGTTACCGGTATATTAGTTCCAGTAGTTTGAATTTTGCAAAGTTGGTATATAAGGTATACGTAAGGTATACGTTTGATAAAAATGGAGATACAGATTCAAAATGGCGGAAATATTTTTCTGTAATTTCTTCATTTACTTTCCCAGTATGACAATATACTTGCCCAGAGGGGGAAATTTAGTAATCGCGCAAAAAATGTCACTTTTGTTTTTTGCGATCTTTAAGTTTCGTGGGCTCAGAAAACTGAAAAAGTTATTTTCAGGCATACCGTCGTCCGTCCGTAGTGTTTGTTGTCTGTACGTAAGCAAGATACCGCCTGCAATAATTAGTTCTATGTATGAATAAAAAAATTTAAAATATCAAAATGGAGATCATTCGAACATTGTTCATATCTTTTGATTGTTGAACTTTTAACACGCTTAAATACAAATTTGCAGATTTCAATTCTGCATGTATTCACCAACCCCACCTCTCTACGATGACAAATAGCGAAGTTATTGTCAAAAAAGTAGTTTTAAAATTTGACTTTCAAGACAATCAGATCGAGAAGAGCCAAACTAACAACAGGAATGTAGCGAATGAAGACTCCTCCACATATGTACAGAAGAGGTCCGCAACGAGCGAAGCGAGTGGAGACTTCTTAAATATACACATTCACGAGGCCCGTAAGGGCCTAGCCGACCTAACCTGTGACAGAGGAACTGTCAAGAGCGAAGCGAATGAAAACATTTTAATACTGGCCTAGCCAACGTCAAAAAGTAGATGGGGGTTTGCCATTTAAAGAATGAAAATTGTCCACTTCACCCTTCTTTCAAAAGAGGGGCAAAATTTTATCCCCCATTAAACACCAGGAAAAGTGTTATATGTAGGGTAGAGGTTTTACGTTGATATAGCAATCCATTTAAATTATATCGAGGTGTATCACAACTTATTTTGTATTACAATTTATATTTGAGCTGAGTGTGTACCACCATAATAGATTCCAACAACTTATCTCACGTAATTTGGTTTGGTATATAAACCTTTTTTAACACATAATCGTTTCTTATAACTAATTGTTTCCTAGTATTAACAAATAAATATCAAAGTGGAGCAACTATTCAGTATATAAGTATTGTCTCTTATAATCTTGCTCTTAGTCTCTGTTTCCAGCAAACAAATTTTTGAAGTTTAGGTGACTTAAAAATGTTTTTCTTAATATTTTTAAAAATTAAATTCGAATTAAAAAATGTTTAAGAGAAAAATTTCTCGGAAGAACGTAAAGATAATTATAATTAGTTTCTAATTTTAAAAATAGAGTTAATCTTTAAATGATCATGTTAACAAATAAATATTTATTAACACTATTTTATCTTCATCTCGATACAAAATTAACGTTCGTCATAAAAAGTTTTGTACATATTCACTTGTTTTGACACACCCTTTGTATAAATATGGTTATTTTAAATGACACAACCTTTGTATGAATATAGTTTTTAAAAATGACACACCCTTTGTATAAATATAGTTTTTTTTTAAATGACACACCCTTTGTATAAATATAGTTTTTTTTTAAATGACACACCCTTTGTATAAATATAGTTTTTTTTAAATGACACACCCTTTGTATAAATATAGTTTTTTTAAATGGCACACCCTTTGTATAAATATAGTTTTTTTAAATGACACACCCTTTGTATAAATATAGTTTATTAATGACACACCCTTTGTATAAATATAGTTTTTTTAAATGGCACACCCTTTGTATAAATATAGTTTTTAAATGACACACCCTTTGTATAAATATAGTTTTTTTAAATGGCACACCCTTTGTATAAATATAGTTTTTTAAAATGACACACCCTTTGTATAAATATAGTTTTTTAAAATGACACACCCTTTGTATAAATATAGTTTTTTAAAATGACACACCCTTTGTATAAATATAGTTTTTTTAAAATGACACACCCTTTGTATAAATATAGTTTTTTTAAATGACACACCCTTTGTATAAATATAGTTTTTTTAAATGACACCCTTGTATAAATATAGTTTTTTTAAATGACACACCCTTTGTATAAATATAGTTTTTTAAAATGACACACCCTTTGTATAAATATAGTTTTTAAATGACACACCCTTTGTATAAATATAGTTTTTTTAAATGGCACACCCTTTGTATAAATATAGTTTTTTAAAATGACACACCCTTTGTATAAATATAGTTTTTTAAAATGACACACCCTTTGTATAAATATAGTTTTTTAAAATGACAGACCCTTTGTATAAATATAGTTTTTTTAAAATGACACACCCTTTGTATAAATATAGTTTTTTAAAATGACACACCCTTTGTATAAATATAGTTTTTTTAAATGACACCCTTGTATAAATATAGTTTTTTTAAATGACACACCCTTTGTATAAATATAGTTTTTTTAAATGACACACCCTTGTAAAAATATAGTTTTTTTTTAAATGACACACCCTTTGTATAAATATAGTTTTTTTAAAATGACACACCCTTTGTATAAATATAGTTTTTTAAAATGACACACCCTTTGTATAAATATAGTTTTTTAAAATGACACACCCTTTGTATAAATATAGTTTTTTTAAATGACACACCCTTTGTATAAATATAGTTTTTAAAAATGACACACCCTCTGTATAAATATAGTTTTTTTTAAATGACACACCCTTTGTATAAATATAGTTTTTAAAAATGACACACCCTTTGTATAAATATAGTTTTTTTAATGACACACCCTTTGTATAAATATAGTTTTTTTTAATGACACACCCTTTGTATAAATATCGATTTAAGACGGTGAACAAGATTCAATTTCACTTTTTAAGTTATAAATATCGAACAGACACTTAGCAGACGATTAATTAATTCACGAGTGTGTGAGAAACTTTGTGCTTTGTTTTTTGTAAAGTTTACAAATGTGTTTTCAACAATCGTTGGGATATTTGAAACGAACTACCTACATTTGAAAGTATAAAATATGCAGGGGCATAGTTAAGCAGATATTACGACAAGCCTTGTAGGTGGGAAGCGGGGCGAGGAGGTGAGGGGGCACTTTACCTCTCTTATGTAAATGCAGCCCTTTGTAAAAGCGTTGCCCTGGATTATATTTTACATGAGTTAAAATATAAATAAATACGCTAGGAATGTTTGTATTATTCCAACATAAATACAGCAACCTAAGGATTGCTTTTGTAAAACGGTGTTGATTGGGGAGAGGTAGGATAATTCGAAATGTGAGAGAAATTTAGATAAAACCTATTCGTGAAGGTCTAATGTGGAAAATTCAAAGATCACAATTTCCCCCATGCTAACATTAAACACCATGATATACCTACAACCTAACCTATCTAATCTAATCTAACCTGACCTAATCTAACCTAACCTAACCTAACCTACCTAATCTAACCTATCATACCTAACCTAACCTACCCAAATCTAGCTTCACCCAATCTATCCTAGTCTAACCAAACCTACCCTAGCCTAGCCCAACGTAATCTAACCTCCTTTTTGAAGGGAACGTCTCCTTGCACGCCCCCCCTCCCATGAAGCTTCAGGCTACAATCGGAACCGATATGTCAAAACTTCAGAAACAGCTTCTGTTTGGTCTTCCATTCTTATCTCCTCCTTTACACTAATCCTTCATCATGTTAACACTTATGAAATACTTCTATTTCGGTCGTCTTTGCGTCAGAATGTTTCAAATATTTGAAAATGTTATTTCGGGCGAGAATATGAAATTAAAATGTGTTTTTTTTAAATGTAATTTAAAAATAAAAAAAAATAAATAAAAAAACAGATTCATTCAAAAAAATCAGGTAAATTAATTTGTCGTCATCACCATAAAAATTGTGTAAACATTTTATAGAAATGACATTAACAACACCTGTAATAGGAACTCGTACTATTTTCAATATGAAATAATAGTAATTATGATTACAATCAACGGTCACAAATGTTTTAATACCGTATTCATCATCTAATTGTGGATGAAATAAATAAAGTAAATTAAACGTTTCAAATATTTGAACGTCCGCCATTGTAGATAGGCGCAAGATATCAACTTCTAGTTTGCGCAGTTGTATTTTACTAAATTAGACTTTTAATAGGAGGGGTCACTCGATGGGGGTTTCTATTTAAGATTATCAAGTTGACCTCAAACTAATTAGGTTGTCCTATTTTAGCTAGGATGAAACTTTTGAGGTCGGGTTTGCGGCATTTTGTTCTACTCATAAAGGCCTTTAATTTGATGTACAACTGGACCTTTGCTCTCATTTAAGATTTCCTACTTACTCCTTGTGGGCCGTCCCCCTGGAAAGGTAGCGGTCCACTGAATACATACTAAAATAGGTTTTGGTGTCCATTAACAATATGCAAAGCTTTGTAGCTCTATCTATAGTGGTTTAAAAAATATTAAGCCGTCCCGGGACTTATGTAACACAATGTATGTATGTGTATGTATGTATATAGAAATATATATTGTAACGTTGAGAAGCCCTAAGTAAAAGCTTTGTCCAATTCAAAATGTTTAAACCTTGTCAGTTAGAAATAAATGTCAAACATAAACGTCACTCCAACACATAATAAATTTTGTTAAAGGATTTCTAAGGAAACAATACTTCGAAACTACAAAATTATTGAAAGGGCGAGGGCAGCGTGACAAATTAAATAGGAAGAGTTGAGTTATGTAATGTGACAACATGGGAAATTAGAAAGTTTGTGTACGCCCAAGTTAACAAAAGAAAAAGAGACAAAAAACTAGGCAGAGGTACGTTGAACTCAGCTAAGAAACAAGATTTAACGAACTTTGAAAGACGGTTAGAGTTTGAAAAATCAAATCCAACCAACCAAAAAGAAGCGTCATCCAGAAATAAGCGAAGAAGGGGTAAAACGGGAAAACTCTGCGTAAGAATTCAAAAATCAGAAAAAGCAGTGAAGAACGAGCGTCGCAAGGGAGAGGAACTAGGAACAGGGCGAAGTTCGCCAAATCGTCGTAAAGTTGAAGAAAAGTTTTGATTAATTGACCAAGAATTCAAGCAACAGAGTGAGGTAGTTCAAGCTTCGAGATCGTCAAAGTGCCTATAAATTGGATTAAGTTTCTTGTGATATCTGCCATAAGTTCGAGGGATCATCTCACCTGTAAAACTCCAAGAAGACATCATTCCATGCTACTGAACCACGATAAGTTATCTGATTAGTTATTGTAGTTTTTACTTCAGGTTACCAAAGAAACCACGCCCCACTTTAAATAAAATCTGAGCTAGGCCGAGAGCCATTTAAACTTAAATTTTCAAAGAGCAATCAAAGTAACTTCATTATATAATTGGTAAATTATACCTGGCGCCCAACAAATCAATAAAACAATTGAGATATTAAAATATAAAGACTAAATTAAAATTACAATTAATGATACGATTTTGATGCACCTAATAATAATAATAAAATTGCTATGTTCTAGAATTAAGTATTTCATTGTGTTATAAATGTTTATGTCTAGTTTAAGTTGAATGGATGAGATTTAGTGATAAGATGAATAAATTTGAATACTCATATGTGCATCAATTAATTTGAAGATTTAATTAATTCAACTGTTATATATTGGCACCCAACTTTAGGGCAAATTGTATTTTAAAGAATAAATAATTTAAATATGATAACGTAGTTGTGTTTTAATCAAAGTAATTAATTAAAAATAAATAATAAAGGTTATAATTGGCGTCCAACTCGTGGTTTAATTAAAATTAAAATTTAGTTCACGTGGTGTAACCTGAAGGTAGCATTATAAGATAAGAGACAGAAAGACTATTAGATATAATTAATTTAATGTTAAGACGTAGTAATAGGATAAAAAATTATAAAAAGATGGCAAATAACCAAATAACAATGGGGTTTGATGAGGAGATTAATAATCAAATGGGGATAGAATCAGAAATGGATAGAGCTATAGGGATTAATAATAGTGAAAGTAATACTAATGAGGGTAATAATTCAGGGGAGAGTGAAAATTTAAAGGTGTATGGGACCCCAACGGTAGGATTAAACGAATTAATCGAAATCCTTAATAAAAAATTTGATGAAAGTAATAAAAATGCGGAAATCCTAAAAACAAGCATCGATAAAAAATTTGAAGAAAGTAGTAAAAATGCGGAAGCCCTTAATAAAAAGAATTTCGAAGAAATCAATAAAAATGCGGAAATTCTAAAAGCAAGCATCGATAAAAAATTCGCAGAACAAAATAAAAAGCTCGAGGAAAATAATAAAAAATTAGAAGAACTTAGTGGCAATGTTAGTCAAAATGCGGAGACAATGGACCGAAAATTTAATGAATTTGCGGAGAGATTCGAGAACAAGCTCGAAGAAATTAAATTAAGATCGGATACCACAGCCGAGACAATTAGGACGGAAATGAATGATAAATTAAATAAAATTGAAGAAAATTTCACCGATAAATTAGGTAATAGGTGCGAAGATTTAAGAGAAAATTTAAAAGAAATTGCAAGTAAAGTCGTGGAAGTAGAAAAGGATGTGCAAGAGAGCATTAAAGAAATCGAAATCACCGTAAACAAAAATTTAACTGAAAATCAAATTAACGTAGACGCTCAGATTGATAAGGTAAAGGAAAGTCAAGCTAGATCTAATAATAAAATTCTAGAAATCGAATCACAATGCCAAGAAAATTCACAAAAAATTAACCAATATCAGAAACAAACGGACGAAATGAAAAATAAAGTGACAGAAGTAGATGAAAGATTAAGTAATTTAAAAACAAGGGATGGTATCATAATAAGGGAACCAGAGATAAGGGATATTAGTTTTACAGGAAAAGAAAGATTCCCAATGCAATTTTTAAGGATCATAAAAGAAGTTAGCGTTAGTTACACACATCAAGGGAACATGTATTGGTTAGATAGATATTTAAAAGATGAAGCATGTGTATGGTGGTTTCTACACCGTAGGGAAGTTAAAAACTTCGAAGATTTTGAAAAAATATTTATGGATAAATATTTTAACGAAATGATACAAGCAAACATCCGAGACAGGTTGGAATTCGGAAAGTTTAAAGGAAAAATTGGGGATGAAGCTATCACATATGTGGAGAACATGATGTTGGAATGTTCAGAGTTAGAACCGCCGATTTTAGAAGCCCAGTTAGTCCAAAAAATCGCTAAGCACTTTCACCCAACTACACTAATTGCTGTTATCACCAGGGGTGTGAAAACAAAGCAGGAATTTGTAAAACTATTGATGGAATTCCGACAGGCAGATGTACGACACATTAATAGTTACGAAGAAAGAAATGGTAATTATAAGGCATCCTATCCACGCGACGAGAGAGAGGGAGAAGTTGTAAACAGGCCTTGGGGACAAATGAATGGGTACAACAGTAGACATTTACCGTTACGTCAGAATAGGGATGTTTACAGAAAACCAGATGTGCGTGCCGACATAAAAAATGGACCAGGGAACCGTTGGGAAGGTCAACAACCTGCAGACAGGGACGGAAGAGGGCAAAAGTGAAAGTTGGAATGGAATGTAGACCTAGCGGATAAGAACAAGGCAACCATAAATACCTTATTCACCGATTTAAAAGATTATTTAGAGGACAATCACGACACAAGCGATATAATTAATGACATTAATAAATGTCCAGAAATTAAGTTAGTTTTTAATGAGTGTGTACAGGTCAGAGCGTTAATCGATACAGGTTGTGAGGTAAATTCGATATCTGAATCTTTCTACAACACAAATAAATTAAATTTAGGAGTTTTTGAAGAATTACCGGTAGCAGGAGTAAAAGTTATTGGAGCATTAGGTCTGCGTTCCAAAAGTGTTAAAAAACAAATTTTCATTAAAGTTAAGTTAGGAACAGAATTAATCGCCGTGCATTTTATAATAGTACCAGAACTAATTCGAGATTGTATACTTGGGTTAGAGTTTTTATCAAGAAATCATGCAATCGTCAATTTTATTAATAATAAGTTAGAAATAGGAAATAAATTAAACTATGGAGTTGGTAGAAAGGAAATTAAATTCGAGGATTCGTCAGAAGTTAATATTGAAAGTTTGAATAATTGCCTACAAATTGAAGAGGATAAATATGAATTTGATATAAACAAAATAAGCAATTTGGAACATGTACCACTTGAGAATAGGCAGCGGTTATACAGCATATTTAATAAATATAAAACAGTTTTCAGCAAAAAACCAGGATTAATTTCAACTTATTACCATAAATTTCAAGTAACTGATAGAACACCATACTGTCAGAGGAGTTGGCCAGTGGCAACTAAGTTTAGAGAAGCCGTTGATGCAGAGATTCAGAGAATGCTAAGTTATGGGATCATCGAGAGAGCAAACAGCGCATACATTAATCCTATAGTACCTGTATGTAAGAAAGATGGGAGCGTAAGGATCTGTTTAGACGCCAGGACTATAAATGCGAGAACCATACCGGATTACGAAGGGATTCGACCAATCCAAGAGTTATTGACAATCGGTAAGAAGATCAGTTGGATGAGTAGTTTAGACCTAACTAGCAGTTTTTGGCAAATCCCGTTGCACGAAGATTGCAAGGATTTCACGGCATTTCTGTACAAAGGATTGTGCTACAGGTACAAAACCGTTCCGTTTGGGTTGAGCACAAGCTTAGCAAGTTTAACGCGAGGTTTGGACTCAATTCTGACGGAAGAAGTTAAAAGGAATTTAATTATGTATGTGGACGACTGTTTATGTATTTCGCAAAACTGGGAAGATCATGTGGACCAATTAGAAAAAATATTAAAGGTATTTCAAGACGCCAACTTAACAGTAAATTTTGAGAAATCTATGTTCTGCAGGAAAGAAATAGATTATCTAGGTTTTGTTATCACCACAGATGGTATCAAACCGCAAGAGCAAAAAATGATGGCAATTCAAAATTTTCCGCGTCCTAAGACACCAAAACAATTAAAAAGCTTTTTAGGATTAACAAATTTCTACCACCGGTTTTCAAAAAATTACGCACAAACAACAGCTCCATTACAAGGACTACTGAAGAAAGGAACAAAATTTAAATGGACAAATAGTATTAACCAGAGTTTTTTAGCTGTAAAGGAGGAATTTATTGAGGCTGTAACGTTAAAGCACCCAAATATGGAAAAGATGTTTTACTTACAGACAGATGCGTCCGATATTGCGTCAGGAGCACAACTGTACCAACTCGATGACCAGAATAACATTGCTGTAGTAGGATTTACAAGCAGAACATTTAAAGGGGCTGAGAGATTTTATAGCACTGCCGAAAAAGAATTGTATAGTGTAGTATTAGGATTAAGGAAATTTAGGAATTATTTATTAGGGAGAAAAATAACCGTTATAACTGACAATAAGGCGATCACTTTCATTAACCAATGCAAACTACTTAACGCTAGAATGACGAGGTGGATCTTATTAATTCAGGAGTATAACATCCAAATTCGACACTGCAAGGGAAAAGAAAATATTGTTGCAGATACATTGAGCAGATTCCCAGAGGATGGAGAATGTTCACAAGAAAATGGGGAGGACCGACTTGTACAAATCCAATTAGTGTTACAGAAGTTTAATCCAGAAGTGGGCGAACAGTTACAAAATATAGAAGTTTTACAGAAGAAGGATACAAAATTTAGGAATATAGTAGGTAAATTAGAAGAAAATGATCCAAAAATTTTAGAATGTTATAAATTGTTTGAAAAAAAATTATTTCGCAAGGAAAGAGGAATGTGGAAATTAATGATTCCAGAAAAATTCATTGAAGTATTAATTAAGGAAATTCATGAAATTTGCGGACATATAGGAATAAGCAAATGTTACCATAATTTTAAGGAAGATTTCACGGGAGACAAAGTCGCTAAAAAGGTCAGGGATATAATAATTAAATGTTTACGATGTCAAAAATGTAAACATGACAACAAAGGTAGAAACGCAGAACTTACGCCTATTATACCAAAAGGTAAGGGTGAACTAGTGTGTGTAGACTATTACGGACCATTGCCTCGGTCAGTCTACGGGTCAAGGTACATCTTAGTAGTGATTGACGCATTTTCTAAATACACAAAATTGTATAAGGTAAAAAACACAACAACCGTAACAACATTAAATCAAATCAGGAAATACATTAAAGAAGTCCAATTACCAAAATACATACTTTCGGATAATGGTACACAATTTACATCCAAAAAATGGACAGAAGGGTTACAAGAACTGGGAATTAGACAAAGAACCGTTGCAATACGAAATCCACAAAGCAACTTGGCGGAGAGAGTAATGCGAAATCTAGGTCAACTTTTCAGGATCCTGTTACCTGACAATCACCAAGAATGGGGAAGGCTACTTGAAACTGTGGAAAGTTTCATGAACGAATCATACCATGATACAATTGAGTCAACACCATTAGAAGTACAATTTAATACACGTCCGACACGAATTTGGAAAAAATATTTAATTAATCCAGGCAACACAGAAACAAACGACATTGACCACGGAGAAATATACTTACGAATTAAAAATAAAAGGGAAAAATTCGCTAAGAAGTTCAATGAACTGCATCCACCAACCGAATATCAGATAAATGATTTAGTACTAGTAAGAGCTTGTATTCCGTCAAGCACAATTGAAAAACGATATCACAAGTTCTGTGAACTATATGAAGGACCATACACCGTAATCTCTAAGATAGGAAAAACTACTTATAAGTTAGCTAGTATTAAAAATAATAAAACTCACATCCGAGGTATATTTAATTGTAGATTATTAAAAAGGTTTCATAATTAATTAGAGAGTTAAGTAAACAAAAATAAATGAATTTAACTGTAAAATAAAATGTAAACAAACACATGTCCTACAGTTGAAGAGGGTCAAGGGAACAATGTTAATTGGGGTTTACAAGAAGGGTTTGTTGACGTGGGATTCTAGACAATGCCATTGTTAAGAAAAAAGGTTGACCGCAGTTTAGGTCATAAAGTCATTTAAAGGGACAGTAATTCTAGTGGGTTTTTAAATGAGAGTAAGAGTAGGTCATAGTCCATGTTACGATATGTATATGTGTATTATTAAAATAAGTTTAGTGTAAAGGTGTATCAAAAGCAAATTTTATCATTAATTATGCAATTAACATAAAATTTCTTGGGACTTATGTAACGTTGAGAAGCCCTAAGTAAAAGCTTTGTCCAATTCAAAATGTTTAAACCTTGTCAGTTAGAAATAAATGTCAAACATAAACGTCACTCCAACACATAATAAATTTTGTTAAAGGATTTCTAAGGAAACAATACTTCGAAACTACAAAATTATTGAAAGGGCGAGGGCAGCGTGACAAATTAAATAGGAAGAGTTGAGTTATGTAATGTGACAACATGGGAAATTAGAAAGTTTGTGTACGCCCAAGTTAACAAAAGAAAAAGAGACAAAAAACTAGGCAGAGGTACGTTGAACTCAGCTAAGAAACAAGATTTAACGAACTTTGAAAGACGGTTAGAGTTTGAAAAATCAAATCCAACCAACCAAAAAGAAGCGTCATCCAGAAATAAGCGAAGAAGGGGTAAAACGGGAAAACTCTGCGTAAGAATTCAAAAATCAGAAAAAGCAGTGAAGAACGAGCGTCGCAAGGGAGAGGAACTAGGAACAGGGCGAAGTTCGCCAAATCGTCGTAAAGTTGAAGAAAAGTTTTAAGTCATCGAATTATATTAAAATCATCGTAAAGTTAAAGAAGAGTTTTGATTAATTGACCAAGAATTCAAGCAACAGAGTGAGGTAGTTCAAGCTTCGAGATCGTCAAAGTGCCTATAAATTGGATTAAGTTTCTTGTGATATCTGCCATAAGTTCGAGGGATCATCTCACCTGTAAAACTCCAAGAAGACATCATTCCATGCTACTGAACCACGATAAGTTATCTGATTAGTTATTGTAGTTTTTACTTCAGGTTACCAAAGAAACCACGCCCCACTTTAAATAAAATCTGAGCTAGGCCGAGAGCCATTTAAACTTAAATTTTCAAAGAGCAATCAAAGTAACTTCATTATATAATTGGTAAATTATACCTGGCGCCCAACAAATCAATAAAACAATTGAGATATTAAAATATAAAGACTAAATTAAAATTACAATTAATGATACGATTTTGATGCACCTAATAATAATAATAAAATTGCTATGTTCTAGAATTAAGTATTTCATTGTGTTATAAATGTTTATGTCTAGTTTAAGTTGAATGGATGAGATTTAGTGATAAGATGAATAAATTTGAATACTCATATGTGCATCAATTAATTTGAAGATTTAATTAATTCAACTGTTATATATTGGCACCCAACTTTAGGGCAAATTGTATTTTAAAGAATAAATAATTTAAATATGATAACGTAGTTGTGTTTTAATCAAAGTAATTAATTAAAAATAAATAATAAAGGTTATAATATATATTATATATATATTAATTAAGAAAATTACTCAGGTCCGATAATGCCTTGGTATATTATATAATATTAATGAAATACATATTTAAGATATCACAGATATTTTCAGGACATATAAACCTTTTACAAAAATCAATGAAACCATAAATAACATCTGATATGTCAAAGATAATGCCATAGGATTAGACCATTAGTCACAATACGCGAGACGCATGGGAGTATAAGAGTATGTGCGTGACAAGGGGCCATTTATTTGTGTTGAGCATTTATCTTGAAATGTTTAAACCAATGAGACTGGAGGACACTATATAATCACTTTAGTCTATTTTTGTTGGTTTCCGTGTTTTGTTTTTTCAATATCAGATTGTCTACTTCGTATAAATATAGCTATGTACAGTTGTGTCGAAACTATTGACCGTCAGAATTTACTTTGCTTCATTTTCCATTTTCGCAACATTAGTTGTTTAGTAATATGATTTAATCGGACATTTCCGATTATTTGTACACATAAAAACTAATACACGACGTTTCACGAGTATAAATCAATTCCCGTTATCAAGTGTTAAACTAGAGCATAGCATGTTAACTGCTGAAATTTTACCGCGTATTCCACAAATGGGGATCATGACGCGATGGAGGACTAAACTCTTGAAAGGCTTAAAGTTGTTTACCCTGATAAACAGTTAGAATAATTTTCACTTGGCAACATTCTTCAGTTGCTTTCCGTCCTTTGGGTAGTGTAGACCTGTGTGCGGTGGTTTGATCTGATCACGTCTGTCCCAATTTAAAAATCCAAAACAGTTAATATACGCCTTATTTATTCTACATACACTTTCTATTAAAAATAGTTTAGGAATAATTTACTCTAAACTGTAGATTCCTTATGACCAATATAGCTGGTCTTTCAAAAGTTTGTTACAACTCTTGTGGTTTCTTGATTTGTTGCCTAATCCCCGAGAATGATTCTTTTGGGATTTATTAAAATATCAGCTGTTTCTTTTCTATTTATTTGTTGCCACACCGAGTTTTCCCACTGTTGATAAATTTCAATTTATTAAAACATCAGTTGCTATTTTCATTGCTATTTATTTGTTACCGCAGCAACGAGTTTTCCCATTGTTGAGTAATTTCCATTTATTTAAACATCAGTGGTTATAGTTTGATTGGTGTAGCTCGTGTATCACTGAAGAGGACGACCTTGTCGTTGAAACGCGTCTGATACTTAGGCGTATTTTTTGTGAGAATTGTGTTCTGTGTATTTGTTATACTGTATCAGTTGTTATTTTCATTGCTATTTATTTGTTACCACAGCAACGAGTTTTCCCACTGTTGACTAATTTCAATTTACTAAAACATGAGTTGTTATTTTCCTTGCTATTTATTTGTTACCGTAGCAATGAGTTTTCCCATTGTTGACTAATTAAATTTCAATTTATTAAAAAATCAATTATTAATTTCCTTGCTATTTATTTGTTACCGTAGCAACGAGTTTTTTCATTGTTGATTAACTTCAATCTATTAAAAAATCAATTGTTATTTTCCTTGCTATTTATTTGTTACCACAGCAACGAGTTTTCCTACTGTTGACTAATTTCAATTTACTAAAACATGAGTTGTTATTTTCCTTGCTATTTATTTGTTACCGTAGCAACGAGTTTTCCCATTGTTGATTAATTTCAATTTATTAAAAAATCAATTATTAATTTCCTTGCTATTTATTTGTTACCGTAGCAACGAGTTTTTTCATTGTTGATTAACTTCAATCTATTAAAAAATCAATTGTTATTTTCCTTGCTATTTATTTGTTACCACAGCAACGAGTTTTCCTACTGTTGACTAATTTCAATTTACTAAAACATTAGTTGTTATTTTCCTTGCTATTTATTTGTTACCGTAGCAACGAGTTTTCCCATTGTTGATTAATTTCAATTTATTAAAAAATCAATTATTAATTTCCTTGCTATTTATTTGTTACCGTAGCAACGAGTTTTCCCATTGTTGATTAATTTCAATTTATTAAAAAATCAATTATTAATTTCCTTGCTATTTATTTGTTACCGTAGCAACGAGTTTTTTCATTGTTGATTAACTTCAATCTATTAAAAAATCAATTTTTATTTTCCTTGCTATTTATTTGTTACCGTAGCAACGAGTTTTCCCATTGTTGACTAATTTCAATTTATTAAAAAATCAATTGTTATTTTCCTTGCTATTTGTTTGTTACCATAGCAATAAGTTTTCTCATTATTGACTAATTTCAAACAGAGGAATCTAGTAGATGGTAAACTTGTAGTAGTTTACAATTTCATTCATTGACATTTCTTATTAGTACGTCATGATATTACCTTTACAAACAGGTGCATTGATTCAGGATTATTATGAATGTGAATGGAGTTTATCAGTCGGGTTAAGAAAATTTTGAATTTGCAACGGTTTGAGGGACGTACTTTGTAGTATAAAAAGGTTTGTTAGTACGTTTGAAACCACAGGTTCCGTTGGAGACAACAAGAGGAAGAGGAGGAGGTCTGTTGAAGAACTGAAAGAAGCAACTATTCAAAACATAGCTGAGATAAATGTCAACACTTTAAAAAGTGTCGCGCATTGCTTAGAGGAAATAATACTGTTCCTGCTGGAAGTGAATAGGAGCCACTTTAATTTTAAGTTGTTTTTATATTAAATCCCGTCTGCTTCCAAAGGAATTTATACACTTTACTTTGTTCTATGTTAAAAACAAAAAGAAAATCATATAAATGATAACATTCTATATTGGCTCCACAAACCCTAGAACACTACTTATTCGTAAAATTTACGACCCGCCCTTTGTAAAATTCAGAGAACTCGTAGACAAAAGACGGACACGCTCTGTCTTTTTGTTTACCTTCCTGCCATTGTGAATAGAGGCCACTGTCTGATGTCTCTTCGGCTAAGCCCAAAGTTGAACCGCTATTACCGTACTCAAGCTCGCGTCGTATATTTTACGAAAGAATAGTGTTTGCGAAAGTTTTAACTATTAAGTGTGAATATTTTTTTTTGTAAATTATTGTTTTTATATTGTTAGTTTTTAGTGTTGTAAATAGTTTATTGTGTAAATAGTGATTTTAGAGTTCAAAGTGTTTGATTTAGCTACTAAGTGTATATTAATCACTGCAAGGAATGTGATTCTCAGTGAAGACAGTACTGTACTCTAATTTTGGCATTTTTGGCATTCTACCTAATGAACTAATTGTAAATCATTTTTCTCTTTTTATATAAATTAAACACTTATAAATGATGTATTTTATGAATATCCGATTAATTTTTCCAATACAATAATATTTATATTTTTTTCGATTTTTTTTCCAGATTAATTATTTTTTTAAAACGTACTTGTAGTGGTGGTAAAAGACATTTTTTTACAGTTAAAATATGTAGGAGTTCATTGTTAAATATTTTTAAAAACACTTAAAAACAATAAAGGATTTAATATAAAAAATAGTCAACACTAAAGTAAAGTTTAAAAAATAATAATAAAAACAAAAACAGAAAGTAGTAAAATTTACGAATGAGTAGTGATCACGTAACAATGAACTAAGAGTAGTAATCTAGGGTTAACAACAACAAATCCAACGTAAAAGTTCACAAATGGGAACCACTTAAATTAAAAACATTTCTTCAAACATCCAAAAATTCAGTAAGTCAAACCGAATCAACATCTATCAGAGAGGCGTATATATAAAGCAAGTTACAGAGCAAACTGTTTATTCAAGGGACAAGTTTGGGTAAAACAAATACATTCAGGCAAACTATGGCGTACCTGAGATGAAACCCTGTATTCATATACTCTGTGGTCGGACTCAAATATCAACCTACAACTTTCCCGTTGCTCTTTGTTTAAGTGGTGAGTGTTGTGTCGACTAGACGGCGTTAAACTAATAAAGTCTATCTACAGGATGTTTTCGGTGGTTATGGGGAACATTGTGGTTAGGCGCCGTGGAATCCAGAGCCGGGTGGGTCACCTATACGAGCGTAGCGAGTGGAGGCCTCTTCACATATGTACAGATTCGAGACCCTTCATCTACCAATACAATTTAACATTTCCTACAACCCACAAGAAACCAACTTACATTTGAAGGACCTACTTGTATTATATCGTATTATGGAACCGGGTAAGTAGCGTGATGGCGCCCATCAAATTGTTTATAATCAAAATTGATTCTGTTAAAATAACAAACTATGTTCGATTGGAGGTGACTTTTTCAACGACAGACTTTCATTGATGATAAGTTGTAAAATATTAATGGTTTCAATTTTAAGATGTAGTCTGAGCTATTTTTCAGTTTTAAGATTCAAGAGGGGTCAGGTTAGGTTAGGTTATGTTAGATTAGTGTGTCAGGTTAGGTTAGTTTAGTGTGTTAGGTTACGTTAGGTTAGGTTAGTGTGTCAGGTTAGGTTTGGTTAGTGTGTTAGGTTAGGTTAGACTTCTAATAATTTCAATTTGTGTTAATATATGTTCAAGTGTTTATTATGTGTTTCTTTTATGTTTTAATTTTGGTTTAAATTTAAAATACACATGTAACAATTGTCTACGACAAACCTTCGACCATTGTTTATTGTACTATGTACAAAATATATTTGAAACTGTGGAAATATTAAATATAAACTATGCAGCGCTCTTCATATAAAATCACATTGTCTAACACATTTTGGTCACAACCCGAGACACAATTTTAATTTTTACAATCACTCAAAATTTTACACTAACTGTTATAAGAAAAATAGTGAAAATATCTGATTTTCTCAAAAACGACTACAACGATTTTAATGAAATTTATCGTAAATGAAGCCCCTATAGTGGCCAAACAAAATATTGTCATCTTCATTTCTCTAAAAAAGCCTACTCCTGATTTAACAGTAAGAAAACCAATTGAGTTGTAAAAGAGTCCATATATGTAAGAAAACAAAAGTCTTTCGGACATGTAGTGGAAGGTCCTAGCGGTGTAGAGAGAAACGCTTCCCTGTTCACTTTAGTAAACGTCCTTGTCAATCCCAAACAACCTAGCTGGATCTACACCTTCTTTCTTATAGTCTTGTGTTAGATTCCTCGCTTTCATTCCTATCTGATCTCTCCTGATCAGCCCTTGTTCTAATCCGACCCTGACGCTATTAGTACTCGATGACTAGAAGTCTTTATTTTATGTTCTTTTCTTCCTTTCAATTTACAAGTATGACCGAGAGATTTTTCGCCTTTAAACAACAAAGGGTGGTAAGCCGTTAAGAAAAAAAATCTAAGATACAAGAAGACCAAGAAATACTTAGAGGTAAACGGTGAAATATTTGAAAAAACAAAATGAGGAAAGGGTGGCTATATTCCTTAAAGAAATAAAGTAGGTAAGTGAATAGATAATTTAGAAAAAATTTTTTTTCAATTTTGTCTTTTCTCAGCTACATCCAAATGTTCAATTTATATCACTATTGGTATTATGTATGTTAAAAAGTTTACACATTGTAACGTTAATTTTCAATCAATTGAAAATGTCAAATGGCGACTATAAACCATTTGTGTTCAAATTCAACTTGTAATACACTAAAATCATTAAGATTTTAAGAATCATGTTGCCAGTATCCAAGTCACTATTGTTTTAACTAACAATTAAATTACCTTATATGGGTTTCCGCCAGGTGACTTCTTTTTTTAACACTAACGCGTTTCAAAGCATCTGCTCCATCTTCAGAGTTCTATTCATTCAGTTGAGATCGTTAACACATTTAAATAAAATAAAATATAAAAACACACGGACATTTACATATATATATATATATATATATATATATATATACATTTACATATATATATTAAAATCAATATACCATGCTTTGATTGGCTCAAAGTTAGAATATGGTATTGAAGTTTGGGGAGGTGCGTACTACAGTGTTTTAAAACCAGTCATTGTACTTCAGAAGCACTTTATTCGAATTATGGTAAATAAAACTAAATTGGAACACGCAGCTCCATTATTCAAAATCTTCAAAATTTTACCGGTTAGAAATTTATATATATTTAAAGTGTTAAGATTATTCTACAATAGAAGCGGAGGAAATTATACAACAGGGGGTGGAGGGAGGACTTTACGGAATGACTTAAACGTAATTTTTCCAAAACCAAATTAAAAAATTTTACTTATATCTTGCTCCAAAATTTTTTAATCTGATGCCTTTAAAAATTAAAACGTGTACAAATAAAATCGAGTTCTGTAGATTCGTGAAACAATATTTATTAGAACAGGAGCAGGTCTATATGTTTTTTATCAGTAACCAGTGAGGGAGAATAAACTGGTAGTAAGTGACTGTATTTTATTCTTGAAAAGCTCTCTTCTTCACCGGTAATATGAATGGTAGAAGTGTGTGTGTGTGAATTATGTATATGTATGTGTATATGTGTATATGTATGTATGTGTGTTTATAGTTTTATTATTGTATTTCTATTTTTTTAGTGTTTTATGTTGATCTGAATTGGTTTGTCATAGAAGCCAAATCCTAGTTTTCTAAATGTAATTTGTGTGTGTATATGTAGGTTGGACTGGTCGGTCACATTGTTTCTCTCCCATCGAGCTATATTGTTAGAAATGTATAGAGTATTTCATCCCAAACAGGTTTTAACATCGGGATGAAGTGAACCTTTGCTATTATCTTGTAATACAGCAGGAAGTATTTTTTGTTATTATTATTATTATTATTATTATTATTAATATTATTGTTTATTATGTTATTATGAATTTTATTTTATATGTATTACATTTTATAATGTGAACAGTTGTCTATTTTATTATTAAGCATATAAGATTGTAAAATTTTTCCTGTTAAAATTATGTATAAAAGAGGGTCAAATAAATAAATTTTCAATATATATATATATATATATATATATATATATATATATTTATACGATCTCAACTGAGTGAAAATAACTCTGAAGATGGAGCAGATGCTTTGAAACGCGTTAGTGTTTAAAAAAGAAGTCACCTGGCGTAAACCATATAAGGTAATTTAATTGTTAATTAGGATTTTAATTCGGCATATAATAGTAACAAATCCATATTTCTACGATGACAAATAGCGAAGTTATTGTCAAAAATGTAATTTGGAATCCTGACTCCCCAAGGAAATGTGATATCCGTATAATTACGAGATCCTGCAGGGATGAGTTACCGACGCGAGCGAAGCGAGTGGAGACATTTTACCAGACCCGTTATGACGTCAAGAAAGTATACACAATTACGATCTCACCCTATTGGATATTACCCCTTGATCTACCAATACAATTTAACATTCCCTACAAGGCACAAGAAACCAACTTTTGATCTTTACATTTAGAGGATCCGCTTGTATTACATTGGTCAAGTACCACGATGACGTTTCAATTCTGTCGAATTACAACTATTCGCGTACTATAATATACACCCTGAAAAAACATATTTCATTGTTTAAAAACAAGTTGCAGATAACAGCACTCAAGTCTCCCTATTATTATAAACATAACTTATGCGACTCGACAGCAAGCGGTGGTATTGCGGCATGTGCTGCAACTCCTATCATATTCCAGTTTGCTATTGTGACCCGTCCCTTTTGTAATTTGTCGACTAAATTTCTACCTCCAACTCCGGCAAAATCACTATTTCATAACAACACAAGTTTAGGGAAAGTTTAAATTAGTTGAGACGACCATTGTTCAACGGGAATTGATCAGCTCACCAACTCCCAATGACATTTCCTTACTTTGCATAACTTGATTGGAAATTTTCAATTGCATAACAGGTAAAGAATTTCTTTCTCTAACTTTTTCATTTATTAATAATAATAATAACTATATTTTTTTAGTTATAAAATTTCAAACCCAATTGTCACTGCGAGATGTAGGGTCACAACACGTAGGCTACATCCACACAAATAAAGTATTCACTATATAAGTTATCCTAAAAATAATTTTAAACAGCTGGTATAAATTCACAACAAAATAAAACGTATTTGAGAATTTATAACAGCTGTTTCAAATTATTTTCTGTTGTGAAACATGTTAGTTACCCATAAAAGGGGTGTTATTTAAATGGTAAATCTATTACAAAATAAATGTTTCCAAGAGAAATAAATAATTTTCGGCAAACCTCCTGGTAACACTGTTTAATTTGACACTTGAATCCCTAAAATCAACATTACAGTAAAGAAATTCCTTAGCAAATTAAATATAACAATAAAATTACTTTATAATTACAATAAAGTGTAGTATTTTTGATAGTAGAAACAGTGCTATCAAAATATAAATAAATTTTGAGGAATATTTTATATTCCCAAGTAAATTTTACGGCCAACTAATATATATATGAAGAAATTATCAAGTCGACTATGTGGAGGTAGTCGGGTTTTTTTTTCAGAAGTTAGCACCACTGCCTATCATCTGACTAACTTTTTTATGTTTCGTATAAAAGTGTTTGAAAATGCGATTAGTCGCGAAACAGCTGTAACACATCAACCAAAAAGACAGGGATACGTTTGACTGTAAGAAATAATATTTATATAAATAAATTATCTACTTAAACAGTACAGTTTTTACTAGAAAGTAACGATATAAAGTTAACTATCCAGCGACTATACTGCCCCCCCCCTCCATGTATAAAACACTTTTATCTTTTTCTTACAAGTCTATATTTAGTGAATGCGTTGATTACATAACGTTCCTTACCTTAAAGCAAGAAAGTAATCATTTTATTTAATATTTTCCTGATAAACATTATCCTGTAAGTGTCAATAGCGGGTTGATAATGGGTATTTTTTCCTTTGAGTTTTAACTTTTTTATATATATATATATTTGAAAGTTTAACATATCTTACGAGTAGCGGCTCGTCCGTAAGATCAAGTGAACCCTCCTTATATAAAAATAACTATAATATATAATTAATAAATATTTATTGGCGCAGTACTAAATGGCTTATCTTCAGTAGGTTTAAAAGAGCGGACAATATAAAAAAAAGCGCAGAGTGCGCAAAGTGAGGTTAAATGTAATGACGCGCCAATGGCAAGGAGCGGAATGAATGTGCCGCTACCAATACTGGACACACGGGTTATGCGACAGACGGGGGAGTCCATATGCTCGTGGTGGGGGAGCATGTCTACAAGCTGCTTAATAGAGTATACCGATGAGCTGCCTGGGACACAGCTCAGCTCAGTTGTTGCACGGCTGTAGTTGACAGGGGCCGCTCTCGATACTGGACACACGGGATATGCGACAGACGGGAGAGTCCATATGCTCGTGGTGGGGGAGCATGTCTACAAGCTGCTTAATAGAGAAAACCGATGAGCTGCCTGGGACACAGCTCAGCTCAGTTGTTGCACGGCTGTAGTTGACAGGGGCCGCTCTCGATACTGGACACACGGGATATGCGACAGACGGGGGAGTCCATATGCTCGTGGTGGGGGAGCATTTCTACAAGCTGCTTAATAGAGAAAACCGATGAGCTGCCTGGGACACAGCTCAGCTCAGTTGTTGCACGGCTGTAGTTGACAGGGGCCGCTCTCGATACTGGACACACGGGATATGCGACAGACGGGGGAGTCCATATGCTCTTGGTGGGGGGGAGCATATCTACAAGAGAATACCGATGAGCTGCCTGGGAAACAGCTCAGCTCAGTTGTTATATAGCTGTAGTTGACAGGGGCCGCTCTCGATACTGAACACACGGGATATGCGACAGACGGGGGAGTCCATATGCTCTTGGTGGGGGGGAGCATATCTACAAGAGAATACCGATGAGCTGCCTGGGAAACAGCTCAGCTCAGTTGTTATATAGCTGTAGTTGACAGGGGCCGCTCTCGATACTGGACACACGGGATATGCGACAGACGGGGGAGTCCATATGCTCTTGGTGGGGGGGGAGCATATCTACAAGAGAATACCGATGAGCTGCCTGGGAAACAGCTCAGCTCAGTTGTTATATAGCTGTAGTTGACAGGGGCCGCTCTCGATACTGAACACACGGGATATGCGACAGACGGGGGAGTCCATATGCTCTTGGTGGGGGGAGCATATCTACAAGAGAATACCGATGAGCTGCCTGGGAAACAGCTCAGCTCAGTTGTTATATAGCTGTAGTTGACAGGGGCCGCTCTCGATACTGAACACACGGGATATGCGACAGACGGGGGAGTTCATATGCTCTTGGTGGGGGGGAGCATATCTACAAGAGAATACCGATGAGCTGCCTGGGAAACAGCTCAGCTCAGTTGTTATATAGCTGTAGTTGACAGGGGCCGCTCTCGATACTGAACACACGGGATATGCGACAGACTGGGGAGTTCATATGCTCTTGGTGGGGGGGAGCATATCTACAAGAGAATACCGATGAGCTGCCTGGGAAACAGCTCAGCTCAGTTGTTATATAGCTGTAGTTGACGAAGGGTGCTCCTAACCTTTGCGTGTTACTTTGTCTGTGCTTTTAATAATTGAGAACATGAAGCCTTATTATGACTAACCTATCTAAATATTTAACACTTAAAACATACTTTTATGTTTTGCGTTTATTTTAAAATTAAATGAAAACAATTGTAACATTATTAATTAGCATATTATAACAAGTACGACCAATAAAGTAATCCTTTATTATTAAATTATGAAACAGTTAAAGTACAGTTATATCTATAACAGCATTTCATTTCAAAATTAATACATTACATTAAGGTATAGCAGAGCGACTAAATTATATGCAACACACAAGTGTGTGACACAATGTGTCAAAAACTGCAAATTATTAATTTTGAACCCCCTGTAAATGTACTCACTAGCCGTCACCTCCAAACTGATAGGGATGACTGTTGCCCCTGTAATATACAGTTCTATTGTAATGTAGAGTAAATTTCATTATGTAACTCAGTTTATTTAATCCCAATTTTCTTTCTTATGTCGACTAACGAAGTATTGTTAAAACGAGCAATAAAATCTTTAATTCAATAAATAGTAAACAATTACTTTTATAGTCATCAACAAAACTACATACCTTACAAATGAGGTAAAACAAAATCGGCTGGGCACCTTTGTTTCGTTAGAAATTTAGTCAATAAATCGAATTTGAACACAAATTTTCAGCCGTCAAATATTTTCTTTAAAACGTAAAAGCAAATTGGAGATTTTAACAGTTAGTTATTTCTGATCGGTTCTTTCACCTGTGATTTTCCACTTTATAAAAAGTGTCGGCTTGCAACAATATCCTCTTTACACAATAGCTCAACGTAGATTACAGGGAACATCAACAGATGGCGTCTGTGTAGAAGTGAACAAACGACTTTATTAAAAATTCTGTAGCTCTGAGGTGAGCCTAAATAAAGGATGTGAGACCTGTAGGGATTTATGACAACTTGAAAAATTGTAAAATATACTGTTTTGGTAATATATTAAGTTATTCTCCTTTGGAAAAATGTAGTGTTGTGTAATTTTTCGTCTTGGAAACAAAAATAGACTGCAGGCAATTACAGTATTTCGGTTTAGGAGAAGCTAAACCATTTTATTTCCACGAATACGTATAAATGGACAGGTTTCATCTGAGCTGTGGAGTTTGGGTGCTCAGTGGGTCTAGGCGTCAGTAAGGTGGTGGGGGAAGCGGCCGCCTCAGTCCGTGTCGGGTGTTGGTACTAACAACGATGTCTGCAAGACCGCTGGATCGGGGACAGTAGCCGGCGCTGACTGTTTCCCGCCTCAGACCCCACGCGGCCTCGAACTACAAACTTTACCTCCCCTCCACGCGCTGGTCACAGCTCAGATGAAACCTGTCCATTTATAATATAGTAGACATTATATAATGGATCAAATGGGCTTAGAGGTTATTCGTAGACTTAACCCTTGTGAGATACCTCGATTTGGATTTTGAACTCATAAGTTGATTTTGGATTCATGTGTTTCTATTTGTGTGGTGTCAGTTGTACCTGTGGTACTCTTGATTGGCATTTGTTTTTTGGTTTAATTTCGCGGTTCCTCTTGAATGGCCATTGTTATACTACCCTTTTTGGTTCGAAGAGACCTTATTTCTTAGTTTTTTGGACTTAGGTTAGAAGGTACCCGCGAAGTAAAAGGAACAGTTTGTAGGGGTATAGGTGTTTGGGGTTTTATTTATTATACTTCCATAGGATACAGGGTTCGGGTTTCGGGATGATAGGTTATGATAGCCCGTGGCTTCCTGTTCATTCCTATTAAGGTTCTCTGGATCATATAGCTTATTGTTCCTACTATAGTTCTCTTCCCGGCGTCCGTTATCCTGCCTCACAGAGGCGTTGATACTTTCCTTAGGAACTCTACCATTCCCTCTTAGGTTGCCGATGCTTTCCCTAAACATTCTTATCAAAGAACAGTTATGTTTGGTTAGTGAGGAATTTATTACAATGTTTTGCAACTTTCATACTGTATAGAAAACAATCGGGTGTAAAAAATTACCATAGATACATATCCGAGTTGGGTGTAAACAGTAGCATAAAAATAACTCAAATACGGGTCTGCCAATCCTGTGGGTCTTAGGCAGGTTTTACAGCCTTTTTATGTAGTCTTATACTATTATCAAACCGGGAATGTGACTGAAAGAAGGGTCTTCTCACTCTAACGCACGCGTCATCACACACAGGCGCGCAGAGTATTAGGCCCCGCATGAGTTACCTACTGTGCTTCACTTGATCAAACTTTCATTTATTTAATTTGATTTTTTTAAATAAAATCTGTAATATATTTTTCTTCTACATTTCATTACAAGAGAAATGAGACCGAACAATGTAAACTTTAATAGACTCCAAAATCAACAATGTTTGCTACAAAATGAATGACAATTTGATGACTAATAAGTGTGAGAAAACAACACTATCGTATATCTTTATCGAAAATATGTACTATTTGATTTTAATGAAATAAAGGAACACAATATAATAATAATAATAATAGTATAAAACATAATTTGTACTTTATTATTTACATTGTGATAAGCTGTGTATGAATAAATATGTATTAAAACGATGATATTGGAGGAACAGTAATACAGAGAGTAATGTTAAAAACAGCAAAACAATTCTCTACTAATATTGGAAATATAACAAATATTTTTGAAAAATGCAAAAACATATATTTCTATTTACAAACATTGTGATAACATATGCATTAAATAAACATTTAGTACTACGTAGTTTGCATTCTCAAAATCAACAGAACTAGATTAATATACTACAAGATACAGTACTAGCAGTCACTCATTTTGTAGCAAACCGTGTTGATTTTTGGCTATAACTCAATAAACTATACGTTGTTTTAGTCTCATATTTCTTCTAATTATGTGTAAAATAAAAAATATATTATAGATTTTGTTTTTAAATATAAAATAAAATAAATTAAAGTTTTATGAAGTGAAGCCCAGTAGGTCACCGGACATCCAAATCCTCTACGCTTGTGTGAGTGAAGCGACCCTTCGTTCAACCGCATTCCCAGTTTGATGCTAGTATAGATTAGATCTACTCTTTTTCATTTTTTATATCAGGTCTATCTTGACCGACTCTTGCTCTCGCTCTCTTTCGATACAGTTTTTACTTTATCTTCTTTTCTTCCTTTTTATTATTGAGACTATGACCAAGTGTTTTTCCTCCTTTTAAAACAACAAGAAAACTTTTTTTTTCCTTCTTTTCCAAAGATGGCAAACTGTACTGGTATTGTTAGCTAAAGGTACCTAATTTCTTTTCCACTCCTATATAAATGTTTGTGTTTCTTGTAAAATATTAAGGGAAATGAATTATTATCATTAATAATAATTTTTCCTGATAATGACAAAACTGTAAATGCATGAAACACCACAAAGTTCCAAATAACTTGAATCAAATTTAACAGAAAGGGGGGCGGACGTGTACATGCAAGGAAATAAGACTAAATCTACAACAACTTAGCATAGTGTATTTCCACCATTCCACCATTTCTTACCCTCATTAACGGTCGATTCAACACAGTATTGTGCAGCGAAGGACATTAGCACATCCCTAAGTACAGCATTAAGCCTTGCCAATGGATATGTTTACATTCTAATAGACTTTAATCAGGAGGGGTGGTAACCAAATGCAATTCCGATATTCCCAACCCCCACCCCCTCAGCATTAGATCAACAAAAGCAAGCTATCGGCTTTTATCAATCCATTAGCCACGTTAAGCTAGACAAGATAAAACTTCCAATAGTTGCCGCTTGGTGCCGCCACCTTACGCGTGTCTGTCGAATCCCAACCAGAGTAATTGATTATATTGATTGAATTGCAATGTTTGGGATGCCACCCCCTATTGTGGAGAGTCAATTCTGGTTATTAGTGATTTTATAAAAAAAAAAACAGTAATGTGGTTCCGCTCATGGATACGCCGAGGCTATGAAATGTCCACTGACCTCACTCCTAGTGACTATGTGACTCAATCTATGTGACTGGTCATGAAATTTGAGGTTTCTTGAGTCAAAAAGAGTGATTTTTGGAATTTTGTCTGTGTATCTACTCCAACGCGCAGACCGTTTTCAGTCAATTTGATATATGAGTATATTTTGGCCATTTCTCAAGATTTTTTTTTTTTTATTCCAAAAGTGATAACACAAAATTACGATTCTCAAAATCGACACCAACAATTTTGATGAAACTTTGCTGAACTATAACTTATAATCTATACTATTATCAAACGGGGAATGCAGCTGATGGCACACAGGCGCATGTATTAATTCAAAACATCTTTTTGTGAATATTTTTAAGTTCTGTCATTTACTTACTGCCATAACATAACTACGATTTTCGTTCGCCCAACTGCAATCCTCTCAAATCTTGGGTCTAGACCGCACAACTACGAGCACAATGCTCCTGCAACACTCTTACGAGAATCATTGTTTGTATTTAATAGCTGCTTGTGTTATTATTTTGCTGATTTATTGACTTCAATTGGTTTTAAACTGAATAATTTCATAAGTCTATTTGAATATATAACATAACCTGACGAAACCTAACCAATTGGAATTTTTAGTTTAAACAATTGTAAATCTGATTTGTGGTAGCAAATCTGTTTGAGGGTCTCCGTACAATACACAACTATCAAACGTTGACTTCCATCATGACGTTACATTGTGTTACGCTCTAACTGACATACTTGGAGACAATTAATGATACAGGGTGTTTTTAACTACGCCACTTTTAGGATCTCTGATACTATAAGACTTACACAAAATTTCAAATGGAGGAATCTACCTACTTTTTTTCCTCTGTAATAAAATGGTGTATTTTAATTTTTTTTAAACAATCACCATTTTCCAACTTTAAAATTTCTTATAGAAACTCCCACTTTTTATGTAGCATTTGATTTTAAACAAAATTTTACGATTTTTTTATTCTTGTATTTTATTTTTTACGAGATATAAGTCCGACAGTTCCCCAAAGTTCCGTTTAAAATACACGGGAAAAGAAGAAATTTCTTAATACTCTTTTTTTTAAATTTCTGTTATAGATGTATTGTATTATTAGTGTTAAATTTGGGGTTTAACAACACACATAAATGATCACTATTGTGTTTTGTTGATTGATGTCTTGATAGTCTTATTATCTTAACACTTGTTATCTTAACAATTAAATGAATTATTAAATCTTTAATATAATTCAGACACAAAGAAGTCCTACAGCTGTTGTTCAAAAGGTGCACTGTTGTTGAATATGCAAGCATTAACTCTTTTAAAACAACTGTTGATAGTTTTTGTTTGTTTTTTTAATGGTGTTACGATGAATAATGGTAATAAGATCTCTCTCATTTTTCTTTCATATCCTCGACCGAAGCATGTTTTAGGTACTGTACCCCATAGAAAACTTCAAGTGTCTGGAGACATTGCTGGCCCAGAAATACACCTCTGTGTACCTTCACATTTTCAACAAAAAAAAAGTGATCATAAACTACATGACTACATCCATATTACGAGGTGGTGCTCCGTCTTAATGGTACGCTAATTTCACCCCAAACTAAGTGTAACGTCTTCAATGGAATTCAAAAACGTTTTCTACTAATCATAAATACCAAACTCCTGTCAAGTTTCCTTCCTATAAAACCCTAAATTCAACAGTATTCATAAAACAATACATATATAACAGAAATTAAAACTAGAGTATTCACAAATTTATTCTTATTCCCATGTATTTTAAACGGAACTTTCGGAATTTACGATATATATACTAGTATTTAAATACTCTAGAATAAAAGCCTTAATTTTTCATTTAAAATCCAAATATAATATATTTCTATAAAAAAATAATAAAAGTTGAGCGCCACATTTGAAAATGACGGTAAAGTTTTAAAAATTCAAATACACCATTTTATTACAGAGGAAAAATTAAGTTAACGACCACCATTTGAAGTTTTCTATAAATGTTTTAATTCAAGAGACCCAATGTTAGTGCAGTTAAAAAAAAACACCCTGTATATGGGCACAGTACACATCATCAACTCAACTTTATGTGACATAGTAACAACGTATCTTTTTGTTATCATTATAAAATTTAAAATCAAAACAAAGAACCTACTTTAGTAAATGATAAAGAATATAAAAAAACCCCCCAACTTATCTTTTCAGATGATCGATTACGTGCAACCAAAACTCAAAAACATGTTCTTTAACTTCAAATCCCTTCACACTATAAATTCTACTTGCACAACAAACCTTTAAGCACTATCGTACTTAATAACTATTTAATAAATAAATAGGGAGCGCTTTTGTCTGTCATCCCTCTAAAACCTACCCTTACAAAAAACAGTACCCTTAGGCGATGAGGTGGTTACATCCTAATGTAAGCAAAAAGGCACCTCTATCTTAGCATAAATATTTTAGTTGTAAGAGAAAAAAACCACACAATTTCCGACCTGCTTACAGCTATTTGTAGAGACCAACACTTGATATCTCCCCAGATTGTTTAGAGCGCCTAATATTGAGCCCTTTTCGTTTAATAATTCTGGTCGACCGATGGAAATGACGAAAGATAAAATAACAACTTTCACACTTACAAAATTCTTACTAAACTATTCCCAAAAAATGTCAGTAAAAACGTGAAAATGAACAAACCTTTTTTAGGTCTGCATACTATAACATTAATGAATTTTTAATTACACATTTCGACAGTTAGTTGGTCATCATCATATTGCTTCCATCAACTAATGAGAAACACACGTCAAAACTAACAAAAATGTTTCACCAATTGTGTTTCCTACATAGTAACGAAGCTTATTACCTAATACAAGCAATCTGATGATGACAATTTAACTGTCGAAACCTGTAAAAAAATTAATAATAGTATTGTGACAGACGTAAAAAAAGTAAGAATAGATAATACATATCATGCATAATACAAAACTGTTGTCTTACAATTGTGATATTGTTAATATATATATTTAAATAAATAGCCTAAACTTTCTTCGCTTGTGACGTAAACACATCATGAGAGTAAATAGTTTTTCATTAATCGAGTTTTCAATTACAGCTCATAAGTTTCGTTTTTGTTTGTAAAATGTTTTAATCGTTTTTTTAATATTTTGTAGAAACTTCAAAACGGATATATTTTCCAAAACAAATCATTCACATAACTTTTCCTATACTCTATGTATACTCTAGCCAATTAAAAATTGAACAATAATGTTATTACCCAGTTCCAAAACAACTATCAGAAAGTAAGAAGAAACATTTTTAGAACCAAAAAAAGTTTAAATAAATCATATTAACTAATGTTAATCTATTAATTCATCTTTTACTATCAGCTCTCTCTCTTGGCCAACTTTTATTCTTTTCCAACTTTCACCCTTTATTTTATATATGATGACCGAGAGGTTTTAAACAAATTAATACGCAACAAATTGGAAATGCCAACGACTTTTTAAAACTAATCTAAAAATATTCAACTTATTCATAATTTCTGAAAAGAAAATGATAAATTCATCCAATGCGCGTGGATAACAATACAAAAGCTCTTCTATATATATTTAAATTTATCAATACATATGAATTAGATGCACTATAAAACCCTCCAATTTCTCGGTGAGTTAAGGCATTATATATGTGAATTTTAAATTAGCGAGAAGAGGAAAACAAAATAATACTACGAGATTAGACGTGGATATCTTTATTTCTATTGGTTCAGCTTAATTGACGACGTCGATTTTGAGGTTGACACCTTATTTCACACTGTACAAAGTGAGATTACAGCCTAATCTAAGAAGAAACCATTTCGTCATGTTTTAGGACCCTTATAACTTCAACCCCGTACCCGCCGTCTGTCTATCTGTAAGTCACAACCAGTCTACACAAAAATCCTGTATATTTCAAACTTTGTATTTATATTCTTTGTATTGTACCACATAGTGGAAAAATTTAATGCTAACAAAAAAAATAACATTGGTTTAAGAGGAATAAACTATCAAGTTGAAAAACTTTGGGTGGAAACTATTATATGTAGGGTATCGAATAAAACTACAAGTTATTCTGATTACAAATATGTATGTTTATTTGACGATAAAAAATAATATGTTGGCGCTTGGTAAGATTTACAGTGTCAGATATCATCCCCTCCCTCTAACGTGAACACGGCGTGACCTACAAATCAGAATATTTGGATTTGCGTTTAAAACGTTGTGTGAAATCTCATATTATAGTTTTTTGTATAACGAATACAACTTAATTTAACCACACAATGAGAAATCCGTAGCTTACAAGTTTTAAAAGCAGTTTTTGTGAGACGTGAGTCAAACATTCAATACCCATTTGATGGATTACGTTTTCATTGATTTCTCTTTATTAGGATCCGTAGGTAAAACTAGGAACCCTTATAATTTCACGCGCGTGTCTGTCTGTACAATTTTTAAACTGACTTTTAAAACACATAAAATAACGACCTTCAGTCGTATGGTTTTAACGCACGTTTAAACTTTTTATTACTTTTCGTAGCTTACATATTAGAGTGAGGTCAAAAATCGAAGGGGAGTTTTCTGCTGATATATACGAGTCAAAATAGTATATTTCATCATTAGGACCAAAAGTGAAGCTTTTCAATACAAGCTCAAGTTTAACTGCCGAGGCCAGAAAAGCTTCTTTTGGTCCCTGTGATGAACAATATTTTTCGTTATACTTCAAACAATATAAGAAAACTATTTCACAAAAAAACTAAAATATTATAACCACTTTCCCTTCAAATCGATGGTAACAGCTGTTTTAACGGTTATTTACAATCGAGAGTATCGGTTGTTTTTATAAATACTTTGCAATCGTGAATTAATTCGTATAAACGAAGTAACAGCTGATTACCTCGAATATCAGCTGATGTTTTTAGGTCCTAGGACTAAAAATAACAACTTTAGCATCTCAATGTATGTATTACAAACAGCTGTTTTTAAAGCAGTATGACGAAAAATAGTTTTTTTACACCGTAAAACTGTGTACTACTTTTTTTTATTAAGACATTAAATTATACAAATAACAGTAACATACAATAGAGGTCAAAATAACAAGGTTATCAAGAACTAACTAACATTAACATTAAACCAACTGTAATACATTTTTTTAAGATTACAAGAAAAATTTTAAAAAACTTCTAAAATTTGTTTCGGCTTTTCAAGACTAAAACGTTAAATTGTAATTTGTCATTTTATTTAAATGTAATGTTTATTGTGAAATTTTGATTGTTGGAAATATTCCATGTTGAGCTGGTTTTTCATAAATACCGACATGATTCACTGTTGTTGGAGTAATTGAATTCCGTTTATATTATAAAGGAAGTAACAGCTGATGACCTCGTCCTCAGCTGATGTTTTTAAGTCCTAGGACTAAAAAAAACAACTTTAGCATCTCTATGCATGTATTGAAAACAGCTGTTTATGAAGCAATATGACGAAAAAGTGTTTTTTAAAGTAATGTTGTGTAGTCTGCAATGCTCTATACAGCCCAAACGTGAGGTCTGATTTTAATCAAATTTTACATGTAGTCATATTTAGACTACTTGGAACTATTTTTTTATTTAGGTACAAATAAGGGTACCTGTCATGAAAAAAAAACACAAAATTAAGATTTTCTAATAGAAACTCGAATGATCAAATTGTTCAACTGTAGCTTCTAATTAGTCAAATAAAACTTATTGGTTCCATCTCTCCGAGAATGGTGAATCGTCAGTTATCGGTAAAAAAACAACAACAAAAATCACCAAAAATGAACAATGATCAGCGTCATTAAAAGCTCAAATTTTATCAAATACGGTTAATGGTAACGTGTTTGACATTTATTTAAATATATAAAAAGCTTTCATAATAAATAAATACATTTTTTTCCAAAGACGGCGTTCAATTTCAATTTTTGACTGACAACTACGAAAATTTGTTTGATTATGATTTCGATTGTGTGAGAGAGCTTGTACAATATTTTTGCACCGTTTATTGCATTAGGAAATTCTGAAAGATTGAAAAATTACTGAGTGTAGACAATAGCATAACCAAAACCTATAGCGAGTACAGGCATGGCAATCCCAAGGTATTAGAGCTGGATCTACGTTTTTTTATGTAGTCTTGAGTGAGATACCTCTCTCTTCTCTTCCCTAACAGGTCTTTCTTAACCTAGTCTTGTTCTGTTCCAACCCTGATAAGCTGTTATAAAAAAAGGTAATTTATCAAAATCGGATCCAACAAATTTTCAATTTTTAATCAAAATCAGTTGATTAATAATCCAATAATAAATCGCAAATTTAAAAAAAAACCATTACGGTTCAGAAATAATTAGCGGGAAACTTAAACTAAGCTTTATATCTGTCATTAATTAAAACTTAATTTCAAACAAATAACATACGCTTATGGCATAAATGAAATAAAACTTTATACTCATTTATATAAATAAATATTTTGTTCGTTTAAATTGTTCAAATCGTTAATCCAATATCACTTTTTGGAAGGGAATACTTTGGGGAATTAAAAGTTTTTTTTTTCACCAATTACTTTTATATGAATCACTTCATCACTGTGGTGAATATGCAATGAAAGAAAATTCCCTCAAAAGCACAGTAAAACAATAACAACACACAGACTCTATTCTAACTTACGTAATGATTAAGGTACACACTAACCTTAGCAACTACAATAATTACTACAATTGTAGTTATTAAGGTTAGTGTGTATTGTACCTTTAAAGATGATACCAGTGCTATTGAAATGTACATAAGGTAGAATAAACATTACTATTACAATCTTAATGTTTTATTGTGCTTTTGGGGAACTTTCTTTCACAGAATACAGTGTTGGAAAGTTTGTAAAACGTTCGACCTCTGTTAATTTTATTTTGAAACTCACTTTTTACATTTCACTAATTTTCTACTTCTAAAAACAGTGCAATAGTTTTTATTCAGTTGAGGGATGAATAAATAAGGAAGGAATTTTAAATAATTTGTAGAGAGTAATAGAATCTCGTCACTCATCCATATGTTATTTTTTTTTCATTACATTACAGTTTTTATTTAATGAACTATTCACAGCACCAATTAAATCAGCAGGACAGTATATATTTGTCCGCGGGCCTTATGGGATACATGCGTTGTCAGGTGCAATAAACAGTAGGGTGGGTTAAATTAATTAATTACATTTTCACAAATACTAGTATAGATAAATTAATCTGATGAGTAGAAAAAATTTGTTATTCACTCTTTTAGGTTCTCTGATCCTCAAAAAAGTAGTTTTGGCAATTCTCTCTCTCTCTCTCTCTCTCTCTCTCTCTCTCTCTCTCTCTCTCTCTCTCTCTCTCTCTCTCTCTCTCTCTCTCTCTCTCTCTCTCTCTCTCTCTCTCTCTCTCTCTCTCTCTCTCTCTCTCTCTCTCTCTCTCTCTTCCTCTCTTCACCCCTCTTTCTTCTCTCACCCTCTATCTTCTATTCCCTTCTTTTTTTACAATTCAAGATAGCCGTGATATGACAAATATACACTAAATTACGATTTTCCAAAATCGTCTATAATTGTTATTTCCGTTTCACATTTTGGTCAACTATAACAGCAAAACAAAACGTATTGGTCATCGTCTATTAAAAAAAATCCCGGTATTTGGTAAAAATCAAAAAAAAATCGAGGCGGAGATGTTATAAAAAAATGAATTTCTCAAAATCTGTTACAATAATTTTGCTGAAATTTAAAACCACTCTGACAAATCGCAAGGAAAAGAAAATTACAGAGATAATTGACACAAAAAAAATCAAATAAACCACTACCACCGATTAAAAACGCGATTTAAAAATCTGATACGTTTAACATTCTGAACGAGTTTACGTCATCAGTCAATCTTAGGCTGCATTTATATTGTAATTCTCCTGCCAGCTTTCCTGCATTTATCTTCCTGTAGCTTAGTATGATCAAGTTATCCTTAATAATATGTAAAAAAAATAATATAGACTAATTTTGAGTGTTGTAAAAAATGACCCAGAATTAACGTTTTCAATTTTTTATCAGTAACTCAATTATTCTTTAAGCAAGCCTAAATAATAAACAAAACATAAAATATTGTGTCTCTTAAAAAACGCTGAGATATTCGACGTTAAAAAGTTTAAATAGTCGCCATTTTGAAATGAGTAGAGAAAATCGGTTGATTTTTTCCTTCTTTAATTGGGTTTTTATAACACTAAGTAGCATGCAAAATTACAACTCCATATCAATAAAAATATGAATATATTGTTAAAAACTCAAAATGGTTAGGTTAGGTTAGGTTAGGTTAGGTTAGGTTAGGTTAAGTTAGGTTAGGTTAGGTTAAGTTAGGTAGGTTAGGTTAGGTTAGAAATAGCCATTTTGAAATTAGTAAAGAAAATCGGTTGATTTTTTTCTTCTTTAATTGGGTTTTTATAACACTAAGTAGTATGCAAAATTACAACTCCATATCAATAAAAATATGAATATATTGTTAAAAACTCAAAATGGTTACGTTAGGTTAGATTAGGTTAGGTTAGGTAAGGTTAGGTTAGGTTAAGTTAGGTAGGTTAGGTTAGGTTAGAAATAGCCATTTTGAAATGAGTAAAGAAAATCGGTTGATTTTTTTTCTTTAATTGGGTTTTTATAACACTAAGTAGCATGCAAACTTTCAACTCCATATCAATAAAAATATAAATATATTGTTAAAAACTAAAAATGGCGGCTAGATTGAAACTTTAAGAAATATGTTTATATAATTTTTTTTTTCATTGCTTTTGATATGTAGTTTTGAAACGATTTTCGTAACACCCTGTACATTCCTCTGTAAAACCAATTTTAATTTGTCCAACTCTAACACTACGCTAAGATTTACAGTAAGCAGTTCCAACAAAAACATAATGAAATTGTTACGAATATAATGAAAACTGAAGGAAACATGTTGGGGGCAATTTGATTAGACGAATTCCTCGTCCCAAGTTGCGGCTTAGATGTTGAACGTACTTGGGTGAAACCGCAACGCATTCCGCCCTTTTAAACTTCTACAACAAAAGGACCAGAGAAATTTACACTGGATTTTATTATATTGTAATAGTTATGAATTTCTCGTAATATCCAGCTGAGTTATTAGTGGTGGGAAATTAGACCAAACAATTGATGAGAAACAGTGTAACTGGGGGGAAATGATTTTTTTTTTCCTTTTTGGCACATACAACACTGAGTGGGAAACCGAAAATATTAGCAAAATTGGATTGGAGATTCGCTAGAAACGTGCATGAAATGCATTTTTTAGTGCATCTCTTTAAATATCTCCTGCTTTATAGATCGTAGAAAAAATGAAAAAAAAATAGTAATAAATACTGGAAAATGAAGGGACTATCGAAATGGTAGGGTTTAGTAACATTAACTTCCTAACCTCAACAAATCGAATTTCAGGATTTAAGATTGTATGCACTAGTAATGCAACATATGGGGTAAAAATCTTCATAAAAATTTGACAAAATGTGTATCTTTACACTAGAAATCAGTGGTCAAATTTTCAAAAAAAATATTAATTTTTACGCCCATAGTTGGCCATTTTCGAAAAAAAATTAAAGGATTGTAATTTAATGAAAAGTGATCGTAGAGTAAACTTTTGTTTTTAATTGTCAGGTTTTTTACCTACTTTCTAGTGAACATATGCAAGAATTTTGAATTATAATAAGTTTAATACAAATTCAAATGTCACAATTATTTCCAAATGGCGCCTGTTTAATTTATTTCATGCTAAATATCTCGAAACATGTACAAAAATAAAACAAATATAAATTGTATTTACAAAACAAATTAAACAAAACTTTATTTTACGTTTGATTTGTTTAATAAATACAATTTATTTCTGGACGTTTTGAGATATTTCGCACGAAAAAAAAATTAAATAGACTCCATTTGGAAATAGTTGTGACATTTGAATTTGTATTAAACTTATTAAAAAATTAAATAGACTCCATTTTTAAATAGTTAAGACTCATAATATTAAATAATTTTCTGCAATTCAGAGAAACGGATTTTTAAAGTTTTATTAAAACTATTAGAATTCAAAAACACTTTCAATTTTGTGTGTCATTTGTTGACAACTATCAAGAAATTAATAGTTTCCCGTTTTTTGTCGATAATTTGATTGTAATTCAACCTACAGAAATAATTTAAAAAACCGTTTTATTTGTCATTAAAAAATTATTTCTCTCTTGTGAAATTAATTGGTGTATCGAGATATTCAATATGAATATTTTAAATGGGGCGCCATTTTGAAAATATACAAAATAAAGTCTTTTTATTTTCGGCGTTACAATAATGTGTAACAAATAAAATGCGTATAATAAATCTGAACTCAATATCTTTTCTAGTTTCAAACATATATCTTTTATTTCGTAAAAAAAAAAAAAAAAAAAAAAAAAAAAAAAAAAAAAAGGTTCATATTATGTGGAAAATTAACCCTGTTTGGAAATTTTTATTCTTAATTTGTTATTAATCCTGACCGACAGAATCATTTCCTACGCTTTGGCAGCTTATTTACGGGACATCCTGTAATTTTTTGCTCTACTGAGAAAACACGTAAACCGATTTTAATCAAACTAGATATGTGGGGGCATATTTTGATCATATCTGCAGACTTTTTTTTCATTTTATCTATAACTCAAAATTTAGGAATAGCAGTCATCTTTCCTATCAGGTCTCTCCTGCCAATTATTATCCTTTTCCAACCCTGATGTTAGAGTATTCAAGGGCTAAGAGTATTTATTTTATATCCTTTTTTTATAAAGCAATGATGCCCGAAAGTTTTCTAACAACAACAAGAAATACAAATACAATCCATTTACAGTATGTTAGGCGTGCGTATGTTTTACACAGAATTTTGATCACATTGTTATAAATTGCATTCCGAATTCTACTTGGAATAAAAACAGAATGAAGGTTTCAGCTTATGTAATTCATACTGCATATCCCTTTTATGACATGCGAGGCTCGTATATTTTCTCACCCCTATGAAGGGGGGGGGGTCTCACCTACTGTTTTATTCCGGACAATAACCTTATTTCAAAATGGAAATGGAAAAATGAGTCAACTGTTCAACAATATATTTTCAAAATTTTATAGCTACAGAATGGTACACGAAAATTATCCATTATGATAACGTTTTAAATGAATATTGATTTGAGAGCTTGTTTTAATAATTTTTCACTGTAAATAATATATAGGGTGAGGCGAAAATCTCCATACAAATTAATTTTATTATATCTGTTTACAGTGTTACAAGTGCCTTATTCAAGACCAATATATTAATTATTTCGTCAAATAATCATACATATGCATAATCAGAATAAATTCTAGTTTTTTTTTGATACCGCACACAATATTTCCAATTTTTTTTTCAACTAAATATGTTTTGCCCTTTAACTACAACAAGGCCATTTTCGTTACCGCTATATTTTCCAATTTGTTGGGACAATATAAAGAATATAAATGCAAAGTTTAAAATATATTTATCACATTTCCTGTGTAGACTGGTTGCGACTTACAGACAAACAAACAAGCGCTTTAAATTTAAATTTCATATCTCTTCATTGGACATTTATTCGTATAGCACTCGAAATCGGAATTCAATTTTTTTAAATTCAAGAAAAATAAAGAGAAATCAATGAAAATAAAATCCATCTTATTTATGGCTTTGAATCGTTTTCTCACATCTCACAAAAACAGCTTTTAAAACTTATAAGTTTACGCATTTTTCATTGTGCTGTTAAATTAAGTTGTATTCGTCATACAAAAACTATAATATGAACTCCAATTTAATTTTACATCCAAATCATTTTTTTTTTTTTTTTTTTTTTTTTAGATTTGTAGGTCACGTCGTGTTCAAGTTAGAGTGGGGCTTGATACCTGAGACTTATTACAGCGCCAACGTGTTAATTTCCCGTCAAATAAACGTACATATTCGTAATCGGAATAACAAATAACATTTCCCAATTTTTTTTTTCTTTTTTTAACTCAATAGTTTTTGTCCTATCAATTTAAAACCCCAAGATTTTGTTACCGCTATATTTTTACGCACAGAAACGTAAGTGAAATTATAAGACTCCTTGATTTTAGCTATGGACCCTAAAAACTGTATGAAAACCAGTAAGAGGCTCTTGAGTTTTCATAAACAGCTTGCGTTTTATAAATGAAATATACACAAAAGTTACAAAAAAGCAACATTGTCGATAGTGAAGTTTATAAATTGGGTTTTCACAAATGTCCTGCAGCGGACTAACTATACCATGGGGTGGGTAACCAATATTGACGGTGCAACGTTGAGTATACAAAGCTACTTGGTCAATATTGAGAACTAACTGCATTACTCCAGCTCAAAGTTATACAATAAGAGTGTATTTAGAGGAGAACGGTATTTCATCTAAAACAAGGATATCATGGTCCTGTAAAAGAAAATAATTGGTTATTGTAAAACAGTATAGTTAAACTTACCACATGCTGAGAGAACTATCAACACAGAAATGTATTTCCCTTACCTGTAAACAAGTAACATGTTATTATAAATATTGCTTTGATGTAAATGAAGGATGCATTAAGTGACTCTATTGCAATGTTAACTAAAATGCATTTTTCTAAAAATCTAATAAAGATAAAACTGTTTTATTATTATTATTTCTGCATATTTTAAACCAACTTTTGTGATTTTATCTTTTTAATAAGTTTTTTGAAAGAAATACCTTTTATGTTTTCCTTTCAATATTTTTATAACTATAATAATTTTTCTCTGTATTACAATATGTATTAAAACTTCCATTTTGCAAGAAGAAAAATATCAATCTTCTTCTTTAGTTCCTGTAAAAACCACGAAGAAATTACGATTTTTTTTTAAATTTAAAAACAACAGTTATTATAAATTATATTTCAAAATCATTGAATGGGAAAAAAAAGCTTCAAATTTTTGTAATTTTTCTTAAGCATTTGACTGTGTAAAACATGATATTTTTATTAGAGAAAATGAACCAGTATGGTTTTCAGAATGATAGTTTAAGCTGGTTTAAATCATAATTGACTAGTATAAAACAAAAAGTAATGAAAAAGGTAAAATACAATCACTAGAATTTAATTAAGGCTGGAGTACCCCAAGGTTCTATACTGGGCCCTACTCTCTTTTTTAAATATAGAGTGTTCATAAAGTATGGAATATACATAAAATCTATATAACTGTTGAACATAAAAAGTTCGTATTTTTTTATACTTATAAGACAAATTTGTTCAGGGTTATTGGACTTTTTGTATAAAATAGTTTTTCTAGTATTTTTAAAAGAAAAAGATTACATCACATGCTTATATTTGTTAATTTTTAAAGCTCCTGGGACTCCCAAATCCTTAACACCGTCCAAATTTGTAAAATTCTATGTTTAAAAACGTAACTTCGCTAAAAGTTATCACCACAATTATCAGTGAAATATCTCAAATAACAAAAATGTTAAGGGAAGTGGTAAGGTACTTTTCAGACACCCTGTATGCACAACTACAAGGCCCTGTATAGCCTAGGCGCCGTCAAAATGATATACACAATTATGAGGTTGAGAAAACCTGTGCAACAACTGTTTAAAACAAACTCACCCTACTGGATACGGACCTACTTGTATTACATTTGTAAGTTAGGGCTAGGTAAGTACCTAACGAGTTGTTTCATATCTACTAAAATGTTTCACTTGGAAAGTTTACAACGAAAAGTACATGGAAGGAGGTTGTTGATGTCAACTCACAAAACTCATTTAACTCCCGCAGAGACTTAAGAAAGGTTTTAAAACAGTTTGTAGGGATGTTATAATTATTGGTTCTGTGAACGGTAGACCTTCCTCTTGCCTGGAAGTGTAAATGATCTAACCACTGTTTAAATTTTACTCCAATTCATTGATGAATATGTGTATCCAGGTGTGGATAAAACAGCGAACTGTTATCTACAATAATCATTTATTTGATATTTTTGTTAGTTTATAAGTTTGAAAAGATTTTAATTCACATCTCTTCATTGGAAATTTATTCGTATAGCACTCGAAATCAGAATTCAATTTTTTTTAATTCAAGAAAAATAATTCAGAAAGTGTACATAGAGAGTGACGCGTTGCGGATTTTTAATAACGCCAAAACGGAGTTGTTTCTCCATACAAAATGTATACAACATGTCAAAAGAATATTTCACTTCAACCTTGAAGGACACAACAGAAACTCAAACAGTGTTTCCATAATTTGTTTTAAAATAAAAATGACCTCACAAAAACGTACACAATGGAAAGACTCCATTTGCAGTCTTTTAAATCAATTTAGAGCCGCTTTCAACTGTACAAAAGGCTTTTACCAATGTCGAAAAGTTTCAAATTAGTTTATCCAAAGTGCTGTTTCAATCAAATAGCATATCGTACTCGAAACGCAATTTCATTCAGTCTTCTTTCCGATTTGTTGATTCTATAGTTACGTACGCCGTCCGCCATGATCGGCTCTTACTTATAACGTTTACGTCATTGCTTCAAAAACAGCTGTTTTCAATATATGCATTGAGTTGCTCAAGTTGTTCTTTTTAGTCCTAGGAGCTAAAAACATCAGCTGAGGTCGAAGTCATCAGCTGTTACTTCGTTTATACGAATTAATTAATTAACGATTGTAAAGCATCTATAAAAACAACCTATACTCTAGATTGTAAATAACCGTTAAAACAGCTGTTACCATCGATTTTAAGGTAAATAGATTATAATATTTTACTTTTTGTGAAATTGTTTTCTTATATTATTTGCAGTATCACGAAAAATATAGTTCACCACAGGGACCAAAAGAAGCTTTTCGATCCTCGCTCATTTAAACTTGGTTCTAGTGATGAAATATACTATTTCCTTCTCATTCTATTTAAAAAGATAAATATCAAGGTGGGATAAAAACACACATACATAAGAGGGAAATACATTGCACAAACTTTCTCACTAAAAAAACTAATTGTCCCAAATATCAAAACGTGAAAATGAACCATAGACAGTGTATTTAATTATTCATACATCCAAACTAAACTTGCTTTCTCTGTGCCAAAAGCAAATCCTCAGAGTGTTTGATTAAAATTAAGCTTTTTAACGTCGACGATGGTCAAGTTTAATTTCAGTTTTATTCGAATTATTCCTTAACTGGAATATTTTGTACTAGCGATTTCGCACACGGGGTTGGGTTATTAATCTTCACAGATTAATTCAGAGATTTTTAAGAGACAAAAAAGAGAATTTCGGGTTTATTATCAATAATTCAAGAACGAACACTTTTAGAGTGATTGTAACAGAAAATTCTTTTTTGACTCCTTTTGACGTTACACTTGAATACCAAATAGGATTTCGAGAGTGTGATTTTTTGACGACAGGCACCTCCAAATTTTGCGTTAAAATAAAATAAAAAACATCTCGAAATATGATCAAATGTACAAAAACGACATATTCAATACAGACAGGAAACACTTTTTTAGATTCCAGGACCATAGAAACAGATATATCAGGAAAACACTACACGTTGATTTATTTCACCTATCACAATACTTTCTAAATACAACCTGACTACACGATAACCTTCGAACCAATCTGAATGAAACTAACTGCCTTTCCAACCCGATAAGATGGAGATTTATTGCGGAGGAGATTCCACAGTTGAAAATAGTTTAAACACTTGTATATCTCTGAAGCTAACAAGACCTAGAAAATGGGAGGGGGGGGTATTTTTATTTAAAAAATATATTTAATCATTTTACTACGTTTATAATATTTTAAGTTTCAATTTTATCATTGTTTCTTTATCCTACAAGAACCAAGAAAATTATGTAAATGGTAAATATAGTTATAAATATTACAATATTTTGTTCAGTGGAAGGGTGGCCCTAATCCCTCCCCTCTTACTGTCGCTAACACCTCTGTCTTATTCGTAGTTATAAGACAGCCGGCTACTTATTTTACAGTCTGTATGAAGTAACCTGTCTCCTGACCCTTCGACTACCTGGGACAGGCCCGGGCCATTCACGTCGCCCGCAGTTGTTTACCTAATTAGTCGCCTATAAGCTTCCCCACTAGCTTAAGTAACTTTTTTACCTAAATCATAATTTCCGAAATGTTATCAAATATTTGAAAAGTACATAAAAAAATAAGATCAACGATACTAAACAAGGGCAAATTTGTAATTTCATTGTCATATTGTTACATAAAACCAACTTTATTATTACAAGATTTAAACAGACTACTTCTATATTTCTTATTACCTCTATATTGTTAGTTTTTATCAAATTTGCCCTTGTTTAGTATCGTTGATCTTATTTTTTTTATGTACTTTTCAAATATTTGATAACATTTCGGAAATTATGATTTAGGTAAAAAAGTTACTTAAGCTAGTGGGGAAGCTTATAGGCGACTAATTAGGTAAACAACTGCGGGCGACGTGAATGGCCCGGGCCTGTCCCAGGTAGTCGAAGGGTCAGGAGACAGGTTACTTCATACAGACTGTAGTGTTGGTGTCATAGCTCTGACAAATTCTCGTGTGTGTGGCACAACTCCGAATTCATTATTCGGAACTATGGCAGGGCCTACACATTTCATTTTCTCTCAAGTTTAACATTTCCATGTTTCGGGGCTATGGGACCTGAAGTTCTTTTTTGCATATACTGGGTGTCCTACTCTAAAATGTTACAATAGCTAACTTTTGAATTATAAATATAATAGACTACTTTAAATGGGGAACCCTCCTTTCTTCTCAATGAAGTTAATAAAAATCCACTTTGTAAAATGTTAAAAATTGCCGCCATTTTTACAATATGGCGGCCAACTTTGAAATTTGTTATGGAACACCCTGTATTTTATGGTTTTTTCAGGTTTAAAACAATATTAAAATGTTTTATTTTTGGGCATTTTTCTAATTTTAATCTTTAGCCGTTTAGGAATTTAAAATTCAGAAAATTAAACATTTGATAGGCCTGCAAATAATTTTTGATTCCCACCTAAAATGTTACAATAGCTAACTTTTGAACCGTTTAGGGTAAAAATAAGTTTTATTGCGAAATTCTCCTTATTTTAATAAAAGTCTAAATTATTAGGAATATTGGAAAAGTGCCAATTTAAAAAGTCTCAAAAAACAAATTAAAAAATCAAATCCCTTCTTTTAAAAAAAATTTAGCACTATTTTCAAAATTTAGCATATGTCATTTTAGAGCTTACAAAAATAACTGGAGTTCCCCCCATTAAAACTTATTTGTACCCCCCAACGGTTCAAAAGTTAATAATTGTAACATTTTAGTTGGGAATCAATTATTTGTAAGCCTATCAAACGTTTAATTTTCTGAACTTTAAATGCCTGTAATTCCTAAACGGCTAAGGATTTTTTTAAAATAACCAAGAATAAAACATTCTTAAAATTATTTGACAGCTGAAAAAAAAAAACATAAAATACAGGGTGTTCCATAACAAATTTCAAATTTGACCGCAATATTGTAAAATGGTGGCAGTTTTAACATTTAAAATAGATTTTTTAAACTTCATTAAAAGAAAGGAAGTTTTCCTATTTAAAGTACTCTATAGTATTTATAATTCAAAAGTTAATCATTGTTACATTTTAGGTGGGGACACCCAGTATATAAAACTTTTTAGCAATAAGTTCAAATGATGCGACGCGCAATTTCAAACTAACTACTAAACGTGTATAGACAAGACTGTCACGTGATTTAGTAGCTTGCTATAGCTGCAGTACACCTGTAAATCCTGCTTAAATCTCGCGATATAACGTATTGTGTATTTTATTACTGGACAAACACCCTGGGCTTTATTCCCGAAACAGCTGTAGTCCAAAAATAAAGAAACTAATATTCTATAAATGTAAATTTATAGCTGCAAATTGTTCACATAATCTTTATTTCTTTCGAAAACTAATTGATGCCCTCCATCATGGTACTTACCCAGCCCCATTATACAATATAATACAAGCAGGTCCTTTAAAAGTAATAAACAAAAGTTGGTTTTTTTTTCACCTTGTAGGAAATGATTAATTGTAAGGAGTCTTATTCAGCAGGGTAAAATCATTTGAATCAGTTGTTACAAAGGTTTTCTGAAAAATGTAAAATCACTACTTTTGACGTCAGCTAGGCCCTAACGGGCCTCGTAATATGTATTAAAAACACTCCCATCGCGTCGCTCTTATCGGTGTATCCTTATCCTGCTTATTAAACAAATTAAACCTAATTTCAAGACGGCGGGTGCAAGATGAGCGCTAAAATTTTAAACTATCAAAACTGGAAGGAAATGTCCTTACATATACCAAAAGCGAACTTTATTAAAGAGCTGTTTTAAAGATTTTATATATTCCATATTTTTGAACACTGTAAAACATAAAAAAGTTACTTCGACAATACTCTCTACCTCGCTTCGTTGTCCTGCTGTCTATCTGTTTGTATTTTTTACATAATAATCGATATCACAAGAACCATGTGAGCTGCAACTTTCTCATTCTGGAAGCATATTTTTAGTTATTAAATGTGCAATTGTTTTTAATGTTGTTACTTCAACCATTTCAACAATGACGAACGTTTGAAAATTCAAATCGCAATAAATATAAAACTGTACGTTTAGCCAAAAAATTTGAAATTTTTAAAACGTTCGCCATTTTGAAATGGTTAAATCAATAACATTGAAACACAATTATAACTTCAAATCAGAAAGTTGTACGTTCTTGAGTTATTAATTAATTATTATGTGAAAAACACAAACAAAAATATAGACAACGAAGCGAGATGGGCCACATTGACAAAGAAACTTTTTGGTCTTTTGATCTACAGAACCATTTCCCAAGTTTTCTGCGAAGAGTTTTTAATCACCCTGTATATATTTATCTTAACTCAAAAATTGTGGTAGCTATCATATAAAAGACAATAAAAACAGCAAAATTACGATTTTCTTATCTACAAAAAATGCCAGTTCCTAAGTTTTCGGTACAATAAAAAAGAAATCTGTAATGAAATACGTAGTTTCTCAAAATGGATTCAACCGATTACGTTCAAATTTTAGTAAAATGTGAAGATTAACAATGTAAACCAGTGTGAAAAATCTCAATTAAAAAAGTGTTACTGCTCAAAATAAATAAGAAAAAGAATGAAACGTTGATCACCGTCTCTTAAAACTCGATTTTTAAAATGTTGACGTGTTTATAGCACAAGCGCAATACATTAATTTTTTTTTTAATCCGAAACGGCGCTCATGAATCATTTTCAGTTTTTCATTTACAACTACCGATCTGACACTGATCAGATGGTGTTTATTTGGTTTTGAGTTGAGTGAGAAAGTTTGCGCAATGTGAACGTTCGATCGTTCCTGAAATTATGATCAAATGATTTGTAGATTGATATTGACAATCAGTCAAGAAGCGCGTGTACCATGTCTTTCATTCAGTGAGTGTACAACATTTATTAGTTATATTTCAACAACTTAACATCAGTCTTACAGTACACGTAGACCACGGATTACACTCCAGACCTAACTTTTAAGCTCTTGCAATACACTAAAGTTGTGTTCTAACTTCGAGGTTTTAACAGGTAGTCTTTCAACACGTTCTTGGCAAAAGTTTAGGCATCATTTTATTGTTAGTTCATATCCACTAAACAATCTGTAATAAAATACATAACTACCTCTGTTTAGATAAATAAAAGTGTTTAGTAAAAACGTTCATTTACATAAAATCGATCGATTCAGAAAGCAATACAATCGATTTCTCTAAATGTCGATTCCTTGCTTGTTTCGTGTGGAATCTCTTAAACCACCATTTAAGAGAACGGACAGTAACAGAATGCAGAAGATGAAAACTTGCGAAACATTTTTGAAAGGTAAGAATACATTTATGTCATACAAGGTGGATGTATCGTACCAATCTAGCTACGTAGATAAAATAACTCTTTTGTCCGCCATTTTGTTTTCAGTGGTTAGAATTTAATTTCCTGTCAATTTTCTCGTCTCACAGAGTCGTTGAAAATGACAAGCCTATAAGTGTCATTTGATTTTTTTTGCAACCCCCCCCCCTTCCCAACTTACCCCAGAGTTAAAAATGTAAAATTTTGCTTTTTTAGGTTATCCTCTCACCTAAAGAGATAGCCTTAAACAAAATTCAAATAAAAATATTTTTTTTTAATAAAAGAGGGTTGTAGTTTCTTTTCAGCTACCCGGTGTAGTAAATAGTATCTGTCAGGAATTGTGGTCTGCACAGCGGCAGCATCAGATCTTTGAATGAGAATCCCTCGATCGATAAATGACAATGAAACTTGGATTTTTATCAAAGAGATGATCTTATCAGGAAATTCTGAAATGGTGCTTTACTGGGGGATGCAATGGGCATCAGACATTTATTTCTATTTGGGATCGCGATAAACCCTTCTGGCGATAGACCAACCCATTGAAGAAGAAGATAAATATAAATAGACGATTTCTAAGCGGATGAAGCAGTGAGAAAACCTAGTATATTAATAACCTAAAATTCGCTAAACAAGATCAATATACCTGCGTAAAAACAGTTTTCTACCCTATTAGGCAACAATACAATTTATTATTTCCTTAATAGTATTGTATTAATTAATTATTCGGCCTTCCAGAATCTGCTTTTACTACATTTTACAATCGGATTGGGTAAGTACCGTGATGGCACCCATCAACTTGTATTACAAGAGAATGATGAATAGAAGGGGGAAAAAAAGGTTTTCCACATGGGCACAAATAAACCCCGATTTCTAGTGTGGCTGAACCATGGTATAAGCAAGTATATTAAAAACCGAAAGTTTTCTAAACGAGATCAATACACAAATGCCCATGTGACAACTGTTTTTAAACAAACTATTGGACATAAATACAATTTATCATACCCTACAAGGCCCAAGAAACTAACTTCTGGGCATTGGTCTTAGAGGGTTTGCTTCTATGTATTACTTTATACGATCGCATTGGGTAAATAGCATGATCAACGTATTTTGTAAAGCATTGATGAACGAGAGGTTTTTTGCCTTTTAAACAACAAGAAAAAAATTTTCCACGTGTGCAGATATGCACACAAAACCCGATTTCTAATCGGGCTCCACCATGATGTAAGAAGCTAATTAATAACCTAAAATTTGCTAAACGAGATTAAGAAACAAATTTCTTTTCCATCACGTCTATAAATTATTAGAATGTCTAATACTTGTAATCATTTCACTACTTAAGCATGACAAATAATTACAAAATACATTTCCTCCCTGGTTTTTCCCAATGTCGTTTTCACTATAAATCCCATTATCGCCACTCCAGTTCCCTTGTAGCATTGTTATAAACAAGTGTGTTGTTAAACTCCCACGATCTACACAAGGCTGTGCGACTCTCACAAGATGGAATCAATTTATGTTCCTATTTTCGTAAACACTTTCCTGCACTCGGTGAAGTTAGAGGTATTGATATTTTCCTTGATAATTTAATAAGAAATCGAATTATTTTGCTATGATAATCTGATTTTCTATAGTATACATTTTTACAGTATGAGAAAGGTTGACTGGCGTTGCTAGAAAATCAAACTTCAGGCCTGGGTTCTTTACTTGCGGTGCAGTAACATAAAAACTCTTCTATTGTTATTCTGAAGTACATATATCTACTGGTTCATTTTAGCATTCAATAAGGTTAATATAACTTTCTTACTATAGATCATTCCTCTATTATTATCACTGTTAATTAATAATTACAATTTATTATTTCTCTTCTAAAACAATTACTTCTATTAAAAACTTAAACCTACAATAGTTCCAACCATTGTGATTCTAGATGCTATCTTTATTTCAAACAATTACAACCTAGTATTATTAATAAATAATTATTTCAAGTGAAAAATTTACGACCTGGACTGGGAATTATACCCAGGAACTTTGACTTTACCAGTCCAAACCCTGGAACTTTGAACCCAGGATGCTCTACCAACTGAGCTATCCTTTATCGCATCCCAGTATATGACTATATTTTTCACTTGAAACAATTATTTAACTAATAATACTAGCTTGGAAAAAAAAACATGTATAAGCGTTAAAATCAATAAATTAATTACAAGCTCCTTTAAATTCATTAAATCTTGCTCACGCTTTTGCAAAATCTTATCGTTTTCTCTCTCCATTTCAAATCGACGGGGTCTCTCTCTCTCTCTCTCGCCAAGTCTGGCTATCTTCTCACACTCCCTCAGCGGTCCTTCCTATAACGATTGGTCTGGTCTCTTTTTGGCCAAGAGCTTATATACACACCTCACTCACATGTGACGTTCACTGTATTTGCATTTCATCGATTCATCTTTCTTTCACAAATGTTGGCTATCATTCTGACTTCAATATAATTGTATATGAAACCTATATTCCTTGGTCCTAACAGTGTCATCTCGATACTTACCCAACCCCATCATACAATTCAATATAAGCAGATCCTCCAAATGTAACTCCCAATAGTTTGTTTTTAGTTCTTGAAGGAGATGTTGTTTTGGTAACTCCAGAGTCTCTACCCTCGTATATTCGTGTTCTGGATTTCGTAGCTATAACGAAACCTTTTCTTGGTCGTTATTGGTTGGAAATTTTCACGTTTAACATTTCGATATTTGTATTGTAGAGAAATGTAGTTGACACTATTACATGTAGAATTAAACTCTCCAAAATTGTATCTAATTTAGCGTGTTACAAGTTGAATAACTTGTATATGAAGTTACAACTTGAGTGTTACAAGTTGAATAACTTGTATATGAAGTTACAACTTGAGTGTTACAAGTTGAATAATACACGTGATATGGACAGACAACTTTTAAAAATGGCCGCCATTTTTAAATTTTTAATTAGATTTTTTTTAAATTCAATCAGGTTCTAGTATGGGACCACTGTACACCAAATTTCATGTTTCTATTTTTATTTTTGTACTCTCTATCGTACAAACGATAAGAAGTCAGCAACGACGACGAAGGGATTGTTTCAGTTATAAAATGTTAAAATCAGTTAAAAACTGGAGAACGAATTTTTTTTTCAATTATCAAAACAACCATATTTTTGTAAACTGAGTAAATGAAATGGAGTATTATTTACCCCTGTTTGAAGTTATTTGTTTGCTAATGAAGGAAGTTCATTTTATTATTAAACATTTTTCGGACATTTTCCATCATTTGTGTGTTTAAAAATTCAAAACACGACGTTTCGGGAATAATAATCAATTCACGTTATCAAGAATAAAAGAACGTAAAAACAATGTGCGGTTAGGCCTAGTCGATAAATCGAAAATTGCAGAACATATAGGTCCGAAAATCACAAATTTAATTGGGAAGAGGCAAAAATCATACACCGGGAAAGTAACCTATATAAACGTAAAATAATTGAAGCCTCGTATATAAAACCAACGGACAATCCTATCAGCCAATCAAGTATAGAAGTAAGGCCATTATGGCTCCCATTATTAAAAAAAGAACTAAAATTTGATTATAATATCCCTATTACCAATAAACAAACTGAAATTTTACCTGTTAAATCGCCACAAGGGGTTGTAACCCGCTCTCGGGCTAGGAAGCTTAATACAACTAACAATAGGCCACTGCCCTAATAGTTTGTCACGCCTTCTGGACCACGTCACTTGTTGCTGAATCTTTGATACAACAACACGTATTTGACGTTAGTTGCGTGTTACCGTGATTGTGTTTTTGACTTCTCAGTTTCAACTCTGAGATGGATGCTTAGATATTAGGCCTAAGGTTGGTGGTATTCTTATGTAATTTTACTTTTCACATAGGCTTAGTTTCTAGTTTCATGTTTCTTTAGTTTATAGTCACTTGATAACGGGAATTGAATTTTATTCCGAAAACGTCGTGTTTTGAATTTTTAAACACACAAATGATGGCAAATCTCCGAAAAATGTATAATAATAAAACCATTTATCTGTTGATCCTTCTAAAGAATAATTCTAATCAACTTAACCGATTTTCATACCAAGATTAAGAAAACTTCAAACATTTTATTTCCCTCCCTTTCACCCAATCAAATCCGTATCTGTGTACACGAAAGCAATAAATATCAAACAGAAAATTGTCTCAACACGTGTTGCAACCACATTCAAATTAACAAGCTTACATATTTTCAAATTAATTACAAGTCTCAATATTCTCCTGAGAAACTTCATTCGGCTTGTTTGAAGACTTTCACCCCTCCCCCTTGTCTTGATCTCGTTAGTGTAAGTTTTCCATTTTAAGCGCTTAACACCCCACCCCACCTTGACGTTTATTGGAAAAGTCAACAGTCAAACTTGTAGAGAATTCTCAATGCCAGGTTATTTTAACTTTAAGATTCCATTGAGAGCATTGCGATACCAAGTTATGTACGCCCTGAAAGATATTGAGTACGTCTTTCACGTTCTATTGGACACTAAAGTGTTGTCAGATTATATAGAACCGTGTATATGTACTCTCACCTCAGATATTGTGTTACCCGTTGGAGAAACTCAGTAGATTTAAGAAGAAAAAAAAAATGTCTTCATAAGAATAATTTACAATTTAAAATATCCGCAAATTTGTAGACATTCAGTAAACAAATTACTGATTTGTTTTTACCAAGCTAGCATTATTAATTAAAATAATTGAATCCAGGACCAACTGAGCTATCCTCGAACGTTTCCCAGTATAAGTCGTATACTTTTCGCTTGACTTTGATTTTGCTGCAATTTTTTAGTTACAAACTTCATTGAAACTAATCTGTATACTCGGCTTGCAGCCTTTACGTATGTATTTAATGAAAGTAACCCATAGGATCAGCCTAGGTCGTGTATTTTTCACTTGAAATAATTATAACTTTAACTTTTCCCTGTATTTTCTGAATATTTTGCAAGGAAGGAATTATATTGGTGTCAGTCAGAACAAGGATGGATATTCCATAAGGCGGCGCTTTATATGGAATATAACAAAAATCCTACACAACAATAAAAATACAATACTACACAATAGTTTATTAACTATTAAACCTACAGCGGTCTGAACTAAGTAAAGCTTTTAATATTCATTACAGTTTAAAACTTGCCTTCTAAATTGTCTAAATAAAAAGTCGCAGTCGCAATGTAAACAATTCTTAATAAAGTTCGTATTAAATGTTCTAATACCTAGGTCGAGTTTGTTATCATTTTTCATAACTTTTTTATTAGATTTCAAATATACTTTTAAACATGTTAAATTATTATTCTGTTAAGAAAGTGTACCTTTGTATAAACACAGCCAGTAGGTGACACATCGCCTAGGCAGGAACCTAACCTAACCTAACCTAACCTATCCTATCCTAACCTAACGTATCCTATCCTAATCTAACCTAACCTAACGTATCCTATCCTTACCTAACCTATACTAACCTAACCTAAATTTCATACACACACAAAATTCCAATCATCTCCATATTTTCTAAAAATCAAACTTCTACATTCTCACTTATAAACCTGTAAATCCCGTTTAAGTTTCAAAATGTAGGCTGTATAACGTAACGATAAACACAATAAAATATATTACTAAACATTGATTGTTCGCAGTTATATTAAAAGATTATATTTCATTATGATAGTGGTACATTCGTTTCTCTCTGTAGATACAATGAAGAATATTTTTTTATGATTACTACTACCCTTTCCTTTTTTTAGGGTATGAGACTAGCTGGGTATCATGTAAATAGGATGTAATGGTTCTAAGCCGGGAGCGTAAAGAGAGAGGTTGGATCTTCCGGTAATAAAAAAACCCCGTTAAGTAGAAGAAATTACATTTTTACAGCGATCTTATTAGAGGGTCTTTATACTTACTTAACTTTATTATATCAAGTTATTTAAAATTCCTCCTGGGTTAAAATATATGTAGAAGTATAATATAGAGCTTTCTTTTCTTTGTAACTTCTCACTTTTACTCTTTCTTATCTTTATAACAAAAATTGTGTTAAAGATTTTTAGATTTCGTTTTGAGTTATAGTAGAGGGAAATTGAACATAATAAAAGCGAAGATATGATGTAATTGCAAAGTCAGATTTTTTTTTTTACATATGTTAATATGAAGCGGAAAAAATCCGTAAAATCGGGTCTGTGCTTCGCGGCAATATTCCACAAATGTGCATTTTAAGTGTATTGCTAAACTACTTCTTTTATATCTCCGGCTCTATTGGTCGTAGAAAAATTTAAATATGCAAAATACTCGTGGATGAATAGACTATAAAACTGATCTGGTAGAAATATTTTTAAAATGAATCCTAACCTCAAAAAATTAAAATGTATTTAAAAACTTCAGGTTTTTTTTACTAAAAATCCACTAAATAACCGGAGCATTGTTGATTTTCGTAAAAATTAGCGAAAATATGTATTTTAATTTAATGTATTAATATGTAACACGTGGTTAAATTTTACAAAAATTTGGATTCTTACGGGTGCAATCGGCATTTTTCGAAACAATTCAAATTGCCGCCATTTTATGCCAAACCATTGTAGGATAAGTATGAAAACAGCTTTACATTGCACAACTTAAGGTACTCGGGGGCAGAAACAAAGGTGGATCTTTAGTTTAAAAAATTATACTTTTTTGTTGGTTTTTAATTTTTGTCCGCCATATTGAATCAAACTTTATTTTTGTAATATACAAGTGGACATGTGATACATGATTTTATTGTAAATTTTGAAAAGAAAAATAATAGTGAAAGCTGTTTATCGATAAACACTTTGGTTTTATAAGTATTCAAAGTTGCATCGACGGAAAAATCGCGTTAGCAATAAAACGGGGTAAAACGCGCCTTCTAAACTTTTCTAGCGTGTTTTTCCTGCAGAATACATACAATAACAAACGAGAAAACAATTTTGAACCACTACAACCTAATATTACAGGCGAAATGAGTAGTTAATAAGCTATATTGTTATAACGCAATGCAAACGGCTGATGTAAACTAATAGCTGATTGCACTTTGAACATTTATTGTAGAACAGTAAGCTTACAAAATTGATTGTATTAGTACTGGTATGATCGAAAACATTTATTTAAAATTTTGTAATATTTAAAGTAAATAATTAACAGTTGACATTTAATTTGCAGTTGTGTTGTTAATTATTAGCTATTGTTTATTTTTGCTTCATTAGAACTGTTTATAGTTCGTTATTGGATGGTATTCTCCGGGGAAAATAATAATAGATATGTTTCCATTTTACTCAGTTTTGCTATGGCGATTTTTCCATCGTGGCAAATTTGAATGGTTATAAATCAAAAACGAAGGCATTTATCAGAAAACTCTTTTCGCCATTGTCAAATTTTACACGAAACTCATGTATCATATATCCACTTTCTTCTTTTGAAAAATTAAATTTGATCCAAAAATGGCGGACAAAATTTTCAAACCTACAAAAAAGTATAATTTTTTAAACTAAAAGGATCCGCCTTTGTTTCTGTCTCCGAGTAACTTTAAGTTATGCAGTGTAAAGCTGTTTTCATAATTAAAATCACCCTGTATAGTAGTAGTAGTAGTAGTAGTAGTAGTAGTAGTAATATATATATATATATATATATATATATATATATATATATATATATTTATTTATAGTTCTCAACTGTGAAATAATTTCTCTTTACAAAGATAGATAGTTTCTTAAAAAGCATAGGGTATTTTTAAAAAACTGGATAATTATTATTACACCGAAATTTAAAAATCTTTAGTTGAAGGATTTTTCACTTTAATAGTTTTCCCTCTTTTGCATTGTAAAATCCAACCCTAAGAGGCTCACTTTAGTGAGTACAAACTTGGCAATCCCGAGGGGACCTAGCTGTATCAACACCTGTTGTCTTGAGTTAGATACTTCTCTTTTACATCTTTTTTTTCTCCGGTCTCTCTTGACCAACTCTTGTTCTTTTTCGACCCAGACGCTATTTGAGTATTCGAGGGCTAGAGATCTTTATTTTGACTTCTTTTTTTAATGCGATGATAACCGAGATGTCTTTAAAAGAAATCAACCCTAAACTGCCCATTTTAATAGGTCGGCCTACAACGTTGATAACCCCGAGGGATACCCAGTTATATCTACACTTCTTTCTTGGGTTAGAACCCTCTCTTTTATCTTTTCTATCCGGTCTCTCTTGACCAACTCTTGTTCTTTTCCAACCTTGATGAAATTATTTGTTGAAGGCGATAATGACCGAGAGGTTTTTTATACAACAAGAAAAGAAAAATCAGCCACAAAGACGTAATTTCTCAAAATCAACTCTACCGATTTCGTTGAAATTTTAATAATATGTACAGCAGATTAATGATCCAAATAAGTGTTCAAAATCAAAGGTAAAACATAATACTGTTCAGGAATAATTGAGAAAAAACTTAATCTTCACTGCTGTCATAACAATTTCAATTTTCATCAAATTTAAACTGACGATTCATTTCCACTTTTTGACTCACACCTACCTAAATAACATTTTAGGTTATTAACAATTTAAGTTGGTTTTTATTCTGTTACGGGAATAGTGCAATGTTTATTTCTCTTTACATTAAATTACTCTCGTCTATGCGACACTGTCGTCTTGCCCTATATTCTTACAAAAGACAACAATACTAAAGCAGAACACAGTCTGCACTCTATCACGGATAAGTGTACATTTATTAGCTCTTAAAACGTCTAAACTTTGATTGAATCGCTTATTTAATAATTCGATCTGCAGACGGTTACAATAAAGTGTTGCTTATCTCTCTGCGCTCCAACACTGTCTTGACGATAAAACCCGCGGGTCGCATCGTAAATACATCCTAGCCAAGCGGCGGATCCCTCCCTCTAGTGTGTTTCGTACGTTCCGATTAAAACAATCGGAAAGCGTGATAGATCTGAAAATAGAATATATCTGCGAGCTATTTAATTGCATATTTTGAATGTTTATTTTTTCAGGAAATGATTGAAAACTAAAACATAAATAAAAGTTTTTTTTTAATATACTGTTTGGTATTCGTATGGCCCCTGCAATAATCCCAATTAGGCTACACACTAAACGAGGCGGCATTGCACATTTTTGATTAATCCGATAAGAGGAGCAGGTTTTTTGTCGGATGCTCTTTAGCAATTGACGAGTGTGCGTGTTTTTTTGTTTTTTTTTTTCAAAAAACCCACTTATATTTTTTACACTTAACCCTCAGTTAAATTACCTACCATACCGCGAGTTTTTAAACACGGATTCATAAACCCGAATAACACATTTTCACCACGCTATTCCAAAAGACACTGGAGTATTTTTGTGTTTGTGATCTCTTTGTTTCCAGCTCTACATACAAGCCAGTCCTGACCGTGAATCATCGCATAACATCACACCACAAGGTAAGATCCACATTCACCTAATTGTTTCAGTGTCAAATATATAATTAATACTTTAATAAAAGGTCCTCCGAAACTAACAATAAATATTACACCCCTTTTTGTTCAGCGCTGCCAGAGGCGTTAAGTTTACGTTACATGTATAGTTTGTCAATTAAAACGTAAACAAATTGAAAACTCCATTTTTAATGAACATAACAAACAAGCAAACTTCTATGTTATATGTAGTTGTAGGAATCTTCTACACACATTTCACGGCGAATTATAGTCAAAACGTTGTAGATCCACAGACCGGAAAGAACACAACATGGGAGACTATAAAACTTATGAATTACCAATGTGGAACAATCAAAGAGTATTCCCCAATCATATTTTTATGAGTACAGAAGAGAGAAATTAGAATATAAAAGTGATGTAACAAGGAAATTGATTTTTTTAACATGCAACTGAGTGGGAAATCGAAAACTTGAACAACTCTTGTTCCCTTTCGACGCTGACGATATTATAGAAGGCTAGGGGGGTGTTTATTTCAATTCATTTAACGCTATGGAAAACCATCCTTACCGGCTTCTCTCGTTGAGCTCAAAGCAAAGAAGTTTCACCCGACATGCTGCTGCAGATATGGCGAGAAATCGACTTCAGATGGGATGTCTGCAAAATGGTCGATGGAAGTCACATTGCACCTAACTAACATGAAATCAAAAACTTGATGTATTTCGCTAAGAAAGACAACAAAAGCGGCTCTGTAAGCGTCTGAATAAATTCATATGAATTTACAAAGTTGTATAGTATTTTTTTTTGAAGCACCCTGTACGCCACAAACTTGTCACATGTTCGACTACACACATTTCACGACACCCTGTCTAAAAACAAATCCCCCACTTTCCTTCCAAATTCAATAATTCACCAACCTTTTCTCGCATGAGGATGAAATACAACCATTGCCCACTTATCGAAACGACCCTTCCTGTAAATTTTTAATATATACTTGCCCAATATCGATAAATGTGATCATAAAAAAAAATCGATTATTCCCTCCTTCTTAAGTGTTTCCTTGATGGTATCAAATCTATAAATGTATGGCGAGTGTCGTAAAAAAGAGTCGTAAAGTCATTCCACGAACATGAAAGAAAATATGAAGGCACTAATGGAGCCTTAAAGGGGAGAAACGCGGGATTTTTATCTTCGGTTATTAAAAGGAACGAATATAGAGTCATTAGATATTAATAACATTAATTTAGAGTTCGGAGGGGGCTGGATATACCTTCATCTTGCACTTTGCTTTTCATATTAGACTCCTACTTTACACATAAAGTAACTCTTACTTTCATTGGAGGAGTTTCAACTTTCTCATCTAGTATAGAGAGAGAGTTATGTGGTAGGTCAAAAATCGATGAGAGTTTTTTCCGTATATATCCGATTTGTACTTTTAAAAAAGTGGTTTTGGGATTGATGTCTGTCGTACGTGCAGTGTTCTAGAGATCAAAAGCGTGAACCGATTTTAATCAAATTGTGAAGTTATCTCCATATCTTGACTCAATATTTGGCAGCTGCTATAAAAGAAAAACACAAAACTACGAATTTCTCAGAATCGATTTTGATCGGATATTTCTCAAGTGTAGTCTCTAAGGGCCCAAACAAAACGTATTGGTCGACATCTCCTTAAAAATAAAAATGTTGGTTCGTAAGTTATCGGTAAAAAAAATGTAAAATCGGCCCTGGGAATAGTTATCAAAGATATTATTTTTTGTAAAATAAGCTTTACCGATTTTATTAAAACTTTAATCAAAAGATTTTTTTTTACAGTTATCGAACTGACATTTTTGATTGGTTTCTATTTCTTTTTGTAGTTGAACGAGTTGAAAAGTTTGTGCAATGATTTTGCACCGTTCATTTTTGTTTAATTGCCCTGTATTCTATCTGAATAAGAAAATAGAGAAATAAATTGTACTAAATTAAGAAAATTTCCTATACCCGTAATTCTAGCTTTCCCAACAGAACTCGTTACGAGTCGATGCTCCTCAAATTTCCCCCTCGAAGTTGGACGTAGTCTCGTCTTTGATGATGCCCCACTTTGAGCGCCAATTGACGTAGCCTGGTCTTTGATGATGCCCCACTTTGGGCGCCAATTTACTTAGTCTTGACTTTGATGATGCCCCACTTTGAGCGCCAAATGACGTAGCCTGGACTTTGGTGATGCCCCACTTTGAGCGCCAAATGACGTAGCCTGGACTTTGATGATGCCCCATTTTGGACGCCAAATGACGTAGTCTCGTCTTTGATGATGCCCCACTTTGAGCGTCAATTGACTTAGTCTTATCTTTGATGATGCCCCACTTTGAGCGCCAATTGACGTAGCCTGGTCTTTCATGATGCTCCATTTTGGACGCCAAATGACGTAGTCTCGTCTTTGATGATGCCCTACTTTGGGCGCCAATTGACTTAGTCTTATCTTTGATGAAGCCCCACTTTGGGCGCCAATTAACTTAGTCTTATCATTGGTGAAGCCCCACTTTGGGCGCCAATTAACTTAGTCTTATCATTTGATGAAGCCTCACGTTGGGCGCCAATTGACGTAGTCTGGTCCTTGATCGTCCAACGTGAAGCCATCGAAGACCATACCAGTCTACGTCAAGCTTCACATATTATCAAAATCTGGAACATTACTCCAACAAATGCGGACATTTCATCGACGTGTTCCTCAGAGAAAATTTTGATTTCAATGAAGTTTTTCACAATTGTAGCTCTTAAGAACAGATCAAACGTATTGGTTGCCCTAAAAATGCAGGAAAATATAATTTATCTGTAAGAAAAACTAAGATTAATAACCGAAAAACCCGTGTGCTAAATCACAGATACAAAAATATGTAAGTACAGAAAAATTGCAAAAAAACAAAAAAAAAACCTTAATAGACGTCATTAAAAATTCGAGTTTAAAAGAAATACAATTTACGCTGAGAATGGTTTTATGTCACAACCGAAACAAATTTAGGTTCTTATTTAAATATATTTTTAATGCGGTTTCAATTGTTCATTTTCACTTTTTGATTGTCAACTAACAAATTGACATTATTCATTTCATTTTGAGTATTGGAAAATAAGAAAGTTTGTGCAATGTTTTTGCAACATTTATTTCGTTTTAGGTCGGAGACTTTAAATTTTTATCCAACCTGAATTTTGTTAATATTAAAGAAAATGTCGATTTTTTATGAAAATTTGAAAAGAATAGTATACAACCAATCCCCATTCCATGATACTTTGTGCTCCAAATGTAAATACATCATAAATTTCAAACACTACTTTCACGAATGAATGTATTTTTATATTTTTAAATTTATTTCCTACCTTCCACTCAACATATTTAAAGTTACAAAAAAAAATCTAAGAATATTTTCTGACATTTGACAATACATATGTTTTAAAAGAAGTAACTTATATATAAAGTGTTTTGAGCACAGCGAACAGTATATCGTCGACGGAGAAAGGGAAAAGTTTTTCCAGACTTAGTTTTCTCTTTTGTGAAATGCTTTTCTTTTCCCCACCGTATGGAAATGGAATTGCACGGAGTTTCCAGATATTTGCGTAATCTTTAGAACATAAATCTCTGCTTTATGTAGTTTCTACCTTTACAAAACTTATTTTTAAGTTTAAATAGGTCATTTTTTTTCCTTTCTCACAATATACATAGTAAAGGTGAGGTTAGGTTATGTTAGAGCGTCTTTATTTTATGTATCGGGAAAGTTATGTAATGTGTTAAGAAAATAATGTCTAGTTTTTCATAGATAAATCCGTTTTGAAGTACCTTGAATTCAAAAAAGTTTTTTTTTTTTACAATGATCGTCTATTTGTCCAGTTATATTGCAAACTAGTGTCAGTTTTGATTCAATTTCGTATTTGGACATTTTTGTCACATCTCGAGATAATTTTTTTTTTTCATTTTTTCGATACCTCAAAATTAAGATTCTGGTACAACAAAAACGGCCAAACCGATTTTGGTTAAATGTGAATATGAAATGACCCGAGTTATTCGTGCATATACCAGGTGTCAAAAAGTCTGATAAAGTAAATTTAAACGGTGGAATGGTCAGATTTTAGAAATTGTTTAGTCTAAAACACCTTATTTTGACATTATAAGGTAAATTAAATCCCACCTCAAAATGTTTTTTTTGGGGGGCAAAGTAAAATATTCAAATGTAAAGCCCCAACAAGTAATGCCTCAATTTAAATGTCTTATTTAGTAAAACATATCAAACTATGGATCGCTATTTTTAGTGAAAATTAGTGATCTATTCGCTATGGAAAATTAGTGAAATATTTTCCTCCTAATTTTTGGTTATTGAAAATAATATAATACCTCCACACGACATTGGATAGGCAACAGAATGCAAAAACAGCTTTTCTTAACACAAAAGGACGACAATACGGTTATATGCACAAAAACTACGTCATATACATTTTGACCCATAACATTGTTTCTTCAATTATATATATTGGGTCAGAGGGTGAGAGAGAGAAGAGAGAGAGAGAGAGAGAGAGAGAGAGAGAGAGAGAGAGAGAGAGAGAGAGAGAGAGAGAGAGAGAGAGAGAGAGAGAGAGAGAGAGAGGAGAGAGAGAGAGAGAGAGAGAGAGAGAGAGAGAGAGAGAGAGAGAGAGAGAGAGAGAGAGAGAGAGAGAGTATTAAAATATGTAGAAAGGGACATTTTTTGGGGGAATATAATAATAATAATAAACAAAGCTTTATCTTTATTAAATATTGAAGAAAATTCATTTTAGTTAACATTGTTAATAGAGGCACTTAATGCATCCTTCATTTACATCAAAGCAATATTTATAATAACGTTTTACTTGTTTACAGGTAAGGGAAATACATTTCTGTGTTGATAGTTCTCTCAGCATGTGGTAAGTTTAACTATACTCTTTACACTAACCAATTATTTCCTTTTACAGGAGAATAATTTCTTTGATTTTAATTTGATAAGCATATTTTAAGTTCCAAGTCACACTTAAATAAAATATTAAATCACCTTAAGGTCCGTCTTGTGACTTCATTTTGGTTACTTCTTACTAGTTTCGATGTCGTAACCCCATCATCATATGGTATTACTAATTATTAATAATATTTAAAGTGAAAAATATACGACCAATATAATACGAGCAGACTACAGTCCTAATTTCATATTTCTATTTTAATTTTTGTGGATATCGTGCTTCAGCGGGGAGGGAAACCGAAAATAACTTTTTTCGGTTTCCTGAGTCATGAAACCTTTGGATAAAAGTTCGAAATTTGAAGATTACTAAATTTACCCTATACTTCGCATACTGGGAAAATAAACAGTATAAAAGTGTATAAAATAAACACCCTCTCGAATACTCTAATCAGATTCACAAGGCAACAAGAGTTGGTCATGAGAGAGAGAGAGAGAGAGAGAGAGAGAGAGAGAGAGAGAGAGAGAGAGAGAGAGAGAGAGAGAGAGAGAGAGAGAGAGAGAGAGAGAGAGAGAGAGAGAGAGAGAGAGAGAGAGAGAGAGAGAGAGAGAGAGAGAGAGAGAGAGAGAGAGAGAGAGAGAGAGAGAGAGAGAGAGAGAGAGAGAGAGAGAGGGAGAGAGAGAGAGAGAGAGAGAGAAGTATCAAAATACTCAATTTAATTTATCGAAACCTTTCCCCAAGAAACACAATACTCTCTACACTGAAGTGATAAATAAAAAATTTAAAAAACTAGTTGTGGTATAAAAGAATTACCAAAGCAATAGTTATTTATAACCGAGATAAAAAGAAGAATTCATAGCTGTATAAAGCAAAACTTGGAAGTTAAGGGCATTGTTATGGAAATGGAAGCGAACAAAAGACGATATGTAAATAGAATCCAGTAGCTAACAATAAGTCCTTACGTCTATTTCAACAGGATTAAAGGATAATTAGTCCTGGGGATTGATTGTTTTCAGGAGTAAGGGGTGATGTTTTTGTACGATAATTGTATTTTGTAGTTGTAGAGTGTTGATGCGTAATGGGGTAAAGGAATTATGATTTAAAGGTTAGGATTTGACACTCGGTTGGTCCCAGCTCTAATTTTAATACCATAAGAATAATATTAAAGACAGGTTGGCAATGGACGATCTCATGATGAAGGTCTTGCTTGGACACCTAATCTTTAGTCTTGTTCTTGGATTGGTGTTTTACGTCTTGCGTAGTGAGTCTTGCTTTATTTATGCACTTTTTAAATTTTATAAAATATCTATATTAATCTATATGTGCTTCATATATATATAATACAAAAATTTACATCCAATTTTAAATTAAAATTAACATGTCTGCTAATGTGTTTCTTTTATAGAAAATAAAAGTGAATGTGTTTTAAACATACTTTATTTATCAAAATGAAAAATTATTTTCATTCAAAAGAAAATGGCACAAAGAATCTAAGCTTTCAAACCTGTCACCTGACCTCTTTTGTTCATTTACATATGACGCGTTTCAGAACTTCCTCTCCATCATCAGGTGAATACTCCAAAATTACTCAAATGAGCTCATCAACACGTTAAAATAGATTACATAAAAACAAAACACAACACAATAATTATATTTCGGAATATAATTTTGTATGTGCTCACACTGTGGAAACCGAACGGCAATGGTTGACGACTTTATTTGAGTGATTTATATTTAAAAGGTAAGATACTTTATTCAATTAACAATCAGGATACTAAAAAAAATATAAATTCATTATAAAAAGAAATTATGTGTGTACTTACGGGTTTTTTGTAATTTAAAAGAAATATATTTTATTATTTGTTTAACAGATAATAATGTGGAGTTTTTCTTTTTTTCTTTGTTTCCAATGTAGACTTACTTACTTGTAATGGACATTATTGTAAGATTTCACGTAGAATGTAAGCTGTGTTGTGATTACGGTTTGAATAGTACGTTTAGGACCCTGTGGTCCTAACTTCCCGTCTACAATATAGATATTTTACTATTATTATATTATATTTGATAAACTACAGATAAATAATTTCCAAAACAAGAGATGGCTTTCTAAACTGAAATAAACATTTCGTTTCTAACCGATCGTTAAAGTTCCCCTATACCAACAGAATCGTCATAGTCAGTAAAATAGAAACACAACAGCCAGCTTTAGGTATGTGACAAGAAAACGGAAGTGCGACAAAAGAGAAACAAAGATTCTGTGTTATCGCATTACTGGAAGAGGTGGAGTCTTTTGTATTATGTTAGAAGATGGGGGTGTATGCGGGATGGGGGAGGAGATGGGGGGATTTATCATAATGCTGACGCCCTCTCTAAGAAGAAATATATCGCAATGCGTGGTGCTTTCTCTAAAACAAGAAAGATGAAAATAAATGTTGCAAAAACATTGCACAAACTTTCTCACTCACGAATCACGAATACCAAATTTTTAAAAAAACCAAATCTGTTAGTTCGATAGTTGTTAATAAAAAGTAAAAAAATAAACAATGGATTCCATCTTTCAAGAAATATGTATATTTAAATAACTGCCTAACTTGCTTCCCTTGTCCCATAAAGAGAACCTCTGTTAAAATCGTATTTAACGGGCTTTTAATGACGGTAGTCAAGGATATCCATGAAATGTAATAATTTTTCACCTGAGATTTTCCACACAGGTTGAAACTATATAAATAGGTTGCGGCTTTTCGATAGTCAAGTTATAATAAAAATACAAAAACCATTTTGTTGGTCAATAAAAAGGGAAAATTGTTTGTCTTTTGTAAACTTTTATAAAGTTTTTGAGATATTCGACGTAAAAATTTTAAACGGCAGCCATTTTGAAAATATACGAAACAAATTATTTGTTTTTGGTACATGTGTAGAACGTTACATAATAATAAAAAAAAAATAATAAATAAAATAATGCGTTTATCAAGTCATGAAGACTACAAGTTATATGGGATTTCTTGTAATTTGGCCCTCCCCAATCAGTTCTGAAGTTGGACACATTGTAGCCTATATACTCTAACAGGTATAACTGAAATAATATTCTTGGAACATATTGACAAATTACTATTGTTCATACTTTTAAGGTTTAGTAAATATAAGACTGTGATATGTGGTGACATAAACTTAGTTTTAAGATTTGATATTACTACAATATCAATAGTCAGTTTAAGAGTCTTTTAAGAAAGTTTAGATTTTCTTGTACTAGCCTATTCATAAAATTCTTGTTTTGACTCAAAATATTTATTTTCATCAAACTTGATATTTCAGTAAAATATGATCGAAATAGACCAATATGTTATGTTTGTGTCGTTAGAGGTTACATTTAACCAAAATTTGATCAAAATCGTTAGGACCGATTTTGAGAAATCTATTGTTTTGTGTATTTTTTTTTCTTATAGCAGCTACCCCTAAATTTTGAGGTATGGAACAAAATAAGTTTCGAGAAATTGAAAAAAATAATAAAAATATGTCCACAAAGCAAATTTATTTTCTCGAGAGTTTATCGTATGACCTTAAAGTCCCATATTGCGGAGAATTAACCGGAAAAGTTTCACACTTAAATAAAGTAGAGATATATTTATTTTTAATTTAGTATTTAATAACGGCCTCATTTCTACGGACCGTAAAACAGACACATCCGCTAAAAACTCGACATGGATGTTAAACCATAACCTCACCTTCAATATACTAAGTATAACCTTCACTATACTACGTATAAGGAACCAATAACAATAGCAAATCGTAAAAGTGTAGTCTCACACAATTCGTTATTTTTAATCCAACCTACTAGTCCTTCTTACGAAAATATTTTCTCCCGGTACTAAACACTCTCGTAAATAAAATCATAGTGCACCCGAAAGCAGCTGTTTTCGATAACAGCTGAGAGCAACGAAAGTGATCGTTTTCCCAATCTCAAATTTAAAAACAAGGGAAAACGATCAGCTGACTTTCCGTTGCTCTAATATTTAGTTTCGTGTTTGCCCACCAGAAACACTAATATTTCTTTCCAAAAAATTGGTGCGTTTGAAATTAGCTAATCTTAAATAATTAGCAATGGAATTGTTCAAAGCAAATAGTCAAATTTGTAAACTCAGATGATGATGATGTTAGTAGACCAACAGAAATCCAAAAAAAATGGATAATACAAACATGACCACTACAACATTACAGAGACTTCAGAAAAAAACTTCTAAACGAACGAATCAATCAAAATTGTACCATAAACAACTGAACTTTTAAATTGTAGGTTTTTTTTGCTGTTTAATTCTGTAACTCATTTATGTTTGTTGATATAAATTTGTTTGTAATAAAAGTTTGTATTATGATAAAAACAGCGGGGAAATGGTTTCGGTACTAGTAATGAAATATACTATTGTAGGCTAAACTACTAACTTTATTTTCAGTCTTGTGACTTATTTTAATGTTTTTTATATAACTATTGCGCGTTTCGGGATTTATATCCCATCATCAGAATAGTTTCACTCCTTGGAGGTCGTCAGAACATTAAGAACTCGTAACACAATACACGAGACGGGTGCGCGGACCACTGGAGTTAGGATTACGTATCAAAGATTAGGTCCGTCCTTATCTTGTATTTTCATGGTTGTGTCATCAAGGACTAGGATTTAAATTTGAGTTGGTAGTTCAACAAATTATTTGGACTATTTATAAAAGCCTTGTACTTTTCAAATTCCTCCATGGCACATATAGGTGTAACGTATGAGTGATTGTTCTGCATAAGATGGTGGGCATTATTTTATCTTGTATTAATGCAGTTAGCTTTAGGTAAATTTTCCTTAAAACGCTTTTTGAAGCTTCTCCCTGTTTGACCTATATAAAAACTATTACAATTTCCACACTTTAATTTATAGATTTCCAGTATTGGTCTCTATAAGTCTTGTAAGTTTAGGTTGCAATTTTCTGAGGACGTTGTTTCTAGGATTTGATGCCGTTTTTATGTTATTTTTATTGATGGTGTAGGTAAGCTATTATTGAGGCTGTAGGGTAAAAATGCTATTTTTATTGATGGTGTAGGTAAGCTATTATTGAGGCTGTAGGGTATTAATGTTAATTTTATTGGTGGTGTAGGTAACCTACTATTGAGGTTATAAGATATTAATGGTAATTTTATTGAAGGTATTGGTAAGATATTGAGGTTGTAGGGTATTAATGTTAATTGTATTGATGGTGTTGGTAACCTACTATTGAGGTTATAAGGTATTTATGTTAATTTTATTGAGGGTGTTGGTAAGCTATTATTGAGGTTGTAGGGTATTAATGTTAATTTTATTGAGGGTGTTGGTAAGATATTATTTAGTTTGTAGGCTATTAATGTTAATTTTATTGAGGTTGTAGGGTATTGATTTTTATTTTATTTCTCTAATATAACAGATATCTGTGACATCCTCTATACAAAATTTCATTTCCCTATCTTTATTTGTGTGACCGCTATCGTGCTTACGTACAGGCGACAACGACGACGTACTGTATTGAGGAACAAAATAAAATCACTTCTTCTGTTTCCTGTGGCCTTGAAACTTGAACAATAAAACAATAAGAACAATCAAAAAAACACTAGAAACACCAGAAATCCTGTTGTAATTATTGTACAATTGTATCAACTGCGAACCGAGAATTATTAAACGAAATGTAAAATTTAAATCAGAGATGAATTTGTCAACGGAACCAGCTTGGCGTACAAGAAATATGAAGCATGGTAGGCCTCGACACGTCGTAGGGTTTTGTACTCATAAATCATCGTAAGCGACGCAATGTGGCCGTAGAGTTCCTCTCTACGGTTTATATCGTCTTACGTGAAAACAAAATGTGCAATTATTGTTTTTAGGTTTTTAGAATGTATTTGGAATTTTTTAGGTTAGACAACTCGCAACAGAGATGTTGTTATTACAAACACTGTTATGTTAACGTTGGGACTTGGAACCATTAAATGAGCACTGATCTTGAGTTTAAGAATACGGTTAAGCGTTTGTTAAAATTGACAGACATTATTTGAGCAAAATATTCGAAAATTTCGTTTTCTTATGTCTCTCTATTGCCTGTGCTCAAATTGCTGTGAATCGTTCTTTATTTAGTATATAAGCATATTTTTACCTAACCTCTGGATTTTTTTTTTTCATTTTTTTAAACTAAAATTTTGAAGTAGGTATCATCAGAAAAAAAATGCACTTACGATTTTGATTATTTTTCTCTCAAATATATCCTTTAAGGACCCAAAAAAACGTAAGTTGAAAAATATTAAAGTTCAGGAATAACTGAGAGGAAAAACGAAAATGAAATTTAGCCCCCGTCATTGAAAAGCATGGTTCTTAGACATGTTTATGACACAAGCGACGCTCTTATTTCAAAAAGTTTTTTTTTAAACGCCATCCATGAGATATTTCCACATTGTGACTGACAACATAACAGACAATTTTGGTGATGATTAACTTTGTTACAGTCTTATTTCGTTTCGGTGATAGGTAAGTGGGAAAATTTATACAAAACATTTCCACCATTTATTTCTAAGAAGACAGCAAAGGAAAACCGACAGAGGAGGTGGAAAATTAATTTTTTATTAAGGAAACATTCAGTACAAGAATAAAATTTATTACGACTCTAATTTAAACTCCTTGTCCCCTTCCCCCCTGTTCTATACAGTACACCCTCTTGGTTTCCATTGAAAGAACTCTTTCCTCAATAGTAAAAAATACAAAATAGTTTGCGGCGCGTCATTTCAAAGTACTAAAAGCCTCAAGACATTCCGCACAACAATAGTTGTACCAATTCTTTGACAATTTGTTGCCCAACAATGCGGAGCGGTCTTGTTACTTGGCGGCCAACAAATACACGTTACAAAGCGTCGTTGTGAATTAAATTTAATTCCAAATCCTACAACTGTGTCCATATTTTTTATCTACTTTAACAAAACTGCACGATGAAAACAAGAAAATTAAAAACATAATGTACAACACTAAATTGTTAAATATAACCACATAAATGAATCCTAAGACATACAACTAACTTACGGAAAAACTACATACTGGAAACTACAAACCCAAACACCGAGTTTAATATATGAATTTTTAACAAATACTTTAGTTTTTAACTTGTTTTTACAGTATTCAACTTTTAGAGTGTCGATTTTTTGGTGACAAATCCGTTTTGACGTCTCTGGAGTGGAAAAACTTGTTTTTATATGGTGTGATTTTGTCGTGTGCGCTGCGCTCTTCAGCTCAAACGTGTGAACCGATTTCAATCACATTTGATATGTGAGTATATTTGGCTATCTCGAGATGATGTTAGAATTTAGGATCATGTTAGATTCTAACACCCTTCGATAGCAGATCGGAAAAATTAAAACTGAACACTCAAAGTTAAGAAAGTTTCCAACTATCGAGAACACGTCATCCATAACTCGTTTGTATATAAGCTCAGGCTGAAGGGAAAACAAAGTGTATCGATCCCAGGCACAGAGACTGCCGGACGATGGAACGCTAGCAGAATACATTGGCGAATCAAATTCTTCGGAGAAAAAATCTAACACAAAGGGTCAAAAATGCTCCATCGTTAGTTATCGATAAACAATTTTTTCAATCTGCTATGAAGCTGTGATACACGACATATTTTCTCACAATCGGCTCTACCAATTTCGATTAAACTGGTGAAAATTAATGACTCCAACTAGCGTAAAAAAATTGCAAATTTATAAAACCATCATTAAGGATTAATTTACATACATTTTATTTCAATATATAAAAATTTACAAAATCCAAAACAGTGTTCATATTTGATTTTCACTTTTTACAAACCTACAGAAATGTTTTGCAACGTATTATTCTATTGATATTTGTATTCTGAAATAAATGTGTGAGAAAGTTTGTGCAAGATTTTCACTCCACTTGTTCAATCATCGCCATATCAGTTTACGAAGCCAACGATTTTGCAATCAGTTTCGTGAATATCTACAAAAAAAAGGAACCGACTAAAAATACATTACTTTCCCAATATCTTCATACCAACTCCCCCCCCCCCAGAACACCGCAGTAGCCATTCCTTTAACCATAACAGATATCTTAGCTCTAGGTTCCCGAACAAGGATTTATATCGCCTAGTCCCACATAGTCTAGATTTATGTCTTAGTATACTGCATTAAAGGGAAAAGCGGCGCGCTCTGGAATTTGTTATTTATATGCAATATATACGTAATTGTAAATTTTAAACATAGTGTGTACGCATTATAGACCATTATAATTAATAAACTACACTTGAAACAAGTGATGTACATTTTATTTGATTATTAGTTTAATGACAAAATGGAGTGAACAATTATTTAATTTTTTCTTTTTTTAATAATTTTTAACCACGTTTTTAAAACGGACTAAAAAGTATAAAATAATTTCTCTAAGCCTCATACAGATTCATAACCCAATACAGATTGTCCTGAAAATTTGTGATTGTATGTTTTTAATAGCTATGAAAATACTTGTAAGATTTAGAACGAATAATGTGGAGCGCATGAATGCAGGAATCTGTTTATTAATCTGTATGGGACCACGAGAAATTATTTTTTTACTTTTTAGTTTAAAATAGATAATTCATTTCTACTTTTTATTCTTGTGTTTCTAAAATTTTGCAATCAATTTTAAACATCTCGATGAGATTAACAAATCTCCAAAAATCATAATGTTGATGCCACCGAACGGTTCATTTTTTCAGTTGTTGCAATCTAGAATTGATCATGCAAATCCGATTTGGCAAGAACTTCAAACAGTTAACAGTGAGTGGTCCCAAATTGCCTACCATTTTTTCATTCTTCTCAGTTGGTAATTTAACTCGCTACGCTCGTGTCAGTGACTCAGACCAGGATCTAGTAACCTATACCAATATACCAATATTATATTTTCTTGGGAAGTCAAGGTTTGAAATTACATTTTTGACAATAAAGTGTCCACGTATTCATAAGTAGATTGCAATGTATTTATATCTGAAATTAGCTAACAAACCCGGTGGTATAATAGAAAACTTAAAGCATTATAGCTGTCCCATGGAAGAGCAGACAATGTACTAGTTACCTTAGTAGATTTAGTGACCTCTTGTCCTTATCCTCTTTACATTACTTTACCCTCTACCTTCCTATTTCTCTTCTCCTTTCCTTTCATCACAGGGACTGTTGGTTGCTCGTACAGTCTTTCTTTCCCTATTTCTTCTTTATGTTCCTTTACCTAAACACCCCTCTAATTTTGTCTCACTCTCTCTATTCTTTCTTCAACATACCTCCTCTTTTACTCTCTCTCTCTCTCTCTCTCTCTCTCTCTCGCTCTCTCTCTCTCTCTCTCTCTCTCTCTCTCTCTCTCTCTCTCTCTCTCTCTCTCTCTCTCTCTCTCTCTCTCTCTCTCTCTCTCTCTCTCTCTCTCTCTCTCTCTCTCTCTCTCTCTCTCTCTCTCTCTCTCTCTCTCTCTCTCTCTCTCTCTCTCTCTCTTTTGGGGTTAGGTGGTAGAGAGGACTATACAGTCCTAACCTCGCCCCTAAATAAAGGCAATTCAATTCAATTCTCTCTCTCTCTCTCTCTCTCTTTCCCTTTTTCTCTATCTTCCCTAATACACCATCTTTATCTTCCCTTTATTCTCTTTATCTTTCTTTTCTTCATTCTTACCCCTCTTTTGCTCTCTCCTCTTCTCTTTCTGCACCAACTTTATCTTCCCCCTTCTTTCTCATTATCTACCCTTTTTCACTCTTAAACCCCCTTTTTCTCTCAGCTCTTCTCTTTTTGGACCATCTTTATCTTCCCCCTTTCTCTCAGACTTACACGCCCATATTCTCTCCCTCTCTTTCTTTTCTAAATCTCACTTCCCATTTACTTCTAAAACCCTATTTCTCTTCCCCTATCTTTACTTAGCATTTCTCGACTCCCCTTTTTCATCCGTTTTTTCTCCCTCACTGCCATTTGAAATCTCTTCCCTTTCCTCACCTTCATTCCCTTTTACTTTTCTCAATATTTCTCTTTGTTTCCTCACCCTAATTCCCCCTTTTTATCTTTTCCTCTTTGTCTTCTCTCCTCAACGTCATACACCTTTCTCTCACTCTTTCCAATCTCCCTGTTTCTCTCTCCCTTCATCACACTAAACCCTTTTCTTCTCTACTTCTTTTCCTCCCCTTTACATATATTTGATTCCCATCCTCATCCTCTATCTCACATTGAATCCTGATTTCTCTTCCTCTTCATCACAATCACTCTCCCTTTCACTTCATTCGTCACCATCACACTCCTCCCACTTCCATTCACTCTCTCTCCAGTACTCCAGTATAATAAAAATAATAATAATCAGTACTTTGCTTTGATTAAAATAAAAACGTCGGATGATTTACCGAGACAACTATCAGATCAATACATCGCCATGACAACGAGCTCTCCAGAATGTATTTATATTATAAAATAAATAAGAAGCTAACACTTCAATCGTCCAGTTTGACTTTGAAATTCCGATTTCAATCTCTTTGATTATATCACAACAATCCTTCAATAGGGGGGGAATATTTCAACTCGTTGCTTTTCCAAAAACAAATAACTTTAGATTTAAAATGTATCAGAAATCAATATGAAAGTACTGTCCTGTACTCCGACAAAGTACTTTAACGACAAACAAAGTCACATCACGCCATTATATGAAATAAAACCTAACATGAATTGACTCCTGTTTATTTTGATGTTTTTTATATATTTGCACTTCCGCATAACCTTAGGACCGTCAGGGGTTTACACATAACTACTACGGGTGGCAAGCTAGAGGGACCATAGTTAGATCTACACCCTTCTTTATGTAGTTTTGAATTAAATCTTCGCTTTCATTTTTCCTATCGAGTCTCTCTTAACCAACTCGTGTTCTTTTTCGACCCTGACAATATTACGGTATTCGAAAACTAAGATATCTTTATGTTCTTTTCATCCTTTTTTCTGTAAGATTATGCTGGCATAAACGTTTTTCCAATTTAAACAACAGGAGAGAATATATAACCCTGGGATTAAAATTCAGGGTCTTACGGAGTAACGTTTTACTGAAAAAAATAAAAACAAAGTTCCATAGGTTCAAAAACACTGAGTTTCCCTTTATCCGCCATTTTGTTTTTTAACAAAACCGTTATAACTTTGGAAATACATAAGATATTGAAGTACGATTTGTTGTACGCATTTCGTATGTTGCAATTTTATATATTTTCAAAATGGCGGCCGTTTAAAATTTTTAACTTTAATATCTTAAAAAACCTACAACTTAACAAAAACTATAACAGAAATAAATTAGTTTCCTCTTATAACTAGTTAGTGATTTAGGTGTCCCCCGAGGCTTAGCGGCCTCTTGTCACTGCTACCCAAATGGAACTTTTGTAAGTACCCAAATAATTTTTTACAACCAACCAACATTTTAGCTTCCTAAAAATCTCAAAATGGTTCTGAGGGATATGATCGTTACCTGTGAAGTGGTGGGAAATGGAATGCTGAGGTAAAGTAGCCTTTTGTAGGTTAGAGGTTCACGCTCACTCAACCAGTGTTTCTTATGTGTCAGGCAGCATGTATCCACTGCACAGCCTTCCCCATGTATTTTAGATGGTAATTCACTGGACAGTGTCCGGACAGCAGACCTATAATCAACCTAAGCTCCCTTCTACTGAGATCCAGTAATTTTTACTTTATCCTAGAGTAAACAGTAAACGTTTTGACTTGTCTTAGACCAGGGTGGATGATCCAATACTTGATCTTGTTCCCAGGTTTCCATGATATTATGAATATATTATGTTTTAGGCACCCTAAAAAATTATTCGGCCTAACAAAGTCAGCCTCTACACCCTCCTTCTCAAGGCGATCATCTTCTCCATTTCCTGGTATTCCTTCATGTCCTGGCAAAATAAGGAAACTTTGTTGTTTGTTGCCAGTTAATTGATTACTTGTAGACATTCCCAGACCAATCCTGACTCAAAAGTGTATAAACTTAGAGCCTTGACAGCTGTCTGACTGTCTGACATGATCTTTGCGCCTTTGAAATATTTTTTTGGATATTCTCTCTAGTACAGTGCTCTATCTCAGCTTGAAATATGAATGGAGTTTTCCCTAAGGATTTGCTAAGGTTAAAATTTATCCCCACACCTTTTAACTACAAACAAAACCGATTTTTTAAATTGTTTTCTGTAGGTCAACAAATAAATAAATTATCAACCAAAATTAAATATTCAATTTTTTGGTAATGGTCAAATTATTTTCTCTAGTATTAAAGCGATTTTAATTTTAGTTTGACATTTACAATTTTGTAAATGTTCTCTCCAATACAATGATTCATTTATTCATAAAATCTAAAATAAAATGATTCAAAACTATCTGAATTCTTGGGTGTTTCAAAAAATTACCAAAAACAATTATCGTTAAAAGGCGATTTATATATATATATATATTTTATAACGAATGAAAGAAAATTCCCAAAAACCACAATAAAACACTAACAACACAAAGACTGTATAGTTATGTTTTTTTATTCTACCTTGTACATTTCAATAGCACTGCTATCATCTTCAGAGTTACAATACACACTAACCTTAATAACTACAATTACTACTGCATTTTTAATAGGCGTTCCCCCCCCCGCCCATCACATCATCCCCCTCGGCCAATCACTGGCCAATATGGTTGTAAGATATAATATCTTTTACTCAAACTTTAACATCAATTTCAAACCTTTCCAATAAAAGGTAAATAGATGGACGCCATCTACATACATAGCTATATATAGTGGAGCGTGACTGGACAATCGAGCGTGATGCGTTACAGATTTTGATGACGCCGAATCGGATTTTTTTTTTCTCAATACAAAATGTATAGTACAATAAAGTGCCAAAAGAAGTTTTTACTTCAATAATAACATATTTACTGTAAGTATTTTTCATATGCACTTATTCTATTCTACTTGATGTTGAAATACACGGCGTTGAGGATAGGCAATTTAAACTCATGTATGAAGTAAAATTGCCTGCCTTATTCTATAACTCTATTCCTCAGCCTACAGATCAAATAAAAATAGCATTAGTATTAACATTACACCTTTTACACTAGCTCTAGTTAAATTTTACTTTGAAAATAAGAAGGTAAGTTTCCTGAAATACTGGAATTTGCGAATGTTTGATACATTTAATTGCCTTTACCTCTAAAACGGTTAGAGATAAATAAAAAACCCAATTAATAAAAAAAGTCTAAAAACAATACGTCATATCTAAAATTGCCATACAAAATGGCGGCACCTATTACGAACTGACCACCATATTGGAAATAATTACTTAATTTTTTTTTTTTTTAAATTAAAACCACGTTTTTAAAATGGACTAAAACGTATAAAATAATTTCTCGACCCATACAGGTCGTCCTGAAAATTTTGCAATCAATTTTAAACTAACATTAAAATTTTAAATCGCCATTTTTAAAATAAACAAAAGAACGTTTTGGTTGTCTGTATATGGGTAAAAAAAAGGTTAAGTAACAAATATGTAAACCAAATTTGAGCTCAATGTCTTTTCTATTTCCAAAGTATTAAATAAAAAAATTAAAAAATGGCGGATAATTCAATACTAAGCATTTCCGGACTTATATTTATTGGAACTTTTTTTTCTTATTTTCATCTATTCAGGACAATATTTTCTAGACACTCTGTATATAGATTCTAAGCAGTAAACGTAGCGAGTGGAGACTTTTTTAATATATACACATCTAAGAAGCAAATCAAGACCTAACACTAACCGTCGTCCTAAAAGTAGTGTTACATAATTGCAAAGTTTAGAAAACCTGTGGAACAACTGTTGTAAACAAACTTACCCTACTGTACTTGATGAGACCCCTTGATCAACCAATACAATTTAACATTTCCTCCAAGGCCCATGAACCAACTTTCGGGCATTACATTAAGAAGACTTGCTTGTATTACATTGTATGATTAGTCTGGGTAAGTACCATCAACTACTTTTCTGTTATGTCCTTTTCTACTTTTTCTACTTTTCTACATCCTTTAAATCGTCCCAATGGCCAAAATATACCCCCACATATAAAAATGACAACCAACGTGTTATTAACGTTGTTCATAACAGTTGATGAACAACGAAAGTGTTACAGCAAGGGGGAACGATCAGCTGACTTTTCATTGGTCTAATTTAGTTTCGTGTTTGCCCACCAGGAGTACTCATGTTTCTTTCCATTGCATTTGTGCGAATGAAATTAGCTGATCTTAAATAATTAACAAAAGAATTGTCAAACTTTACTGTTGTGTCTATTTACGTGTTTGAAAAAGACTGCTGCAAATGTTTCTAACATACTAGATAAGTTATTGAAAAAAAGCTTCAGACATATCACTAAACCTACCAGAGAAATCTCGCATAGAATATAGTTTTCTGAGTTGTGCAGAGTTGAAAATATTAAACCAAAACCAGCAACAGACGAAGTTTTAATGACCTGAAACTTTGTGGAGTAGATTTTCGTTGTTTGAAAATAAAAGAAAACAGATGCTTCTAATTTTCCAAAAACTCCTGCATTTGTAAAACGAAGGATTCAATGTTACCCTATAATCAAAATTGTACCATAAACATCTGAACTTTTGAATTGTAGGTGTTTTTATGTTGTTTAACTCTGTAACTCATTTACGTTTGTTGAAAATAATTTTGTTTGTAATAAATGTTAAAATTGTTAATTAAAAGTTATTATTATGAGAATTTATAATTGTAATTGTTAACTTGTTGCAGGGCCATTTTACAGCCTTGTAATGTTGTTTATTTTCGTTTGTTATCAAGTTTATGTTTTGATATTATATTAATGTGTGTTTGTAAGTTTTTTAAGTGGAGTATCTTCTTGCCCAATTTTTTGAAAACGGTAATGACTGAAACGGTTTTTCACCTCAAAATTTAAAAAAAAATTGTATATATATATATATATATATATATATATATATATATATATTGCATTGTTGACTGTCTAGAGTTAAAACAACGATATTAAATGATGTATGGAATTGTAATGTGAATGACACTGAAAGAAGTCATCAAACAATACTTACTAAATTCTATCGACCGATAAAACAATAGCAATACATTTTCAAATGTTGGCAACACTTCTAGTGCCAAATCGATATGCTCGCTATGTCAATGTTAAAATAATAATATCCAACACTTATTCAAAGTGTGGGTGTCCTAACAATTTGTCCCGGATTCAAATATATATATAATGAGAAATACACTAGTTTCTATTTTGCTTAGGCCAATTTTTATCATTTAAATTGTCACAGTAAGAAAATAATTTATATTAAGATTGTCAGGTAGACGGCTCAATGAAAGGAACTAACAAAAACTAAAGATTGTCAATTTTGAGGTTATGTTTCTTTAAGAGTGATGATGTCTCCTCATCTGCTAAATTGTCGTGCACAACTATCGTACCGAATTTCCGTACGAGGCAAGACATCGCACGTAAAACATGATCGCGTACCGGAAAAGGTTACTTTCAATACTAGTAATGAAATATACTTTTTATCAATTACAAATATTATTTCTTTTCGCCTCTAGCTATTAAACTATATAATAATAAAATAAAACATCTTTTTTCCAATTAAAACTCAGCCTTATTAGAGTCTCTTAATGGAGTTTTAATGGATCCCTCTCCCCCCCCACCCCCGACGTTGCTTATAGATTTAAATTCCCGCCATTAAATTGATTTTACAAGTTATATTTTACCGTTGTCAACACAGTTCCACCTCAACAATCTGTGCAGAATCAACCCTCATCAAAATGAAACGCACCCCTCCCCCAACACAATGACGTACAAAACTCTATTTTTGCATAACTGTTACTATTCATCAATTATTGATTTCTCCCTCTCCCCCCTAACGCATCTGTTCCAGTCCACAGAAAGGAACATGCGACTCGCCCAATAGGCATTATTGTATCAAACTCCTACATCTCAGAGTCACTTTTTCGATGGAATGATCACTGAACGGTACTTTCGTGTCGTTAAAGTGAAACGTTCAATGAAATATTTTAAAATCTCAAATATTCCATCTTCTACTTTCCCACATATAAAGGAGACAGTTCTGTGTGTTAAGAAATTGACGTAGAGTTTTTTTAATGATTGAACTCTACCGAATATAAAAGATATTTTTTGAAATGTCCTATGTAGTAGGGTATGTGAACACGTTTTGGTGATTTCTAACTCACTGTGCATTATTTCCGTCTGCTAAAACGCCTAACCAAAAGCCGGTTTTACGAACGAAACGCACATGCGCAGACCCTGTTTGGTCTACACAGTGTAATACAAGAAACAACAGAAATGTTTTGTTTTTTTCGTGGTTTTTCCTGAACCCCGAAAATCGTGGGCTACGCTCAATTTAGATTAGTTTAGTGACCCAATTTGCTCGCTCATCGGCGAATTTGCCGAAGTAATTATTTAATTACATGAATAGAACAAATCATAGCTTCTCTCCAAGTAACACTTTTGACTGTCATTTGCTCCCAAATTATTAGGTAGGCCTACTAGGTTAAAAAAGCCTCCCAAGGACGGACTTTTCAGAAGCGTTAAGGGGGAAAATTTCCTATGGCAACGAACAGACCTCGTTCCGAGTGTTATCTCATTTTTCCATTTCATTTTTTTCTATATATATATAGTTGTCGCCAAAATTCATTTCAAAGCCCCCACAAAACTACCCTTGTAACCCTGTGTCAGGTCACAGGGTTTGCTAGGTTTGCCCTAGCATAGATAAATTTGAAACCAATTGGAAAATGTTTTAAACTTGATTTTGTGATTGTACATACAAATTAAGTTACCATAGCAACCAATATAACAATGCTTACTTAAAACAGCTGATTAGGTCTAAAAATAGTAACTGATTTGTGACTGACGCCAGAATGTGTTTAAAAAATGATTTTTAAAAATAAAATTGACGTTTCATAATATTTTTTTTACAAACAAAAGGCAAAATCTTCTTTTATTTAAAACAAATTGCATGAAAATCGGCCTCATACAACTCTTCAAACAAGCGTTAAGTAGCTAAAAACCATTTAAAAGCCCCAGAAAACTGCTCTTGTAACCCTGTGCTAGTTTACACGGTCATGTTCTATATAACAATATATAAAATATTCATCCTTAGACCCTAAGCTTTCCAAGGAGACCATCCTTATCTTTTGAGTGAGCGCGGAAGAGTTATTTAGCGCACAAAGTTAGGGTAGCATATATCAATGTGAAACCAATTGGAAAGTATTTTAAACTTGATTTTGTGATTTTACATACAAATTAAGTTACCATAGTAAATTTAAAATTTTCTTCTGACTTCCTACAAAAAAAATTGGGCTGCCCCCATAAGGTGATGAAAAATAGTTGCTTCTTATATTATTACTAGTGGTTTAACCCGGCTTCGCCCGGGACTTCTAACATATGTAGAAAGCTAACTGATTGCAAGCTACGTATAATTGACCGTGGGAAAAGCAGGAATCTTTGAGACTTATGCCGCAATACTTGAAAGTTTGTCCCTGCGTTTTGTCAATAGTAAAACCATAGGCTAGTTTGATTGGAAATTGCAGTCTCTTTAAATTGAATGGTAATTCAGTCGAATATCGTATTCTGGGGATAAATACTGTATTTCCATTGTATTTGTCGGTCATAAGTTCGGCCCTTTTATCTTCCAATGGACGCCCTTAGAGACAAAACGGAAACCTTCTTCACGGATGGGCAATAGAGGACTATCACACCCTATACCCCTTTTGATTGTACCGGGATTCGTTTTTGAGTTTTATCGGCACGCACATTCTAGACTTTATTTTATTATATATTATTATTATTGTTGATCCGTTAACTCTAATTGCTTTAATCTACAATGGTTCAAATAATATACCGCCGTTCTGATACTTTTTGGACACCCTGTACAAACGAAGCAATTTGAAGCCCTTTACCTAAATACATCTTAAGACAGTGTCGATGATTCATTATCACTGTTTTTTTAACACAGTGAACTGACATTTTTGAGGACTTCCTTTTAAATTAACCTTTCGTTTATCGAAACACTGTGACGCATCATTAAGAACAGATAATCAAATAAGTTCTACTTACAAATATAGGTTACAATCTTGCGCATGCGTCGTTCAAACATACCTGAAACAAAAAATGCAATCATAAATAAACAGTGCAAAAACACTGTCATCATTTCCTTTCATACACCCACACAAATATATATATATATATATATATATATATATATACACATTATTTGTAACTATCCCCTCTTACTGGAAATGTGTTATATATAAAAAATTTATTTAAATTTTATAAACAAATATTTTGAACATATTTAATAAATTGAAAAAAACCTTCAGGGGCTCACTTTTACAGGTGTACCCGTCCTGAAAGCCAAGTCGTAATTCCAATAACCACATTTTTGACATTTTTGATGACCCCAAAAAACTTTACATCGAATTTTTAACCCTTCACACAACGTTCCTATACGTGAGAAAGTATTCATCGAGCGTATTACAAAAGTAATTTTATTTTCAAATTTTATTCAACATACAAAACTGTAAACGTTCCTTAAACAAAACAAAAAATCGAAGTGATTTAATCCGAACTCAAAATCCCTGACGGCCAACACCTACCGACATTGTGTTCACCCTAGAACTAGAAGCAAAGTTTCACGTACTGGCTTTATCGTGCACGTACACTACGTGCAATAACAACAACTACTTTTACACTGAAACCAAAGCTGAGAACTGAAACTTAGCGCAAAACTTTCTCGCTCTAATCCGAAACTGAACTTTAAACTACGATAGCTATAGCTTTCGTTTTGTCCACGGTTCTTTACTTACAAACACAAACGTAGTGACAAACAATTTGTCAATTTGTCTGCGAATATCTGAAATCCCTCTAAGGTTTATAAAAGTGGTTTTGGAAAATATGACTGTCGCATATCAATGCAGCTCAAACTCCGAAACAGAAAACCCGCTGGACAAACTCCTCTTAAATTTAGGTTTGGACGGTTGTATGTGGACATATTTTTGGACATTCGATTAGATTAGATAAAGTGGAGAGGTTACGGCGTTAAGGTTGACTCCAGGCACCGCGATCTATCCCCAACTAAGCCCCCCCCCCCCTAATTCTAACCCAGGAGGTTAGTCCCCCCTTTACAATATTCAATAGTCTACTCACAATAGTACGTCCAATGAGGGTTCGCTAAAAGTTTGGAAACCAAGATCTTCACAATCAAAATTGAGATCTGCGGTCTCCTCTCCCATGCCGCACAGTTTCATCATGGCGTGCAAGTCCACCATCAAAGCACAGTGAACGTGATTTGTTTGAGTGGTCGCCTACCCAAGGTCAATACTGTCCCTGCAAAGTGGAACTTCTCTTAATAGTAACTTACTAAGAGAGTACCCCTTGAGGCCATCCCTACTCTGCTGGTGTTCTCTCTAAACCCACCTATTTATAGTCATCTTGGGCACACATATACATATTCCTACAGCAGGCTCGAGTCCTACTAACTCCAATCAGCCAATGTATCCCCCTCCTCGTTAGCTCCGGTACCCATTGCAAAGTAACCCAGTTTCCTAGAGACAGGGCGTTGAAGTTCTCTGGGCATTCTCAGACCAAACTATATTTTATATTGTTGTAAAAAAAACTGCCACATACTCTCCGAGGTGAAACGAACGTTTCAACAGCGATCTCAGCCCATATACCTGAACACCGGTCTCTTCCTGAGATTTGGAACCATCAGTGTACCACCCAAGGTTCCTTGAATTACCTGGCACGATCCTCCCCATAGGTCAGTTCAACTTTTAAAGGATTTCTCAGACCAAACTATATTTTATATTGTTGTAAAAAAAACTGCCACATACTCTCCGAGGTGAAACGAACGCTTCAACAGCGATCTCAGCCCATATACCTGAACACCAGTCTCTTCCTTCGATTTGGAACCATCAGTGTACCACCCAAGGTTCCTTGAATTACCTGGCACGATCCTCCCCATAGGTCAGTTCAACTTTTAAAGGATTTCTCAGACTAAACTATATTTTATATTGTTGTAAAAAAAACTGCCACATACTCTCCGAGGTGAAACGAACGTTTCAACAGCGATCTCAGCCCATATACCTGAACACCAGTCTCTTCCTTCGATTTGGAACCATCAGTGTACCACCCAAGGTTCCTTGAATTACCTGGCACGATACTCCCCATAGTTCAGTTCAACTTTTAAAGGATTTCTCAGACTAAACTATATTTTATATTGTTGTAAAAAAAACTGCCACATACTCTCCGAGGTGAAACGAACGTTTCAACAGCGATCTCAGCCCATATACCTGAACACCAGTCTCTTCCTTCGATTTGGAACCATCAGTGTACCACCCAAGGTTCCTTGAATTACCTGGCACGATCCTCCCCATAGGTCAGTTCAACTTTTAAAGGATTTCTCAGACTAAACTATATTTTATATTGTTGTAAAAAAAACTGCCACATACTCTCCGAGGTGAAACGAACGTTTCAACAGCGATCTCAGCCCATATACCTGAACACCAGTCTCTTCCTTCGATTTGGAACCATCAGTGTACCACCCAAGGTTCCTTGAATTACCTGGCACGATACTCCCCATAGTTCAGTTCAACTTTTAAAGGATTTCTCAGACCAAACTATATTTTATATTGTTGTAAAAAAAACTGCCACATACTCTCCGAGATGAAACGAACGTTTCAACAGCGATCTCAGCCCATATATCTGAACACCAGTCTCTTCCTTCGATTTGGAACCATCAGTGTACCATCCCAGGTTCCTACAATTCCCTGACACGATCCTCCTCCCCATAGGTCAGTTCAACTTTTAAAGAATTTCGAAAACGATACTCTGGTATTTCGGACAAATCTCGTAATTTTGTTTTAATTTTTTTAACAACTACAAACTTGAGGATAGCTGGCATAAGGTAAAAGCAATTTTTTTTTTACATCCTCAAATGTAGCTTCTAAGAACCAGAATAAAGCGTATCAGCACTACCGATTTTGTTGAAATTTTATTGAAATGTGAGATCAATGATCCAAATTACTGTCCAAAATCTCAACAACGAATATATATTATATGAATAATCGCCAAAAAAAAACAAATAAAACCTCTATCGTTGTCATTAAAGGCTAAATTTTATTCAAATACAATTTATTCTGGGGACGTTTCTTAGCCCCTTATTTAAATATAAAAATATTTTTTCAAAAATAGCATCCATGGTTCATATTTTAGTGACGTTCAGTTTTTCATTAGATTGTATTTAAATTGTGTAATAAGCAAGTTAAAAAGTTTGTCCACGTTTTTATGCTATTTATTTTGCCATAACTATTTTATTAGTTATAGTAGAAAACAAGGTTGGTTAACACTGAATGCAGATTTAAATGGTGCACAAATTGAGCTATTATGGGACACACAAAAGTGTAACAAATTATTCAGAAAAAAAAAACGTTTTTTAACATTTACCTATTTCCCTCGTTAACGAACATGTTTATGCAACGACCAAATTTGTAGCAAAATCTAACTTAAAATTGATACGTTCAGAGCGTTTTCTATTGCCAACTTTAAAATTGTTAATAATCATACTTATAAACAGGCCAGTACAATTAACTCTATTGGCACTTCGGACATATTGAGTTTAATCCGATATTTTTCATGATTTTTCTACATAAAAACTAAAACACGACGTTTCGAGAGTAAAATCAACTTTCGTTATCAAGTGATAAACCTAGCATAAGTGAAGAAAAACGCCAACATAGCTTCATGTTAGAAACTGTAACCTCAGAAGACCAATATATAGTAAGTATAAATTAGAGTAATACAGTCAGCTGATCGTTTTTCCCTTGCTCTAAATCTGAGATTGGGAAACTATCACTTTCGTTGCTCTCAGCTGTTATCGAAAACAGCTGTTTTCGGTGCAGTATGTAAAAAAAAATATATCAAATACAACACTAATAAATACTAAAAAATGTTTGACACTTTGCCCTTCTTTAAACGACTAAATATTTACACGGAGAGACAATGCAACTGCAAAGTAGACTAAACTGAACAACAACTCAGAATATGTCAACGAGTTCGTTCCATGTGAATTATTTAGAAGTGTTGGTCTGCAAATACAATTGTTGTCAACTTTAAGAACGTCAACGCTTTCAGACAGACTCGGTCACGTAAATGGATCAGTCGATGAAAAAACTTGTGTAATAAAATCTAGAGGCTCCTAGTATTTCTTACAAGATTGATAGAAGTGTAATTTCTAGAACTAACCCCATGCCATAATATTCTCGAATAGATATTAAAATAATGTTAAACTATATCTGCACCACTAATTTTACAATTACAGACTTGTTAGTTCTGCTACCTATGATGATGTTTTAAACAAATTGATGGTACTCAACCTCATATTACAATTTAATACAAGCAGATCCTCTAAATAATTATATCTGCTAGGACAAATACAAATTAACATTCTTATTACTCTCTCAAAAGTAAAATTTGAAAAGATTTGGATAGGAGAGGTGAGGTGAGGTTAGGTTAGTAAGCAAGAAATTCGCGTGCATTCATGCAAACGTTTAAACTGCATGATAAAGATCTCATTTATTGACACAAGTAAATTCACATTCTTACTCTCTCAAAAGAAAAATAAGTTAGGTTAGGTTTGTAAGAAAGAAATTCACGTTCATTAATGCAAAAGATTCAACTCTTTGCTAAAGATCTCATTTATTGACAAATATAAATTCACATTCTTATTCCCTCAAAAGAAAAATATGAAAGTTAGGTTACGTGAGTTTAGGTTAGTAAGAAAGAAATTCGAGTTCGTTCATGCAAACGTTTCAACTGCATTCTAAGGATCTCATTTATTGACAAATAAATTCACATTCTTACTCTCTCAAAAAAATATTTAAGTTAGATTAGGTGAGGCTGCATTCTAGATCTCATTTATTGACAAATAAATTCACATTCTTACCCCCTCAAAAAAAATATATGAAAGTTAGGTTAGGTGAGATTAAGTTAGGTTAGGTTAGTAAGAAAGAAATTCGAGTTCGTTCATGCAAACAATTCAACTGCCTTCTAAAGATCTCATTTATTGACAAAGAAATTCACATTCTTACTCCCTCAAAAAATATAAAAGTTAGATTAGGTGAAGCTGCATTCTCAAGATCTCATTTATTGACAAAGAAATTCACATTCTTATTCCCTCAAAAAAATATAAAAGTTAGATTAGGTGAGGCTGCATTCTAAAGATCTCATTTATTGACAAATAAATTCACATTCTTACTCCCTCAAAAAAATATAAAAGTTAGATTAGGTGAGGCTGCATTCTAAAGATCTCATTTATTGACAAATATAAATTCACATTCTTACTCCCTCAAAAAAATATAAAACTTAGATTAGGTGAGGCTGCATTCTAAAGATCTCATTTATTGACAAATATAAATTCACATTCTTACTCCCTCAAAAAAATATAAAACTTAGATTAGGTGAGGCTGCATTCTAGATCTCATTTATTGACAAATAAATTCACATTCTTACTCCCTCAAAAAATATAAAAGTTAGATTAGGTGAGGCTGCATTCTAAAGATCTCATTTATTGACAAATATAAATTCACATTCTTACTCCCTCAAAAAAATATAAAACTTAGATTAGGTGAGGCTGCATTCTAGATCTCATTTATTGACAAATAAATTCACATTCTTACTCCCTCAAAAAAATATAAAAGTTAGATTAGGTGAGGCTGCATTCTAGATCTCATTTATTGACAAATAAATTCACATTCTTACTCCCTCAAAAAAATATAAAAGTTAGATTAGGTGAGGCTGCATTCTAGATCTCATTTATTGACAAATAAATTCACATTCTTACTCCCTCAAAAAAATATAAAAGTTAGATTAGGTGAGGCTGCATTCTAGATCTCATTTATTGACAAAGAAATTCACATTCTTATTCCCTCAAAAAAATATAAAAGTTAGATTAGGTAAGGCTGCATTCTAAAGATCTCATTTATTGACAAATAAATTCACATTCTTACTCCCTCAAAAAAATATAAAAGTTAGATTAGGTGAGGCTGCATTCTAAAGATCTCATTTATTGACAAATATAAATTCACATTCTTATTCTCACAAAAGAAAAATATGAAAATTAGGTTATGTTAGGTGAGTTAAGTTAGGTTAGATTAGTAAGAGAAAAAAACTTTCATTCATACCAACGTTTCAACTCCACCCCGAAGGTTTTATTTTAAATTGACAATTCCATATTCTTATTCTTTAAAAAATATAGAAGATCCTAACAATATACAAGAACTTTCAAAACGTACTTTTTTATCGATAAAGTCGCTTAAACTGTGTTTTTATCTCCATGGAAAACATTGTCCACTAACAGGTAAGGCAGTCTCGAGTAGGTGTTATAAACGACTAATAAATGTAAATCAGGTTGTAACGGAGTTGCCAAGTCCTACTGCGATATGCAAATGAATCAATAAATTTCTTACCTTAAAGATTAATGTCGCTTTACTGCCGCTCCCTCCAAGTTATTGCGAAAATTAGAATATTATTTATGTTTTCGTATTGAATACGTTTACTGGCTGTAAAAATTGATTCGGACAATAATCTCCTAATTTAGTATCTAAAACAAGTTGATGGGGACTAACATCACACCGTGTAAACAAGATGATCCCTTTAAAATGTAATAAACAAAAGTTGGTTTCTTGAGACTTTTAGGTCATAATATCGGTAGATCCACTCGTGATGATGACTTAAATTGTGAATCTTGTAAACATTCCAATATCACATTTTCTTGGGAGATCAAGTTTTGAAATTATTTTTTTGACAATAACTTCCCCACTTGTCACTGTAGAGAGGTGAATTTGGTAGAGAATTGAAAACTTCAATTTTTTTTAAATCTAATTTCAGTGAAATGTAAAGATTTAGTTTACTAGACCAGGGTGATAAATTGCGAGTGAAAGTACATTAGGGTGGATGAAACAAAAATCAAACAATTAGAATTTCGTTTTTATCTAAATATTATTTACAGTTTACGCCAAAAAAAGTTTAGATTTAATATAAACTTGTAACATTAGTTGTAGATATGAGCGAAGCAAGTAGGGTTCGATTTAGGAACGCGGTAGCGTTCCGTCACAGTCGTACTGAAATAATGAGACATATTGACTAACGACAAATGAAATGGTATGGTCACGTGCGTAGAATGATATTACCAAGGATCGTATATGAATGGGAGTTGGCAGGGAGGCTTCCTGAAAGCAGTTATTGGAGAAACTGGGTGCTACAGCTGATGATATTCAGGATAAAGACCGTTGGAGGAGAGTTGTATGTTAAGGGATGAAATGAAATGTTGTTTGTGGACTGGAGAAGAACATCTGTAGTAAAGAGTGTACTTAAATAAAACAAATTCCAAAGAGTTAAGTTTATAACGCCGTGGTTTAACTATGATTGGCTGAACCACATGAACTGAAGTGGGGGGGAGAGAGAGATATTCAATTTAGTTTGATAACTTTCATTTTGTTTTTGTTAATATTAGTTCGGAACTCTCCGATGATGGTCACTTGGTTACCGAAATATACATCAGGAAACTTTAATAACATAGGTTAATAAATTTTCACCAAACGTTTATTTGTGTCATGACTTGTACCAATGACTACATAAATACTATAAGACACGACATGGCCATGTTAAATATTCTACACTTATTCTTGAGTTGACCAATACCCGCTAGGTCGCTCTGCTAGAGAATCTGAAGTTGATGTGACTGGCGCTAGGTGGCTCTACGGTCAAACAATGTTTCAGGCGGGTAAGAGAAAACGCACTGATGCCACATATGGGACCAGAGATGCGAGGGAAGGTCGAGAATCGCTTATCTCAGCGCACGAACTGACAACACTGACTATGCTGACGGAAGTAAGTGAGAAGGTTTGTGAGAGAGAGGTCAACAGTTGTACAGTCTCAACCAAGTGGGATGCGTACAGTCAAGCACCTGCTGCTAGCGCTTTCTGATAGCTGTGTGTCAAACTTGTGACGAACAGCACCCGTAAAGCGTAAACTATTTCCCTATCCTATGTCGTGTCTTATAGTATTTATGTAGTCATTGCTTGTACCCAACTTGTGGTAGAGAACTTGATGTTTATAAAAGTTAGATTTATCAAAAAAATCGAACAATAAAAAAGTCTTAGAATTACAAATCCTAAACAAAAAATTATGATAATTTTTTTTAAATGAAGTTGACCGCCAAAATTTGTATAGAATATTTTAAAATACCATTTAAATTTTTTATAATTATTTCATAAATAAATATTGAGCTTGACTTGTGAGATAATATTAGATAGAATAAAACTCGAACACTAGATCTCAGTCAAATTACGTTTACCTAATCAAACGCGTTTCAACGTCAAAGTCGCCATCCTCAGTGATAGTTACAGTTTAGTTATTGTAGCTCATGTATCACTGAGGATGGCGACTTTGTCTATCAAACGCTTTTGATTAAGTAAAAGTAATTTTTCTGAGATTTCGTGTTCTATATAACTCTATCAGTTTAGAGATCCTATTTGGTGTCCATCCTGAGTAGCTCACTCTGTACGCGAATACAAATTATCAGTCGGTTTAGTTTCATGTAGGGGCTGTTGTAAATTGTCTTCTCCTCCTTCTTTCCTTGTCAATTGAAACTAAAAGACACGGTAAATGAAATAATCTTAGCGTTTAACTGAGCTCCCTTATCGCCGTCCCCTTTGTGGAGGGAGATTAAGGTGTGGAAAATTGAGTTTAGGGTAAGGGTGGATTCATCCCCGGGCGTGTTTGCAATTAGCCAGGACGTGGACAAAGTGGGCCTCAACACGTTCCTAACAGAGTTTTCCCCAAAGGATTTCTAAATATTGAGTATCCTTTGAAGGAAATTATCCAACTACAACCAGATACTTGGAATGTTGTTTGAGTGATGATTTCTCCCGATGTTTATCCCCTTTTCATCTCTCCCATCTTTATCAGTTTGGCTTTCCCACTTAAACGTAGTGAGGAAGTTATGTGATAGGTTGAAAAATCGATTCCCAGTTGTTTTTTTGCTGATATATCACTTTTAAGGAGTCTAAAAAACGAGTTTTTGAAATGATGTTTTATCAAAATTGGTTGTTAAGATTTTTATCAAATGTTGCTCAATTGTACCCTCTAACGTCTTAAAAAACATATTCGTTGTAATCTCTCCAAAATTGCGTTATAAGGGAGGGGAATAATAATCTGATGAAAATACGTCATTTCTTAAAATCAACTTTACCGATTTTTTTTTTTAATTTTAGTAAAATATGAAGATTAATGACCCGAAAACGAGTGCAAAATTGTAAGTAATAAAATATTACGGTTCAGGAAATTGGTTAAAAAACAGCTTGACCGCCGTCAAAAGCTCGAAGTGTTTTTGCTCAACCGATTTTGTTGAAATTGCAGTAAAATGTTAAAATCTTGTCCATATTTAAATATATTGGTATTGTTTCATAGACGACCACGATGGTTTATTTTCACTTTTAGATTAACAACTAACGAAATGATATTTATAAAAACTATCAGTTTTTATTGATTTTGAAGCTATGTGAGAGAGTTTGTGCTCTATTTATTTACACTGTAATCAACTAAACTTTGCTGATTGTCCTGTTTACTAGGAATTGGACATGGTGCGGGGGATGTTTCTTGTGCGTTCGTAAGATTTGTCGTGACCTCTGTCATTGAGTTGCGCAATTGTCTCTGGGCCGGTTGGTGTAGTGGAGGAAACACTGAGTCCATTTCAAAAACATTGGTTTGTTATGTTGTCATAGAAAGTGGGAGTAAAGTCGTGAAATCATATCAAATGTGTATCGTTTAATGAAACAAGAAGCCGAAAACGGAGGAGATATTAATTTAACTAAGTACAAACCCGCGTAGCGCAGTCAGCTGGTGTTTCTGTTAGTTGCATAAAAACGAATTTTAAAGGAAGAAAAGTAATATTTGCAAGCAGGTAGGTCTATGGAGTTTAATGTATCTAATAAAAAAAGAATATGGAAGAAAATAAAAACGAGTATTGACGGCTTCGATCTATGTGTAGTGAGAAGGTCTCTGAACGAATTTTACTTATTGAAAACCAATTTAAAGACCTTACTTAAGATTTTAAATGAAACAATAAGTTTTAAAGGAATTATATGGGACCCTTATACCAAATAAAAATCGAACCGACTACTAAATCGTTTTAAAAACTAAACTTTTTTTTAATTTTCCGCCATTTTGAAATTTATACAATGATTTTTCCGATCAGCAAGTTTATCCAATTGTTTGTAAACAAATACGAAAGACGAGACGGCAACATGACAAACGCTGACAGCGCAATGGAGCTGAGACAATGTCTTTATCAGCAGTATTAGTTATGACCACTTCACCGCTCGTCTGTAACACCCCTAACACGCGTTATAAAAATCCAGACTGTACTATCCTACGTAAAAACATTGTTTCACAACTACTGTCTCTGTTTCATAACTGTCTCAGAATGAGCGCATGAGATTGATATTTATTAATGAATAGTGTTTTTTATTTTACTACAATCATGTTTATATCAACAACCAAATCATCTGTACATTTGAAAATTAATATTAAGTATAGTTTCATATTAAAATAAGTTGTTATTAGACCTGACTATCATTAACAATAATACAAATAAATATAATTGACTCAGCAACATTTGTCATGTGACAGCGGAATGGGAGCTGAGTCAATGTCTTTATCATCAGCAGTAGCAGTTATAACACCGCTTCTCCGCCCCCCTGCAACCTCCCCTAACGCGCGTTACGAGTGTCCAGGCTACACCTTACGACTTTAACAACAATAAAAGAATTGAAGGTACTTTATGCGAGAAATCTTTTAAACGCTTACACACAATCTTTTACATCACTACTGAAATAATTTTGGTTGAATGTATCGAACTACTAACGTATAGTAACGCCTATTAGTAATTCAAGGGAGCACATCCAGGGCGCGTTACACAACAATGTATCATTTCTTTTTTTCGTGTAGGAAATTTGTTTTCATAACTGGACAGATATTTGACTTATTCAATCCAACAATCAATATTTATAGCTTTGGAGGACACCATTGCACGCTTTGTGTGCCAACCCTCCCCCCCCCCATTAGTCGCTGTTCTCGTGTAGGCTACGGCCTGATTGTGCTACGTATTCAATTGTGTTTGTGTGTAAACCCCAAGAGTTACAGTTCTCAAATACTTGTAGTATAGAGAACGTTTTGTGACGAGACAAAAAATAACGGAATTCTTTCTCGATAAAATTTTTCTGAGATCCTAAAAACCGAAGTGGTTTTTCAATTGATGTCTGTCAAGTTTTGCAGCCTGGATCGACTGGACTAAATTTTATCAAATCTCGTGCATGGCTTAATATCGCGAAAGTAAAAACCTAACCTAACCTAACCTAAGCGACTTTTGATTTTGATGAAATGTTTTCTATAATGTTTAATCTTACCCAAAGTAAGTACTGATTACAAAATCCCTAAAAATACCCGTGTGTGAAGCGTTGAAATGAAAAAAAAATCATCCGTGAAAGTGTTATTCAAAATATAACTTCTCAAAATCCGTTTTCACTATTTACAACTATTGTAATTTTTTATGTATTACAATCTCAGACCAGTGTGTCAAATAAAAAAAAAATAAAAAAATAAAAAAAAAAAAAAATAATAAAAAAAAAAAAGTTTCAAAATAGTTCCAAAAACATGCACAAAAGAGACACGCTGATCAAAAAAATTTTTTTTTTAATGTTTACTTGTTGACTGATAATTATACTGAATTTAAATTTTCTGATAAATGATGACGAGTTCCTCCAGTTTAGTACACACACACACACACACACACACACACACACACACATGTGCAAAGTGTAGAAATATTTTCATACATCTAAATTATACTTGTATAAATCCAAAAATGGACATCTATACGCATGGATTAGTCAGTATATGCATGTAAATGCACATTTTTGTAGTTGTAGTGTGTGTGTGTAACTAATATACATGCACAACTTTACATCCAAATACTTGGTATTGACATGTAAAAACACTTACATACCCATAGTTAGTGCTTTTTACTGTACAAAAATCTACCTAAACTCAAAAAAAAATCCATTTTTTTTTCGTAAAAATTCCTTAATACGAGCAATGACAAAAACAAAAACCCCCCGTTTGATGGAAAATTTAGTCGGCTACAACTTTGTATTAAACTTTTTTTGACGTCTTGCTTAGTTTTTGAGTTTATTTGCCCGAAAAATCCGTTTCACCTCACCTTTTAACCCCATCAGGGGAACCCAGCGGTCTGCTGGTGTGTCCGATCCCCTCCCCCCATTGAAATAACCCCAAAACCTAACTTTCCACCAAATTTCGTATCTGGAAGATTTTTCTCCAGTCAAAATCTATATTCAGTGGGTCTCAAATGTTAGAATTTAAATAAGACCCGGCGAATGGTCTATAACAGAAAATGCATCCATTCCATACAATTGAATAATTAATTGTAAAATAATCCCTTTGATAACCCTTTATAACAGAGAGAATGAATTGACACAGTTTTTGTTTGAAATATTAATACATTTTATTAATTAATATATTTTCTTTGATGTATCAGGTTTTAATATACTAGAGTGACTATATGGTAAATACAGTGTATTTATACAATTTATTAACGTTGCAACACAGAATACAACTTGTATGAGCGGATATGAATGAAGTTTTCTTTTGTTGTTTTTTTCATTTCCCAACTTCGACCTAATTATTAATATGCAGCAGTTTTTTTTTCATAAATCTATTACTATTAAGATGATTCGAAATAATTGTATGCAAAAAATTCTGTTTCGAAAAAGACTTATTTATTTTTACGCGAAAAACGCGATTATCATAGTAAAGAAACAAAATAAATATTTCCTAATTGCTAATGCCCCTTTGTTTTTGAATTTCATGATAATTTAATTTTCTTACTCTTAACTTTAAAAAAAATAATTAATTTTAATTTCCAAAAAACGGATGGAAAAATCTGTTAAATGTTAGCAAATGTGATAAATTTTAAAAAGTAGGAATTAATAAGAATTCAACAATTCCAAAAGTTAAATATAAAAATGTATCTTGCTTCAACAAAACATATTCTCTATGTTAATTTACTCATTATTAAACTCCAAAGATGGGTTGAAAGTTGATTGGTCTATTCAGACAGTTGTTACATAACCTCAAAGTATCCCTATACAGAAATCGAGCAATATTTTTGTAATATTTAAATATTTTTAATTTGAAACACTGGTTGTTTCCTCGTTAAGTCCACGCATAATTCTCGTGTAGTTGCGGTGATAAACACACCTTCTGTATAAGTTTCTGTTCCCTCTAATTGAAAACATTGAAGGTTAAAAATTCATGGAACAAAACTCTGAGAAATCTATTAACAAACTCTAAAACATTTTATAAGTCAGTCAAAATAAACTGATAAATGCCATATTTTGTCAAAAACAAATAATCACAATACAAACAACAACACTTCTTTAACAAATAACCTCACTTTTGTTCAGTTTGTTTTTAATAATCCTTGCTTATATCAATAACAGCTGATGTCATTTAGATGGTGTAGTTTAAAACATATGTTTATTTTATAAGAACAAATTCTTAATATAAAGCTAGATGTTTATAAATTCCTCGATAAAAATTAGCATAGGTTAATGATAAATTCTTTATCCCTTCTACTTGTGGTAATTTCCTCACCACTATTTTTCCTACAATTCCGGGCCGCGATTAATTTTGTCCCGCGTTTTGAGGGTTGCCGGATACCAGAACTGCAGGGGCAGTAGTTCAGTTGTACGTTTTCCCCCACTCTACGGCTGGTCAAACTAACCGCGTAGCGAATTATTAAAACCAGTTGTGCGTCACCCTTCGAGAGGACTGGAGCTGGGTGGACCAGGATCACGATTTTAGCGCAACCGAGTTTTGGATCTACATTTTCAATTCCCCCTCTCCCCCCCCCCAATATGACACAACGAATAGGGGATGGATCGCTAGACCCTGGAGTTAAAAAGTGCGTTACTAAATCTACGACCACGTGTTAATGTAAAATATAGATAGTCGACCGTTTAGGCCCAACCTTTAGGACCACTAAATTAGTAGAGTCAATACCTTTCCTCGTGATTAGAGATAAGTATTAAAGTTAAGATATAATTAACTTTTTTTATATTCATTGCAAATGTGCCCAAGTCACGATTAAAATAACTAAAGTGTATTTCAGTCTCTGTGACTTAATTATGGTGTAGTAATTCTACTTACATTTTTGACGCGTTTCGGAAATATTTTCCATCCTCAGAATATTTCACTCATTGGAGGTCGTCACAATAAATATGATTTCAACATATAACAACACAAAAATCACTAACACATATTAAAATGTACGTCCGTGTGTGCACACGTCAGCGTGCGTTACGTATGTATTAAAGTTAAGATATAATTAACTAATAACCCAATAGTAATTCATCCCACATCCGTGTTGGGTGAATGAGTTTCGCGGAATTGCGTAGTTGTAACTCTAGGTCGAGACACGGTGTTACCTGGCCATATTATAAAAGATCAACAATGCCCACCTACCTAAAAAACAAAACCTAAATTTATAACAACTTTAAACTGGCTGTACTCACCCTCTCTGTACGAAACCACTGCGTACTTTTCCTCCCTTATACTCCATCTTTTTTTGAAATTTCGGGTGGAAACAACTTCAAGCTGAGCCCTATCCAACAACCACTTCCGTCAAAATCGTTTACAAATTGTAGACAGTTCTACTCACAAAATAAAAACACCCTAACCTATTAGGTATTTATAGATCAGGGTGTATTCGATACGTACAGATATTTCCGTTCGATTTTAATGAAACTTTTGATAAAATATCTTACAAGGGTGAACAACGATGCCGAGTTACGAATAAACATATTTCAAAATATAACCCAAAAAAACGCATATTCCGATAAAAGTATCCTATAACGGCTTGAAACAATCCAACCTAAAGCTCGTAGATTGTTGAATTTTGTTCAAAGTTGTACAAACGACCACTATACTACGATACTTATGATTATTTTGTAATTGGTATTTGTTCAAAGTACACTTGTGGGATTATTATCATCTGATTAGGACGTAGGCTACTTTACGGGAGGGTTTAGTCACGCACTAAACCTGTGTTCCAAATAGTCCAAGTTTGAATCCTAAGGGACCAACATATAAAATCGGTCTCGCAATGTTATGAATTACTGTCCGAAACGTAAACAGGTCGAATCCCCGTGGTTGGTTGTGGTTGATCGCTCTACAAACCTTCTCCAGTATAGAGTAAGTTATGTAAGGAGTTTAAAGGTGTATTATTTGGTGGATATATCCATCCATTTTGAGGTTCTATGAATCGATCTGAGTGTCTGTCAGAATCGATTTTGATCAAATCGTAATCTAAATTATTTTTTTTTATTCTAACGATCATCTAAAAAGTCTTGAATCTTTTACAGATTAATTAAGTTAATTTTTTTCCGTCAGACAATTCAAATTTCATACTTGCGGATAGCAGGTTTCGACAGTTAAACCGTCATCTTCATATCCAAAACATCGTTAAGTGGTTCACCCATATGATATCGTCGTCCCACTAAAAGTGGTAATTAATGTTGAGTAACACTATTAAAATTATAAATCGTTGACACATATAAAATACAATAAATACAAACACACGGTGGGTTTATCCAAAATCATTGAAACCAATACTGATGTTGGTATCAATGTACAAGAGATGAACGTGTGTGCACAATTTCTTATACGGCTGAACTACTTCACGAAGTTTTGGATCTGACGATGACAGTTTAACAGTCGAAACCCGTTTCTAAGGATGATATTTGAATCGTCTGATGGAAAAAATTAACGTAATTAAACTATAATATATTCATTAAATACAAAATACAGGAAGCTCCATCAAACATTATGTTTAAAATGTTTTTATCAACATCTTTTAAAAAAACGTCGTTTCATAAGTTATCGATAAACAAACCAAAAATCGGCAATGAATCTGTTTTATAAGTAATTTGTCAAAACCGGCTCAATCAATGATGTACATAGTTTAGTGTAATGTGGACATTAATGATCCAAACACTTGTACTGAATACCAAATCAAAAAATAATAAAGTTCGGAATAATTTGAAAAACAAAATCAATAATAATATCAATGAAATACAATTTAGGTTGATGACACGTTTATATCACAAACAAAAAGAGTTTAGAGCTTAAATTTTTTTTCAAACATGGCGTCCTGGGTTAATTTTTCTTCTTACTAGTATTGGTTCATTAGTTTGTTTAGGTAAAACTAAACACAAGTATAATTTAACTCGAATGTCTGTAGCAACCCGTCTACACAGACAATCCTAAATATTTCAAACTTTGCATTTATATTCTTTTCATTGTCCCCACGTATAGGAAAAATATATAACGCTAACAAAAATAATGACCTTGGAGTAGTTAAGGGGGGAAAGTATAAAAGTTGTAAAATTAATTTTTTACAGTGTGGGTTATCAAATAAAACTAGAAGGTTATTCTGATTACGAATATGTTTAATAGACAAAGTAATTGATATTTTCGCTTTAGATTAAGTTTAAAGTATCAAATATCATGCCCACCTAATGTCTAACATGAACACGACGTGACGTACAAACTGAAAAAAAATAATATTTGGATTTTTAATTAAATTACAGTGCGAAATCATATTTTATAGTGTTTTGTATGACGAATACATTAATTTAACCACACAATAAAAAATGCGTAACCTATAAGTTTTAATAGCAGTTTTTATGAGATGTGAGGTAAACAATTCAATAGCCATTAAAAAAAAGATTGGTTTTTCATTGATTTCTCTTTATTGGGGTAGGTAAAACCAAGGACTTTTATAATTTTACCCCCCCCCCCCTATCTGTCTGCACAATTTAAACTGAAGCTTATAAGATTTGCGTCGTGTGGACCCTAGGTCGTGTGGTTTTGAACACATCCATTTAATTTTTTTGGTTTTGAAGATCGGTGAGTAAGAAAGTTTGTGCAATATTTTTGGACAATTTATTTTTAAGGTTTAGCGGAATTGTTAGAGGAGTAAATAACAAAATTAAATTAAAGATCTGTAGATGAGGGTACTCTAGTACTCTTGCTCATATCTCCAGGGAACATAGCTGGAACTACATCTGTAGATGAGGGTACTCTAGTGGTCTTGCTCATATCTCGAGGGAACATAGCTGGAACTACATCTGTAGACGAGAGTACTCTAGTGGACTTGCTCATATCTCGAGGGAACATAGCTGGAACTACATCTGTAGATGAGAGTACTCTAGGGGTCATGCTCATATCTCGAGGGAACATGGCTGGAACTACATCTGTAGATGAGAGTACTCTAGGGGTCTTGCTCATATCTCGAGGGAACATGGCTGGAACTACATCTGTAGATGAGAGTACTCTAGTGGACTTGCTAATATCTCGAGGGAACATAGCTGGAACTACATCTGCAGATGAGAGTACTCTAGGGGTCTTGCTCATATCTCGATGGAACATAGCTGGAACTACATCTGTAGATGAGGGTACTCTAGTTGTCTTGCTCTTATCACGAGGAAACATAGCTGGAACTACATATGTAGATGATAGTACTCTAGTGGACTGGCTCATATCTCCAGGGAACATAGCTGGAACTACATCTGCAGATGAGAGTACTCTAGGGGTCTTGCTCATATCTCCAGGGAACATAGCTGGAACTACATCTGTAGATGAGAGTACTCTAGGGGTCTTGCTCATATCTCGAGGGAACATGGCTGGAACTACATCTGTAGATGAGAGTACTCTAGTGGACTTGCTAATATCTCGAGGGAACGTAGCTGGAACTACATCTGTAGATGAGAGTACTCTAGTGGACTTGCTCATATCTCGATGGAACATAGCTGGAACTACATCTGTAGATGAGGGTACTCTAGTTGTCTTGCTCTTATCACGAGGAAACATAGCTGGAACTACATATGTAGATGAGAGTACTCTAGTGGACTTGCTCATATCTCCAGGGAACATAGCTGGAACTACATCTGCAGATGAGAGTACTCTAGTGGACTTGCTAATATCTCCAGGGAACATAGCTGGAACTACATCTGCAGATGAGAGTACTCTAGTGGACTTGCTAATATCTCGAGGGAACATAGCTGGAACTACATCTGTAGATGAGAGTACTCTAGTGGACTTGCTAATATCTCGAGGGAACATAGCTGGAACTACATCTGCAGATGAGAGTACTCTAGTGGACTTGCTAATATCTCGAGGGAACATAGCTGGAACTACATCTGTAGATGAGAGTACTCTAGTGGACTTGCTCATATCTCGAGGGAACATAGCTGGAACTACATCTGTAGATGAGAGTACTCTAGTGGACTTGCTAATATCTCGAGGGAACATAGCTGGAACTACATCTGCAGATGAGAGTACTCTAGTGGACTTGCTAATATCTCGAGGGAACATAGCTGGAACTACATATGTAGATGAGAGTACTCTAGTGGACTTGCTCATATCTCCAGGGAACATAGCTGGAACTACATCTGCAGATGAGAGTACTCTAGTGGACTTGCTAATATCTCCAGGGAACATAGCTGGAACTACATCTGCAGATGAGAGTACTCTAGTGGACTTGCTAATATCTCGAGGGAACATAGCTGGAACTACATCTGTAGATGAGAGTACTCTAGTGGACTTGCTAATATCTCGAGGGAACATAGCTGGAACTACATCTGCAGATGAGAGTACTCTAGTGGACTTGCTAATATCTCGAGGGAACATAGCTGGAACTACATCTGTAGATGAGAGTACTCTAGTGGACTTGCTCATATCTCGAGGGAACATGGCTGGAACTACATCTGCAGATGAGAGTACTCTAGTGGACTTGCTCATATCTCGATGGAACATAGCTGGAACTACATCTGTAGATGAGAGTACTCTAGTGGACTTGCTCATATCTCGAGGGAACATGGCTGGAACTACATCTGCAGATGAGAGTACTCTAGTGGACTTGCTCATATCTCGAGGGAACATAGCTGGAACTACATCTGTAGATGAGAGTACTCTAGTGGACTTGCTAATATCTCGAGGGAACATAGCTGGAACTACATCTGTAGATGAGAGTACTCTAGTTGTCTTGCTCATATCTCGAGGGAACATAGCTGGAACTACATCTGCAGATGAGAGTACTCTAGTGGACTTGCTCATATCTCGAGGGAACATAGCTGGAACTACATCTGCAGATGAGAGTACTCTAGTTGTCTTGCTCATATCTCGAGGGAACATAGCTGGAACTACATCTGTAGATGAGAGTACTCTAGTGGACTTGCTCATATCTCGAGGGAACATAGCTGGAACTACATCTGTAGATGAGAGTACTCTAGTGGACTTGCTAATATCACGAGGGAACATAGCTGGAACTACATCTGTAGATGAGGGTACTCTAGTTGTCTTGCTCTTATCACGAGGAAACATAGCTGGAACTACATATGTAGATGAGAGTACTCTAGTGGACTTGCTCATATCTCCAGGGAACATAGCTGGAACTACATCTGCAGATGAGAGTACTCTAGTGGACTTGCTAATATCTCGAGGGAACATAGCTGGAACTACATCTGCAGATGAGAGTACTCTAGTGGACTTGCTAATATCTCGAGGGAACATAGCTGGAACTAGATCTGTAGATGAGAGTACTCTAGTGGACTTGCTAATATCTCGAGGGAACATAGCTGGAACTACATCTGTAGATGAGAGTACTCTAGTTGTCTTGCTCATATCTCGAGGGAACATAGCTGGAACTACATCTGCAGATGAGAGTACTCTAGTGGACTTGCTCATATCTCGAGGGAACATAGCTGGAACTACATCTGCAGATGAGAGTACTCTAGTTGTCTTGCTCATATCTCGAGGGAACATGGCTGGAACTACATCTGCAGATGAGAGTACCATAGTGGACTTGCTAATATCTCGAGGGAACATAGCTGGAACTACATCTGCAGATGAGAGTACTCTAGTGGACTTGCTAATATCTCGAGGGAACATAGCTGGAACTAGATCTGTAGATGAGAGTACTCTAGTGGACTTGCTAATATCTCGAGGGAACATAGCTGGAACTACATCTGCAGATGAGAGTACTCTAGTTGTCTTGCTCATATCTCGAGGGAACATAGCTGGAACTACATCTGCAGATGAGAGTACTCTAGTGGACTTGCTCATATCTCGAGGGAACATAGCTGGAACTACATCTGCAGATGAGAGTACTCTAGTTGTCTTGCTCATATCTCGAGGGAACATAGCTGGAACTACATCTGTAGATGAGAGTACTCTAGTGGACTTGCTCATATCTCGAGGGAACATAGCTGGAACTACACTTTTTTCATGTAATCTTGGGTTAGACACCTCTCCTTCATCTTCCCCACCGGCTCTCTCTTGACCAAATCTTATTTTTTCCGATACCGACGCTATTAGATTATTCGATGGCAAGGTGTCTTCATTTTATTTTTCTCCTTTAAAAAAGCTAAAAACGTAAACAAGAGATTAACTGTACTACAAGAGTTCTCTCTAATGTTATTATATATTACATTTCAACATTAGGCTGTAATATAGTCTCGTACTTCTCCGCAAACCGCATTATGACAAATTAGATCCCGTACAACTTTAACAGAAGTCGAGAATTTACAGATGCGGTTACATTATTTAGTACACATTTTAAAACTAGAAAGTTTGCATAAATATTTACTTGGATTTTCAACAAACATTGACAAAATTAATCTATCAAACCACTCTTTTATTTCTAAATTATCCCTTATGTAATTACTCATTTTCTCATTATATAAGTACATAATAAAATAACAGGAAAATTGTGTCAATCCCTAGGGACTCTAGCTGGATTTAAAATTATTCATGTAATCTTAGGTTAGATCCCTCCCTTTCCTATCAAATCACTCTTTACCAACCCTTGTTCTTTTCTTACTCTGACGCTATCAGAATACAGACGGCTAGGGGGGGGGGGGTATTTATGCTCTTTTTTGTAAAGCAATGAACATCGAGAGATTGTTGTTTATCTTTTAAAACAAGATAAACTATTGATTCATTTTCGAAAACTTTTAAACAGAATCTACCACTTAACTCATCCATCTTCATCAATGTTCTTATAAAAACACTTAATTTTTTTTTAAAAAGTCTCTACCGATTTCATTTAAATTTCAGTGAAATATGAATATTAATGAACCAAATCCGAGTGTAATACCGCCTTTTTATTGTTATTCTTTCAATTAAAATATTTCAAAAAAGACTAAATTTATTAATTCACTAAAACAGTAATATTTTTTTTTCTAATACCGTTTAAATCACATACGAATAATGTTTACGATGAATTTAAATAACTTGCTTAGTAATTATTCAAACATTATATAATCTTACAATATTTTTAACAGAAAAATTCTTCTTCGGTGTCAATTATTTATTGTTACGGAAATATTTAATACATTACTGGTAATTCTAATTAATTATACATTAATTACGGAATTGATTTATTGCTCTTACAACAGATACCTATTTTTGAAACATACATCTTTATAACATGCTCTAAAGTAAATGTGTGTTCTTATAAAAATTTACATTTAAAAAAAAAATTGTTATACAGGATGATTCGCAAAATTTTACCGACGCTTTCTGAGCTCATTCTACGTTAAAAGAAAGAAAGAAAAAAACTTCATATAAACATATGTCCTAAAACGTTTTGGTAGCTTGTGGTGATCTGCTCACCACAATTCCCCCTGCACTCGGGGTAGCAGTCACGTGTCCGCAGCCGGTGCCTTACCAGTTGCTCGGTGCCACAAATGCAGGGGCAGCGGATGATGCCTTGCATGTTCCCCCACCCTGCGAGCCCAGAAGTCGGGTCACGCACGAAAGATAACCAGTTGTGCACCACATTCGGAAGGAACTGGACCTGTTGGAAGGTTTCAAGTATCACATTTAACGTGGATTCATCATTATATTTACCTTTTTGTTCCTAGTTTAAACCCCCCCCTCCCAAATAATGGCTTAATAGTCAAATTGGGTAGGCTCAGTCGAACTTAAATGGTGCGCAAATATTTGGCTTTCCGCGATCGCGCCAGTGCAGTGTAGAATGGCGGCCATCTTAGGCTAGTGTCTACATCGGGACACCACTATTTTTGTTAGAGTCAATCCCTAGTGTACAATAATATTGATAAGTAAGTTAATTATATTATATCTAATTTTAGTAATTATTTAGAGTATTAGTAATAGTCCCTCATCACGTGCTGGCTGACTGAGTGGTATTTAGTTTCAGTCGATAGGTCTGGGTTGTGACCGTTGTGCCAACCAAGTTTTAAAAGATCCACGATCCTCTATTCCCAACCTAAAATAATGATAATAATCATAAACAAGTATCCAAATGCTGCAAGCTAGTTACGGCTAGCGAAATATTACGCCCTGATTTCCAATCCTCGGGTAACATTCAGTCCTGCTGAAATCCCTGGAACACAAATTGAAGGGAAGGGCAAATATGGTGGTTTTATATGCAATTTGACCTTAAAAAAATGTAAAAATTAGGTTTCATAACAGTTTCTCCAGTAGTTGATGAAAAAAGTGTGGTAAAATTGGTGTCGCAAAACATGCCTTTTTTAAGTTCGTTATGAAATAACTTTGTTAAATGGCTGATAAAGGCGTAAACGTTTTCAACAAAACTTGTAGTGTAATTGAAGTATAAAGAAAAATATTTTTAATATATTAAAACATTTGGTGAGTTAATTTACCAGACACATAAATATCAGCTAACAGATTTTTAGTTTCATTTCAATTTGTCATTTTTCAGTACACTTTGATACGTTTTTAAAATAAAAAAAGAATACTTTCCGTTTGTATTTGATTATGTTTTACCTTATCTTATACAAATTTGTTCATAATTGAATCCTCTACAAGTTTTGGTGAACACTTTTACGCGTCTACCAGCCCTTTAACAAAGTTATTTCAAGTCAAACTTAAAAAAGATTGTTTTTCGACACCAATCAATTGTGTTTCACCCCAGTTTTCTCATAAACTACTGGAGAAACAGTTCTGAAACCTACTATGTACAGTTTTGCAGGTTAAATTGCATATAAAACCACCATATTTGCCCTTTAATTTGTGTCCCAGGGATTTCAGTAAGAATGAATTTTACCTGAGGATTTAGAAATCAGGACCAAATCTTTCGCTAGCCATAACTAGCTACCAAAGCATTTTTGGACAAATGTGTTATATGAAGTTTGAGTTCAGAAAGCGCCGGTAAAATTTCGTGGACCACCCTGTATATGTAGACGATACATTTTAGTTTTAATAGAAGTATATTGTATTGTATTACGATGCAGAATTTTAGGTTAGGTTAGATTATAACAGATAACAATTTATGGAAAAGATCTCTACATGTAAATGTATGTCCTTATAAAGTTTCCTGTGAAACTAAATTAAAAATCTGTTATATATTTAGACAGTACATTTTAGTTTTAATAGAAGTAAATTGCATTAAGATTCAGAGTGTTAGACGTCTGATTTCTTAGGTTTAAAATGGAAAAAACAACGGTTAAGTAACTTTTAAACTATAAAAGTTAAGGAGGTCAAAGTGTGTTTGCTGTAATAACACCACATTTTATCATTATAAGATAAATTGAATCCCATCACAAAATGAGGTTTTTGAGAGGCCAATTCAAAATTTTCTAATGTAAAACCCTTCAAATAATTAAATTTAAAGGTCTTGTAGAATAGAAAATAACCGTGCAAAATTTAGAGGTATATTGCTGTACTCCAATTTAAAATGGTCAAACATAAAAAAAATAATTAAAAAAAATAATAATAAAATAAAAACTTATAATAATGAGACAAAATTTTAGTGTTATTTAATTCAACTTTGACTAGGAAGTTGCATTACTTTAAATTTATTTACAAAGGTAAAATTTTAAAGTAATACCAAATTTGACCTGTTGTCATTTTGAATCAGAATAAAATAGCGACTTTTAATTTCCCCAGTTATTGTCTTATTAAGGCTTTTAAAATGAGGTACTCGATTGAGTTTTACGTTTGAAATTTTTGAGTTCTCCCGCAAATTTTAAACTTCCTTGAATTTATCTCGTAATGCCAAAAGATAGTTTATTTAAATAAAATACATTAAAGATTCAGCTTTTTAAGTCTTTCAAATTTTAATGTAACCATCCCGGGACTTCTTGACACCTGCTACATTTTTGAAAAAGGTAAATAAACGATATTTAACTGGTTACAAAATGACTTCCTTAGTGATCGGAAAATAAATCTTACAAAATTTTAAACTACAAACAATATTCTTATTAATCGGTTATAAAATTTTCTGAACTGAATGGAACGTTGTTATTCCTAGTTAATTATGCGGTAATTAATTAATTACAATTATAAATGAAGATATTTCTGACGAAATATCCACTGTATGCCCCTACAATAATGTGTATCCGGATTTTGATAAGGTATGACGAAAAAATGGCTTATATATTTTGATTTTAAAATTATTCATATGGTTTATTATTAACTTTTTAATATTTACCACCAGTATTGTATGTAGAAAGCAATACAAGATGTCATGCTTGTACAGACCCAGCTGTAGGGCTACGTTTCTTTCATAAGTTTCAGTTTCAGGTCCCAACCAGGACTCTTGGAGTTTTTCACTTTATTTCATTATACTCTAGATTTACCACTTCATTATGGAGTTTCATTTATACTCTCTAAACGCCGTGCATTAGTTTTTACGTACATAAATTATAGCAAATGTTTAAATAACATATCCGGATTTAATCGTTCGTTTAGAATATAACCTGTTAGGTTGTACACTCAAAACATAATAATTGCAGATAGAATCATTTTAGACGAAGGGTGCGGTAACAAATAAAGCAAATTTTCAATTTAGAACTGTAGTCAATTTATCTGATAATTTGAAATCTCTATTAAACGTTCTATTATTGTAGATAATTTGTATTCTAGAACCAAAAATTGTGTATTATAAAACATTTTAATTTTTCGTTTTATTTTATTTTTTAAGACTAGCTGATATGAATTTTTTTAAACTTGGATAAACAATTCATAGAAGTTTAACAATTAATTTCAAAGATTACTGTCTCATTAAAATTTTTCGTAACCCATATATCTACATTATTATTAAAACAATATTTTCTGCATCTCTTCTAGTCATTTTTAATATTCTACTCTGACTCCTTTCTTTTAACGCAGAATTTTTAATTTAAAAAAAAAAAGAGGCTAACATCCTTAATTCCCGTTTTTTAAGTTTGTAGACGACATTATTATTTTTTTAAATTTTGATCTACCTAGAGTATCATACTTAATCCTTTAAAAAATCGAAAGATCTCTGTGATCATGGATGTTTTCTCCAATTTTAATACGAATTAAAACACATTGTTGGGGTCTATGATTACTTTAAACTGTTTGTTTGAATATTATTAAATTGTTTAAATTTTGAAGCTGTCTCACTTGTGTATGTTATATTTGTTTTAAAATTGTTGTATGTTGTAGTGTTTTTAGATAATTATTCTATTTAAATTATGATCAATTCACATCGATTATTGTACAATTTTAATTTTAATTGAGTTTTTAAATTTTTACTGCTGGTCCCCCCCCCCTTTTTAGTAGTTGTGTTTTCTTATATTTGTTCAAATTGTATTGTGTTTGGTTATTTTTTAATGTTAAGTGATATTGGACGTAGCTTATGCATATGTATGTCTTTTGGCAGTACCGAATAAATAAATAAAAGTAACACTACGAAATCCGATTATTAAATTTTTGTTTTAAAATCAGAAAAAACCATTCAGATAATTTGGAAGATTGTTAATTTTTTTTTTTTTTTCTAACGAAATATTTTTAAATAATAATCACCTTGAAGAAAAAAAGCCTCAGCCCTGAAATATTCCCATAGCGTCAGCTTCAGAAGAGAACAATAATTGGTTTAGAAAAACCAGACAGGAAAAGTGAAAGAAAGATATCTAAATTAAAACTACTTTAAAAAATATATACATCCAGATAGGAAACCTCGGAATGCAACGCCTGTCTCACTATAATGAGGCTGAATGTACCAGTGTAATGATACATTATCAAAAAATTGGAAGTTAGTTTTTCAGTAATTTCTGTAATTTTCAAACAATGAAAAAATTGTAATAAATAAATGTACAGAACATTGAAAAATATATTACTGTAGAGCTATTTTAGATGTGTCAATTGTATAACAAAAATATTTCCGTTTTGTTTAGTTTGTAGATAATATTTAAAATTATGGGGAAAAAAATTTTGATTTTCGCTTTAGTCCCAAAGGTGAACAGATTTTCACACCTTTTATAAACTACTCGCGTCCTTGAATGGTCTCGTACAATAAATCCTGATTCATATTTACATTTTTTTAAACTATGAACAAATATCGCGACCTGTCGAAACTCCCCTCCCCTACAAATACTTCTAAATTAAACAAATGACTTAACTTTCTCTATTCTCATGTCTAATGATATTTTCCTTTAATATTTTCAATTCACGAATACACTTTGCGGTATATTTGATCTAAGATGTATCTAAACACTCCATTTCATATATTAATTTCTTTTGTTTAGTTCGTTATTTTGCTCACAGAAATTTAATTTTAGAACAAATTTAGTAATAGGTAAAATACAATCAACGTTGAGTGTTTATAGAAATATCGATTTTTAGTCGATCTGTGTCCAAAAAAGTAGTTTTGATAATTATGTCCGCCTATTTCTACTACGGCTGGACCGATGTTGATGAAACATCTTACCGTATAGTTTTTCAAATTATTAAATTTTTTAATATTATAGTTCAAATATATAGAATACCTGCCAATATAAGACCAAATAGAAGTTTTTAACTTTCTCAAAAATAACTCTAACTATTTTGATTAAGATTTACTCAAATTAACCACCAATGACACCAAACAAATCTATTAAAAATTCAGATTAAAATCGTTAAATAAGAAAAACAAAGATTTTAAATAGCCGTCATTTTACAAAATCTTCTAGACCGATTTTGGTGAAATTTATTGAAATTAAAGATTAATAATTCAAACCGGAAATAAAAGAACAATACAGTTCAGACAAAAATCAACCCTTAACCGCCGTCACTTGAAACGATGATCAAACACATTATAAAATATATAATAAATGAATTAAAACATTTAATAAACCAAAGTAATAATCAGGTGATACATTTTCCTCTTTGGTTTTGTGTAGGTACCTAGCCTATAATCTTATATAAGAAAGTTCATGCATCGTTTTAAACCATTTATTTATTCAAAATACAAATGGTTTCATATTTATTAAAAGTGAATTCAAAAATTTAATAATTTCTATTTTGTAATTAATTTTATATATCTCAATACAACAGTTTAAATAAACTCAAGGAATAAATTGTCTTTTACTATTTGTTTCATTTCATTTAGCTGTTATTTTATTTATTTCATTCGCACTTCTACTTTTCTGTCGATTTTTGTATATAATTTTATTTTAAACCATAATTTAGTTTTTCGTGGTAAATTTCTCAATTATTATATATATTAAAATGGTTTATTCCAGATATTTTGAGGGTATTTTTCCCCCAATTATCGTTATTTTAAAAACACTTTCAGTATTTTTTTTTTTTATTATTATTATTATTTGTTAGTTTTTACCTCCTACAACCACATTCATTTTATTTATATTCAACCTAAAAGTTTATCGATTTCTTCGTTTTTTTAAATATTATTCAATAGGACAATTGTCTATATAAACACTAACAGACGACGTTTCGAGAGTATAAATCAACTCGCGTTATCAAGTGATCAAACTATATTAACCTCCCATTTTAATAATACGAACAATTCTTCATATTGTCAATTTTTCTAAAGGGTCTTTTCACCTGCTTATTTATACTTATACCGTTTAAAATTATTTATTTTTTAATATTATTATATTTAACTAATCAAATTTTTTTTTAAATAATTCACGTTTTGTGTTATTTATAATTTATAATTCAAATATATTATATTAATTCATCTACACAGGGCTTAATAAAAAAAATTAGCAAAAATCTGACATTTTTGCAACATTTAGTCTCTTTTAATTCACTAAATTTCACTTCCTTCAATAGGTTTCTTTTAACATATTTATTTATTTCACCAGTATTTTATTTTTAAACGTAATTTTATTTCACAAACCAACACTTTACAATTTTAATTGTTCTTGTTATTTTTACCACATTTTTACCCTATAATTATAAGAAATCCACACATAAATTTAATCCAAAATCCGAAGAATAAAATTACGATTTTGACATTTTTACAATCTTCACGCCTCATTTAAATTTGCTAAATTAATGAAATCTATTTATTTTCAATAGAAATACTGTTATTGTTATTTTTTAATTTCATTTTATTTAACGATAGAATGCTTTTATTTTAGCTTGATGATATGTATTATATAAATTACTATCGCATAATTTATTTAAAATGTAAAAAATCACACGGACTTAATTCTTTTTTTTTTTAAAGACTTCACAATTTTGACATTACTCCCCCCCCCCCAAATTCCTCCATAAATCATTAAATTTAAAATAATGAAATTTTCGACAGGTTTCTTTTCACGTGTTTATTTGCATTAAATAAAGGTATTTTGTTTTACAATTATACATTTATAAAGAATACTATTTAAATTTGCTTCGAGTATTATTTTCAATTTACTATTTATCCTACTTATAATATAAGACAAAACACATGGACTTATTCAATTTACCGCCCAAAAAAAAATTACTTTACAATTTCGACATTAATTCCCCATATTCTGCTTTATTTAAGTAAAATATAAACATTAAAATATATTCATTATTTAGGTTAATTTTACACTCTATTTCAAATTAAAAATTTGATAATATTTTTCTACGTTATCAATATGAATATAGGGAAATCTAGAGATTATTTTCACAGTCGAAATCAAGCCAGGATGTTGTTACATGATACTTTAAAATAAATTACCTCTTTTTGCCATGGAAGCATCCGCCGATATAACGATGAGTGGAGTTCGAACAAGCATAGACAGGAGAAAGAGTCCACATAATGTACACAACACCATTGTTCACAACAAGTCAGCATATTTGCCGGCCATATTTAGATCTAGTTGGCATTTGTCCGCCGATTTTCCTTTCCAAAGTTCACTCCGGACAATCGACGACACCCCCTAATTCCGTACGAAACAAAACTAATAAATCATTGTAAAAAACCCCATTTATTCCCCTTAAACTTGGAAACGTAACGAACTTGTCCGTCTAACGAAATCTACGGGTCTGGCGCTCGATAATGTCACATCATCAAGTGCTGCGCCCTACACGGTTGCCAATTGAAACACGATTGAAAACAAAACTTTAATAAATTTATTAGAAACATTAACATTATTAATTATCTAAACAATAATAAATATACTATTAAAAGTATATATATATATAATATTGTATATTATTTGAACGTCTAAAAGGATAGTGCAGACTTTGGCTAGCTCTGATGAAAGAAAGGTGCACTCTGACAAGACCTGCGCCATTGGGGGAGGGTCTCGACGCTTATAGTTATAACTCCCGCCGTCGCGTGGCGCCACTATCCAACGATGAATCATTTTATTGCCCCGGTTATTGTTTTGGAAACAGCTGGTAGTAAAAATAAGGGTTGAAGGGATCCGTGCAGCTTAGAACCACCCCCAGGCAGCATGAATATCCCATTTTATAAACGCTTGTTGGTACTATCTTAACGTTTACAATTGGCTATAATTGTAACCAGTTTGAAGTACAATATAATTGTCTGGTTAACTTTATTCCCCCTAGAATATTTAAAATAAACAACGCTGTTTCAAATCTACATCTAAATTCATGATTTTTATACACAATTGTTTTACATAAATACAAGTTAAATTTGAATAATTTTAATTTTTTTTTTTTTTTTTGAGAATATTTGGATCTCAATTTTGAGTTTTCTCAGCGACGTTTGTTAAGAAAACTTAACAAACATGACTGAATGCAATTAAAAAAATACTTGTGCAGCTAAATTTTCAAATAAAAACAATAAATAAATCAAATTATTGCCTAATATTTGTTTCTAAACGCCCGAGTTTTATCAATGTAAGTAAAACAAATAACTTTGTTTCACTGTCTAATTCCTCCATTAACTGCCAACGCAAATATTTCTTACGGACTTCCAGGTATTATTAAATAAATTAACGGATTTCCAGGTATTCAACGTTAAAAAGTTTAAACAGCCGCCATTTTGAAATGAGTAAAGGAAATCGGTTGATTATTTTCCTCAAATTGCGTCTTTATAACACTAACCAGCATGTAAAATTTCAAATCCATATATTTTACTGTTAAAAAGATATGATTTTTTTTATCAAATTCAAAATGGCGGTTAGATAAAAAACTAAGCATTTTAAGAAATATTTTCAATGCTTTTCAATATTTTTCATTGGTTTTGATCTGAAGAATAAGCTCCTGAAGTTTCAAAAACACCCTTTATATATTTAACTAAAAATTTGGGAATAGCTGCCCAATAACAATAATCAAAAATTATGATTATCACAAAATTAGTCTTAACGAAACAGCTGAATTTGTTGGCGTGTTTCCAAAAATGCGGGTAAAAACCCAAAAAATCGACAATAGAGGTGTTATAAAATTCGTAATTTTTCAAAATCAATTCTACCAATTTTGTTCAAATTTTAGTGTAATTAATGACTCAACCCCAACTATAAACTCGTAAGTAAACAAATATTATTGCAAAATACAAAAATGAACGTTAAACATATTCTATTCTAATACAACCCACAAGGGCTGTTTAGTGTGTACGGGGTTTGGCAATCCCGAGGCCTAGCTGGATCTACACTTGTTTCCTGTAGTCTTCCATGGCGCTATTACAATATTAAAGTTATTGATTTTTTTTATTTGGTTTTGGAGATGGGTAACTGAGAAAGTTCTTGCAATTTATTTTGTATCTACTCGTTAAAAATTTAATCTATACTTTTGGGTGAATTTTTGGAACATTTAAAATTATACAAATAAACCAACAACTTCATCAAAGGGGCAGTTCGACACTTTGCCATTCAGCCCTGTATGTATATTGCCTAACTCCTGCGCCTTTATTATGTTAATTTTTAAAATGCTTTCCATAGATAAAACCCCAGACTATATCGTCTGTAATTAGACTTAAAGCTGAGATAATGAAATGGATCCTAAACATAATTCGACTGATAGTTAAAATTTATATGTAATGTATACAGGATGTCTTATAATATGTGTTCACTTTAATATTTCCTACTTTCTCCTTGTGAGCCGTTTCCCTGGCATGGTAGCGGTCCACTGGATACGTACTTAATTAAGTTTTGTTGTCCATTAACAATGAGCAAAGCTTTGTAGCTCTATCTGTAATGGTTAAAAAAATATTAAGCCGTCCAGGGCTTATTTAACACGCAGTATACATAAAAACATAATTATGTACCAACTTTACAAAAAAAAAGCACTAAAAACTGCAGCTTTCTCTATTTTGAACTAAAACCTCGTATTCAATCGATACAGTATCAACAAAAACAACAACAACAATACCACCTATTAGCATTATGACATATTAAAAGAACATAAAAAATATAAAACATTAGTATGATTTAAAAAAAACACATAAACCTAATCCATTAAGCAGCGCAAAAATCAAGCTATAAATCGCATCATCCTAAAAACTTTAGACTAATATTCCTAAACAATTAAAAATTAAATGGTTCCAATAATTTATTAAATGTCATTTCCCCGTACAGTTTTAAAATAGGAAAATTTGGAAGCACCTATGTAACAGCAAACATACCTGCAATTAGACACCAAATTGAAAAAATTACCCCCTTGCTTTAGAAAAGGATGGTCTTTTATAACTTAAGTTATTTTTGTAACTTTTTTAATTGGAAATAATACAAAAACACTTTTTAAAATAAAAAAAAAAATCCAAAAATAAAATATGTGGTTTGCAAATTTTACATTATGGTAGAGAAAGTATTCTAAAAGAAGAAATACATGAGGTTTTAATTTTGTGGGAAAATAAAACTTTTGGAATAAGTAAAAAGTCGCTTTTTTAAAATACAAAATAAATTGCAATCTTTCTTTATTAAACTGTTAAAAGTTAGGTTAGGTTAGGTTAGGTTAGGTTAGGTTAGGTTAGGTTAGGTTAGGTCAGGTTAGGTTAGGTTAGGTTAGGTTAGGTTAGGTTAGGTTAGGTTACATTAGGTTAGGTTAGGTTAGGTTAGGTTACATTAAGTTAGGTTAGGTTAGGTTAGGTCAGTTAGGTTATGTTAGGTTAGGTTAGGTTATGTTAGGTTAGGTTAGGTTATGTTAGGTTAGGTTAGGTTAGGTTAGGTTAGGTCATAAAGGACATAAACAAAATTGTATATCCTGAGTTTCACTCAATATCTCATCCGTTTATGAAGTTTAAAAAATTGTTTAAAAACACTGCACAAACTTTCTCACTCACTCATTCTAAAATCCAAATAAAAAGAAACGAAATTTAATTAAATCAATAAAAACCTCCAAACCTGTGACTTCGTGTTTAACAAATATTTATATAGACTCTTAAATGTAACGCACTTGTGCCTTAAAATCGTCCACACCTTAAATCTTACGAATACACGACGTTTCGAAAGTATAAATCAACTCCCTTTACCAACTGAAGCCTCATTTATAAAACTATCGGACAATCCTAACAGCGAAAACAGTTTAGAAAAGTCGAAGTGAAAAATCAAAATAACTGTCATTAAACAGCGTGTGTTCATCTCTCGTGCATTATATCTTACAAGACACTAAATTAGATAGAAATTTGCATATTTCAATTCTCCATATAATGGGTACCAACCTCACGATGTCAAAGAATGAACTTATAGTCTGAAATATAATTTCAACCCTGACTTCCACAAAACAGTGTGACATTTGTACAGTTACAATGTCACCGACACGAGCGAAGCAATTGAAAACAGTTCAACAATACACGTTAGGACCTAACCTAACCTAACCTAACCTACCCTAACATAACGTAACCTAACCTAACCTAACCTAACCTAACATAACCTAACCTAACATAACCTAACCTAACCTAACCTAACCTAACTTGACCTAACCTAACCTAACCTAACTTAATGTAACCTAACCTAACCTAACCTAACGTAACGTAACCTGACCTAACCTAACCTAACCTAACCTAACCTAACCTACCCTAACATAACGTTACCTAACATAACCTAACCTAACCTAACCTAACCTAACATAACCTAACCTAACCTAACCTAACCTAACCTAACCTGACCTAACCTAACCTAACCTAACTTAATGTAACCTAACCTAACCTAACCTAACCTAACCTAACCTAACCGACGTCAAAAAAAGTAGTGATACACAATTGCAAGGTTCAGAAAACTTACCCTACTGGAAAAGACACCTCGATCTACCATTAACATACAAGGTCTAAGAAACCAAATTACATTTTACTGTTAGTATTACCATTGAACGATGTGACTGGGTAAGTACCATGATGGCGCAGTACATAAAGTATACTTATGCTCACCTTTAATCAAACAATCTCGTGTTGCATAGATTTCACTTAGCAAGAGTCCCCCCCCCTCCTGATGTGGAGGGTTGTAAAACAGGGTTTAAGCCGTTTAGTTTATAGAGGTGTAGGGATGGAGGGGGGGCGCTACTCAAAACACCATTACACAGATTGTCGCATTACAATTAACAGTTTTAGGACTGTAATTAAACAATTATTAGATTCAAATTTGAATTGAAATAGAAGACGTAAACTACAGTCAACTCATTGTAAGCGTAAAATGAAGAGAAGATAAAATATACTAGTTTTGTGAAGTGAAAACTTCTTTCGGCATGCTATAGTGCTATACATTTTGTATGGAGAAAAAACCTCCGATTTGACGTCATTAAAATCCGTAACGGTTTTAATTTAATTAACCACGCTCGATTGTCCGGTCACGCTCCACTATATGTATGTAGGCCTACGTATAAATGTATGTAAATACATTATCACACTCACAAAAATATCCCAATAACTTTCTTTTACCCGTTAATAGTTTTATTACATCCGTTGAAATAATAATAATCTCTGCACAGTCTGGTAATTACGATTTTTAACTTAATTTTTCACCTCGATTTGGTTTTTATTTTTTGAACATGTTATTATATTTATTAATAAATACTTTTTGTAATATCAATAATTGTAAGTCTTTTTTCAACTCAAAAACTCCAAAAAGTAACGTTAATCGTGAAGCACATCATTGGAAAGGTCTTTCAAATACATTTTTTTTTTTTTTTTTTTTTTATTTAAAGTTTGGTCTTAATATCTTAATCTGTTTTTTTTTCCAAAATTGTATGTATTTTTTAAATTTAAAAATTTCTACGAAAGGAGAAACTTAAAGCACATTTTTTGAAAGCGTAGATTCTCATGAATTTAGGATAAAAATTTGGTTTATATAGGCTATATTATGTGATAACAATAAAACTAACTATAAAACACTACATGTGGCAAAACGGTTTTTTTGTTGTAAATTTCTCAAAACGTAAGCAAGATATATAAAAATGTTATTTATAAAAGTTGTAACTAACTAAATGGTCCTCAGTAATGTTTTCGTCAGACCGTAATGGGACAGAGTTATGAACGCTTAAATTTTGCATTTGTTAGTACATATAAGACTTTTTACTAAAGAAAAATTACTTGCATTTTTTTTTTGCTTAGGCCGGATTTTTGTATAGTAAAAAGCTCTAAATATGGGATATGTAACTGTTTGTACATGTAATACCAAGTATATGGATATTAATTTATGCATGAATATATTTACGCACATATTATATACACAGCAGATTGAGATTCAGATTCGGGTTCGGATTGGGATTGAGATTGAGATCCAGTTTCAGATTCAGATTGAGTTTGAGATTCAGATTCAGATTGAGATTTAGATTAAGATTGAAATTGAGGTTCAGTTTCAGTTATAGTCATGGTTATGGTTATGTTTATGGTTATGGTTGTGGTTATGGTTATTGTTGTGGTTATAGCTATGGTTACGGTTATGGATATGGTTATGGTTACGTTTACGTTTTATGGTTATGGTTATATTTATGGCTATGGTTATCTGTGTCTGAAACTGAATCTCAATCTCAATCTTAATCTTAATCTCAATCTGAATCTCATTCTCAATCTCAATCTTAATCTTAATCTGAACCTTAATCGTAACAACAACCGTAACCGTAACCACAACTGTAACCGTAACCGCAACCATAACCATAAACATAACCACACCCGTAACAGTAACAGCAAAAATAACCATAACCTTAACCGTAACCGCAACCATAACCATAACCGCAACCGTAACCGCAACCATAACCATAACCTTAACCGTAACCGCAACCATAACCATAACCGCAATCGTAACCACAACCATAACCATAACCACACACGTAACCGTAACCACAATCATAACCATAACCTTAACCGTAACCGCAACCATAACCATAAACATAACCACAACCATAACCTTAACCGAAACCGTAACCATAACCACACCCGAATCCGTAACCGCAACCATAACCATAACCTTAACCGTAACCGCAACCATAACCATAACCTTAACCGTAACCGCAACCATAACCATAAACATAACCACAACCATAACCATAACCGCAACCGCAATCATAACCATAAACATTACCACAACCATAACCGCAATCGTAACCACAACCATAACCATAACCACACCCGTAACCGTAACCGTAACCGCAACCATAACCATAACCTTAACCGTAACCGCAACCATAACCATAAACATAACCACAACCATAACCATAACCACACACGTAACCGTAACCGCAATCATAACCATAACCTTAACCGTAACCGCAACCATAACCATAAACATAACCACAACCATAACCTTAACCGCAACCGTAACCATAAACATAACCACAACCATAACCTTAACCGCAACCGTAACCATAACCACACCCGAATCCGTAACCGCAACCATAACCATAACCTTAACCGTAACCGCAACCATAACCATAACCTTAACCGTAACCGCAACCATAACCATAAACATTACCACAACCATAACCGCAATCGTAACCACAACCATAACCATAACAACACCCGTAACCGTAACCGTAACCGCAACCATAACCATAACCTTAACCGTAACCGCAACCATAACCATAAACATAACCACAACCATAACCATAACCACACACGTAACCGTAACCGCAATCATAACCATAACCTTAACCGTAACCGCAACCATAACCATAAACATAACCACAACCATAACCTTAACCGCAACCGTAACCATAAACATAACCACAACCATAACCTTAACCGCAACCGTAACCATAACCACACCCGAATCCGTAACCGCAACCATAACCATAACCTTAACCGTAACCGCAACCATAACCATAACCTTAACCGTAACCGCAACCATAACCATAAACATAACCACAACCATAACCATAACCGCAACCGCAATCATAACCATAAACATTACCACAACCATAACCGCAATCGTAACCACAACCATAATCATAACCACACCCGTAACCGTAACCGTAACCATAACCATAACCATAACCTTAACCGTAACCGCAACAATAACCATAAACATAACCACAACCATAACCTTAACCACACACGTAACCGTTACCGCAATCATAACCATAACCTTAACCGTAACCGCAAACATAACCATAAACATAACCACAACCATAACCTTAACCGCAACCGTAACCATAAAAATAACCACAACCATAACCTTAACCGCAACCGTAACCATAACCACACCCGAATCCGTAACCGCAACCATAACCATAACCTTAACCGTAACCGCAACCATAACCATAACCTTAACCGTAACCACAACCATAACCATAAACATAACCACAACCATAACCATAACCGCAACCGCAATCATAACCATAAATATTACCACAACCATAACTATAACCGCAATCGTAACCACAACCAAAACCATAACCCCACCCGTAACCGTAACCGGAACCGCAACCAAAACCATAACCTTAACCGTAACCGCAACCATAACCATAACCTTAACCTCAACCGTAACCATAAACAAAACAACAACCATAACCTTAACCGCACACGTAACCATAACCACACCCGAATCCGAAACCGCAACCATAACCATAACCGTAACCGCAACCATAACCATAAACATAACCACAACCATAACCATAACCGCAACCGTAACCGCAATCATAACCATAAACATACCACAACCATAAACATAACCGCAATCGTAACCACAACCATAACCGCAATCATAACCATAACCTTAACCGTAACCGCAAACATAACCACAACCATAACCTTAACCGCAACTGTAACCATAAACATAACCACAACCATAACCTTAACCACAACCGTAACCATAACCACACCCGAATCCGTAACCGCAACCATAACCATAACCTTAACCGTAACCGCAACCATAACCATAACCACAACCATAACCATAACCGCAACCGCAACCATAACCATAACCTTAACCGTAACCGCAATCATAACCATAAACATAACCACAACCATAACCATAACCGCAACCGTAACCACAACCATAACCATAACCACACCCGTAACCGTAACCGTAACCGCAACCATAACCATAACCTTAACCGTAACCGCAACCATAACCATAAACATAACCACAACCATAACCTTAACCGCAACCGTAACCATAAACATAACCACAACCATAACCTTAACCGCAACCGTAACCATAACCACACCCGAATCCGTAACCGCAACCATAACCATAACCTTAACCGTAACCGCAACCATAACCATAAACATAACCACAACCATAACCATAACCGCAACCGTAACCGCAAACATAACCATAACCTTAACCGTAACCGCAATCATAACCATAAACATTACCACAACCATAACCATAACCGCAATCGTAAACACAACCATAACCATAACCACACCTGTAACCATAACCGCAACCGTAACCACAACCATAACCATAACCACAGCCAAAACCGTAACCGCGACCATAACGATAACCGTAACCGCAACCATAACCATAACCGTAACCGCAACCATAACCATAACCTTAACCGTAACCGCAACCATAACCATAACCACAACCACAACTATAAACATAACGTAACCGTAACCGCAACCGTAAACGTAATCGTAACAACAACCGTAACCGTAACCACAACTGTAACCGTAACCGCAACCATAACCATAACCATAACCATAAACATAACCATAACCACAACCACAACCATAAACATAACTTTACCCGTAACCGCAACCGTAACCGTAACCGTAAACCTAATCGTAACCACAACCGTAACCATAACCATAACCGTAACAGTAACCTCAAACGTAACTGTAATTATAACCACAACCGTAACCATAACCACACCCGTAACCGTAACCGTAACCGCAACCATAACCATAACCTTAACCGTAACCGCAACCATAACCATAAACATAACCACAACCATAACCATAACCGCAACCGTAACCGCAACCGTAACCATAACCGTAACCGCAACCGTAACCGCAACCATAACCATAAACATTACCACAACCATAACCATAACCGCAACCGTAACCATAACCACAGCCGTAAGCGTAACCGCGACCATAACCATAACCGTAACCGCAATAGTAACAGTAACCGCAACCACAAACGTAAACATAACCACAACCGTACCCGCAATCGCAACCATTTTGATCTTAATCTTATTCTTAATCTGAATTTGGAGATTGATATACAGATTGAGGTTCGGATTGGGATTTAGATTAGGATTAATCAATCCAATCCGAACCCGAATCTGAATCTCAATCTGTATCTGGAACTGAATAACCGTAACCACAACTGTAACAATAACTACAACAGTAACGGTAACGGTAACCGCAACCATAACCATAACCATAACCGTAACCTCAACCGTACCCATAACCACTTGTAACCATAACCGCAACCATAACCATAACCATAACCAAAACCATAACCAACCGTAACCGCAACCATAACTATAACCATAACCTTAACCGTAACCGCAACCATAACCATAACCACAACTATAAACATAACGTAACTGTAACCGCAACCGCAACCGTAACCGTAACCACAACCGTATCCGCAACCATAACCATAACCATAACCATAACATAACCATAACCACAACCATAAACATAACGTTAACCGTAACCACAACCGCTACCGTAACCGTAATCGTAAACGTAACCGTAACCGTAATCGTAACTACAACCGTAACCATAACCACAACCGTAACCGTAACCGCAAACATAACCATAACCCTAACCGTAACCGCAACCATAACCATAACCACAACTATGACCATAACGTTAACCGTAACCGCAACCGTAACCATAACCATAACCGTAACCGTAACCTCAAACGTAACTGTAATCTTAACCACAACCGTAACCATAACCGTAACCGCTAACATAACCATAACCCTAAACGTAACCGTAATCGTAATCGTAACCATAACCGTAACCATAACCACACCAGTAACCGTAACCGTAACCGCAACCATAACCATAACCTTAACCGTAACCGCAACCATAAATATAAACATAATTACAACCATAACCATAACCACAACTGTATACATAACCGTAACCATAACCATAACCACAGCCGCAACCATAACCGCAACCATAACCATAACCGTAACCGCAATCGTAACAGTAATCGTAACCATCTTGATCTTAATCTTAAACTTATTCTTAATCTGAATCTGGAGATGTTAATTCTATATTAACCGGTTGCGGTTAATGATAATCATCATCAATCCCAATCGGAACCCGAATCTAAATCTCAATCTGAAACTGAAATTGAATCTCAATATCAATCTTAATCACAATCTCAATCTTAACCTGAATCTGAAACTGAATCTCAATCTCAATCCCAATCCCAATCCGAACCCGAATCCGAAACGCAATCTGAATCTTAATCAGAATCTTAATCTGAATCTCAATCTCAATCCCAATCTAAACTCAATCTGAATCTCTATCTCAATCTCAGCCTCAATCTGAATCTGAAACCTAATCTCAATCTCAATCTTAATCTAAATCTCTCAATCTCAATTGAGTGTGTGTGTGTGTGTGTGTGTGTGTGTGTGTGTGTGTGTGTGTGTTGAGACGGTTTGACAAAAGTCACTAGTCTCAAGTCAAATTTAAAGCGAGTTAAATTCCCGCGCTAAACCTTGTAGAGTGGAGGCGAGGTGGGGCGATGACGTCACGCCAGTTCAAGTGCAAAATTGCTGGTTTGGACAGGAAAAGTCAATCTGCCTTCGTTCCTATTCTATTAAAAAAAACTAAATTATTAATATAAATAAATATTCAGTAGAATCAACCGATCAATAATATCAACAAATAAATTTAGAATCATATAAAACAAAAAAGTTATTCAAGTTTTTATATGGGCTCAAAAACCTAAAATTTGGAAAAAGGTTAAATTCAAAATTCAAAAAACATAGAGTCATAACTAAGAGGGGAATTAACAATAATCACAAATTAAAAATATGAAATAATAATAATAAACAGGAGAGAATGGACTTAGAAAGTCATTCTTGAGGAGTTTTTTGGAATTTTTGAGTTGAAGGGGGGATATATTAAAAAATAATAATAAGTACAATTGAAGAGACTACAATAGGGAACAATAATATGTACTTAGATTCAAGTTTCAAATTAAAATGGGGGAGATATAATAATTATCAAAAGTAAAACTATAAAGCCCAAAAGCGGTTAAATTTAAAGTTAAAGGGGATGTATAACTGTGTAATTATGTATATCTAGTATGTAGAATTGTAAAATAACAATTTTTATGAACAATAAACATTACGATAAAAAATTTGGAACTTCAAGGACGTTTAACTCGAGAACCAAGCGAGCTACGTAAAAAGTACAAACAGATCTTTTCGTCATAGTAGAAGAGGAACAAAATTTCGTCAAAAGAATTTTGAGAAAGGACTTATCTCGAAAGTTTAAAAGAAGAAAATCCGACTTTCGGAAAAAGGGCGATAACTCGCGAACGAAGCGTACTAGGACGACGAATCAAGTTCCACAAGACCCACAAGATGGAAAGGAAGAAGAATCCGAAAGGAACTTGATGATCGGACCAGCCGTTCGAAAGTTATAGCGAGTTGAACGGAAAAATGTCTAAATTCGAAATTTTCAGGAAAATACTTGTCGAGTGACGCACGCATCTCTCTGTCAGAGTACAGCCGTTGGACCTTGCATTGCCAACTTGGAACGCAGATAACACTGAAAAATAAAACCAGTGAATTATCTATTAAAAGGTGTTTTAATGGAAAACAAAGAAAGAAAACTATTCAGTAGATAAAAAATATGATTAGTTAAATATATAGTATAAAAATTTCAGACCAAAAGGGCCTGAAAATGCTGAAAAGGAAGAAAAAACTTTTCTCTTCAAAAGGGAGAAAAAGTGGTTCCCTTTTGTGGGAAGTTTCCCACAGAAAGAGAGACCATAATTTATCCGTCGAAAGACGGGTACTCTTGTACTGGACTCGACGCGAGGAAGACGTATCTCTGGCAGCAGACTCCGAGCAGAGAGGAAACTACATTTGTCAAACTCTACTAAATTGGACTTAGAAAAATTTCTACTCGTTTCGAACTTCAAGGCAACTTAGCAGATCGAATTCGAGACCAGCATTCAACTATCTTGCAGTCTACAGGATTTGGATTGAAAACATCGCATCAACATTAGACCACTTAAACAACTAACTTCAATATCAACAAGAACTTCAAATAAAGTGCGAAGGTATCATAAACTTAAGGAATAATTCGCAAATATTAACTTCATTTTAAATATAACTTCATTTGGGGAATAAATAAAAATTAAATTCATTTTATTTAAATCTCTGCTTTGGTGTTATAGATAATTAATAATTAAATACGACTTTTTCAGTACAGGAAAAACTGTCTGTGGTTCTGTCTGAAAAGTCTAGGGTTTTTATTTTGTTAAGGATATAAAAAATATTCTATTTTGATTTTGTGAAATATTTAAATTGTTTTGTTGTTGTTTAATCAACTTTGTTGTGAGATAAATTTTGAAATTGCTTTTTAATTGTTTTGAAAAGAAAGATTATATACGTAATTCATTTCTAAAATTTGTTGTGTTTTCTATTTATCCATTCTGTACATGCAAATAACCTTGTCTATGATAAATATTTTATGTGTGCTCTGGTTAAATATAATTTGAAATTTAAAAAAAGTTATTATCAGAACTTAAGAGCCGATTTCTCCCAAAAGGCACTTCCCCAGAGAAAGAGAGTGTTACTTTAGAGAAAGAGTTAAATAATCGAGCATTGAGATAAAATTCAGGGAATTTTGCGTAGATTAAAAATTAGTAAGTTTATGAGGACCAGCTCATACTTACTAGAGCCAAGTATTGCAATATCTTTGATTGTATAAAAGGTAAAAGTGAGCATCTTGGCCTTGCCCGCGTTAGTTCCGAGCTGAAAGGTGGTTCGCCCAGTCGGTGGTGTGAGTATAGCGAGGTAAAAATCGCGTTGAAGGGGAGCGAACGCGGCAGTGTGTGTGGGGGGGGTGTCTGTGTGTAGGTGTGTATGCAGAAATATATACATGCGAAAATACTTGTAATATATTCAAATACTTGTATTACAAACACATACCCATATTTAGCGCATTTTATTGTGCAAAATTGTCCTAAACTCAAAAAATGGCAGTTTTTTTCTTTAGTAAAATGCCTTTAACGAATAACTGCAAAAAAGGCCTCAACTTTGAGCTCTCATATCTCTGTGTTTGTACGTCTGACGAAGAAGTTACTAAGGACCATTTTGATGTGACATTTAGTCAATTACACTTTCTTATAAATAACATAATTTTATATCATGCTTACTTTTTGAGATATTTACAAGAACGTTTTGGACCACTTTTTAACCCTCTCCCCACCCCATCTAGTGGGTCATATAGGTGAGCAGGAATTTTTAGATTTTTGTTCTTTATTGAAGTAACTCCAAAATCTAACTTTCCACCAAATTTCGTGTTTGGAAGATTATTGTCCAGTATAAATCTTTATACAGGGTCTATTAGGTAAACATTTGTGTAATAATTTTCGGATAAACAATATAAAAATTAATAGTATCTGTTTGTAAGAGATCACTGAAGGCATTTCTGTTAAAAAAAAAAAGCTAAATAGATAGATTTATGTAAATAGTTGTAAGTTGAAATGTGACATAATTACTATTTTATATGTGTAGTATTTTTATTTGAGTTTAGGTTAGGTTACAAAATGTTATGTGACAATAAACTAAACTATAATATTAGTGCAAATGTTTTACATTTGAAGTATAAACATACCTTGCTCTGATGTACAAGTCTCCTGTACTGCATCGATGATTATGATGTTGTTAAGCTATAGATGTTTTGATGTTGTTTTCGTTAAAGATGTAGTCTTTCTTGTTAAAGATGAGATTCTTTTCTGGAAAACATTAAAAATTATCAGAGTCATAGCAATATACTTGTAAACTATTTTATGCGACATCAAAACGGACAAGTCTTTGCCGGATTAGTTGCCGATTTCATTCAGATTCATTAATTTAAATTAATTTTTATAAAGTTTATTTTAGATATTGAGATTACATTTTGTTAATTTTAAATATTTTTTACGATATAATTGTTTGTTTATTTCTAATATTTCTATGGTATTGCAGTACTTAAAAAACATTAACTTTAAAGAAACATTTTTAGTACTTTTTTACAATTAAATAAAAGTATCAAGCGTATTATAAACCACACAATCCATAGCCATTAAGGGGCAGATATTTTTATAAAGTCAAAGTCTTTGAAGCGGCCTAGTCCCAACACAATAATTTCTTCATCAAATAAACGTACGTAATCAGAATAACTTCTAGTTTTAAAGATAATAAAACACAATTATTTATTTTGTATATTCACTTATAATTAGTCTAGCCGACCAATGGTTTCGTCTGTTAACGCATTGACGAGGCTGTATTACAGACTGAAGAAAAAATACAAACAGTTTGTAATACAGCCTCGTCAATGCCTTAACAGGCGAAACCATTGGTCGGCTAGACTAATTATAAGTGAATATACAAAATAAATAATTGTGTTTTATTATCTTTAAACATGGAATTCCACCAAGAACCATCGGTCTCAACAGTAATGAAAAAAAAAAAAAAAAAAAAAAAAAAAAAAAAAAAAAAAAAAAAAACTTCTAGTTTTATTTGATAACTCACTTATGAAAATTAAAATTTTCAACGATAATTTTTGGCTCTTATTTTTCCTATATGTGGGACAATAAAAAGAATATAAATCCAAAGTTTTAAACATATTATAGCATTTATCATCATGTCTGTGTAGACTGGTTGCAACCTACAGACAGACAAACACGTGAAATTATAAAGGTTTTTTGTTTTATCCACCACCCAAATAAAGAAAAATCAATGAATACAATTCATATTTTAATGGCTATTGAATTGTTTATCCCACATCTCACTAAAACTGCTTTTAAAACTTATACGCTACGCATTTCTCATTGTATGGTTAAATTAAGTTGTATTCATCAAACAAAAAACTATAATATACGATTTCCCACTGCAATTTAATTTCAAATACATATAATTTTTTTTCAATTTTGTAAGTCTCACCGTATTCAAGTTAGAAAGGGAGGGGGCGTAATATCTGACACTATAAATTTGGCCAACACAATAATTTTTCGTCAAATAAACATGTACATATTCGTAATCAGAATAACTAGTTTTATTTGATACCTCACACTTAATATTTTCAAATAAAAACTCGATAGTTTTTGCCCCTTAACTACCCCAAGGTCATGTTTTTCGTACCGCTAATATATCTCCTATATTTGGGAGAATACAAAGAATATAAATGCAAAATATGAAATAGCCTATATAATCTTGTCTTTGTAGACTGGTTAGGACTTGGAGACGGACAGACATGCGTGTGAAAATATACGGCTCCTAGATTTAACCTACGGACACCAATAAGTGCACCCAAACTTGTTCAAACAGTAAAACATAAAATCAAATTCTAATAAAACCAGCATTATCATGTTTTCCTAGTACAAAGATAAAGAAAGAACGTATTTGCCTAATGTTAAAATAAAAACGTTTATGAAATAAAATCTACAATTGCACAAACTTCACTAAACAGCACAAAACCAACCTAACCTAACTTATTTGCTGTGATTTTTGCTACCACTAATCAAATCTATATTTTTTTTTACCAAAAATTCCACGAATATGTTTGAATAGGTTATGTTAGATTAGATTTGGTTAGGTTAGGTTAGGTTTGGTTAGGTTAGAATATGGTTAGGTTAGGTTATGCAAAATATTCACGCTCGTGGAATTATTCGGCTAAAAACAAATAAAAGTTTTAAAGTTTAAAATTAATAAATTCTTGATTCTAATTATTTTATTCGACTGATGTACAAAACCTAAATGCATTTTCAAATAATTTGTTAAATTAATATTGGTTGTAATTTAAATGGTAATCAGATTTCTGTAATTATCGGTTGTACCTCGTCCTGGGACAGTAAATTTTGAATCATCATAAAAAAATAAAATTCTGAGATAACCTATTCCGAAAGTGTGACAAACAAACTGTACAAAAGTTACAAAAACTTTAAAAAGTAATCCCCAAGATTTTTTTTTAATTAAACTAGAAGTATTCACCATAGGTTTCATATTATGCGCCATTTTTTCCAATATGCCTGTCAGTTCTAAATTTTCTTAACGTAACCCTAGTTATTTTCATAATAATTTTGTATAAAACTTATTATATTAAGCCTTTTTTCTTCTCGGGTATTTTTAGATATTTTTAAACGTTTATGATCCAAGGCCATTTAAAATGGTTTAAAAAAAATTTACAAATTTATAACAATTTTTCTTATTTTTTAATACAAATTCATGTGAAATTTAAACTAGAGCTAGGTTAAAAATTGTAAATAACACTTTACTATTATTTTTATTTGTTCTGTAGGCTGTAGGTTAATCTTTACCACCTAAAACGACCATTATTTGTTTTTATTAACGGAAGCCATAATGCCCGTATTAAATAAAATTAAATACATAACCTTAAAATTATAAAATAAATAAAAATATTATTTAAACTATGACAATAACCCTTTTTATTTGAAAAATCATTAAAAAAAATTGTATACACGTTTGATTGAAAATAAAACCGTGACTAAAATTTAAATGGGAAATCGAGCATTTTTTTACAATTAATTTAAACTATTCATATCTACCATTTTGTATTTTTTAATTTTGATTTCAGATTCGTAAACAGCGACCCTAAAAACAAAATTATACTGTTTCAAAAATAATTTTTTCAAATACAACTTTTACTAATTAAAATAAGTTTCATCCAATAGAGTAAAAACGAAAAAGGGTCGAACAATATAAAAATTAAAACAATACCTTTTATAGGCCTACAAAAATCAATTAACTTTAAAAAAAATATAAAAATCATAATTAAAAATATTCCATAAATGTTTTGCAATGTTCATTTTTCCGCCTCTAGGTTGTGGAAGTTATTTACTCACCTTTAAATCACACAAACACAAATTCACTGCACACACGCGAACTAAAAAAAAAAAACACAACCACTTTAAATGACTACAATCACCGATTAAACTATAAAAAAACTATATATATAAAAACTATTTCGCACGCTAAAAGAAAATTGCCGCACAATTTTTCAACCTAAAATAAAAACGAACTCGCCCGAGCGAATAGCAACAATAGACTGAGAACTGGGAATTCAATGAAAGCCTAAACCTATAGGCTATCATAAGTCACACGAACCTGTTGGAACTTGTTTGTATTCCTTATACTAACTATCCAGTGGGCATTGGTCTTATCAACCAATGATAATCATTTCGTAAAAAACAATATTATCTTTTAATTCTCTCTCTCTCTCTCTCTCTCTCTCTCTCTCTCTCTCTCTCTCTCTCTCTCTCTCTCTCTCTCTCTCTCTCTCTCTCTCTCTCTCTCTCTCTCTCTCTCTCTCTCTCTCTCTCTCTCTCTCTCTCTCTCTCTCTCTGACATTCCTAAACAAATGACACTTTCATTCAATCCCTCACACACATGACCCTCATGGGCTCGCTTGGGGGTGTTCGAACACCACGATGGTTCTTATCCCAGATAGTCGTCTTACCTATTAAGTTTCTCTGACCTACTCTTGTTCTTTTCGTACCCTTAAGCTGTTAAAGACTAAGGGTTTTCAATTCTGTCTGACCGTCCCGCGACCGTAACTTTTTTTTTCATATAATTTATAATAGCTGTACCTTTGTTTTAAATTATTTTTAGGTTAACTATATTTTTCTTCCTATGGAGAACTAGTAAACTAAAATTTTAATATTTTATGTTACAAATATTAATTTTGGTTTCGTGCGTGGATGTGTTTAAAAAAAATTACCACAAAGTTTTTTTCGCGAAATTTTTAATATCAAACGTTTTAAAGTGCGAACATAGAATTACAGATTAATGAGTTGTTAATATGATAGTATTGTTCTTTACAACTGATGCATTTAATAAACTAAACATTCTTTTAGAGGGAAAATGTTTTCTCTAATACAAGAACACCAAGTCAGATTTGCCTTTTAATTCATTTAATGAATTCATTACAATTTTATCTTGCGCTGTAATCAGTTCAATGTACGAATAACACAATAAAATGTAGTGCTACTCTCTCTCTCTCTCTCTCTCTCTCTCTCTCTCTCTCTCTCTCTCTCTCTCTCTCTCTCTCTCTCTCTCTCGTATTATTTGTAAAACACAAACAACAATTTTATTATTAAACCAACGACACTACTTGCCCTATCTATCGAACATCTCCGACACTTCCACATGAAAATAAACAGCACAAAAACATGGCTACCACTATTAACAAAATTTACAAAAAACACAAATATTTTCATTTACACAATTGAATAGAAATAACAAACGTTGGACAATAATTGCACAAACTTACTCATTCACTCATCCCTAAATACAAATAATAACGAAACAAAATTAACCGTCACCAAAAATCGAAATTAGTTATCAATAAAAAAGTGAAAATAAACCTTGTGAACAAATATTTGTGTAATTTTTGGTCCTAAACTTGCTTCAATTGTAGCAAAACACATTACAATGCAATATTGGATTAAAATAAAGCTTTCAATGAAAGCAGTTAGGGTTCATTTTTCATTTTTGCCAATTATCTATGAACTCTAATAGGTTTTTAGTTTTTATTTTACCGCTGGTTTGACTCAATTAAGTGAAAATTTGAACGAAATCGGTTGAGGAGATTTTATTAAATGACCGATTTGTTTGAGTAATAACCCAAACCAGACATGCAGGCTGTTCCATCAACCAGACATGCGGGGTATAAGGTTTGTTTCATCATAAGGTGTTGAAAAATTGCTTCAAAAAATAAATTTTTTAGGTAAAATATTTATTGCTTAATCTGCATTGGTAAAAATCACCGTTCTGGTACTTTTTTGACACCCTGTATATTCACCCATGGTTCTAAGCAAGCATTAAGCTACTTAGCTTATCAATAGACTTTTATTTAAAACTCTGAATCTTCTTCCCGAATCAAAAAAAAATTAATGATGCTTGGACGTTTTGATAGAATGTCCACAACCTTTTTTTTTCCCCTTCTTAACCATAAAAACTTCCCTTTCCAACAGTTTTTCTTTTCAACTTTTTTTTAAAACTCGTAACATATTATGTGAATTCTATCACTATACATTGCACAAAACTTATGGAGGGACAATTATAAAAGATATACCTATTGTGATATAGCCTATGTTTTTTCATGAAGTAGGTTATGTTTTGGTTGGTGATAATGAATCTCTTCACGTTATGCCCATAATAATCTTATAACTTTACAATTTCTGCATCGTTATACAATATATCGGCTACAATCCGAGTATTTTCTATAAAAACATTTAATAATGAGAACATTTTCAAACTCTGTTATATAATAAATAATGGAAGCAATTTCCCTGCATCTGACGTTGCAATTGATTACAAAACAAAAATTGTAAAACATAATATAAGAGGCGTTGTACATCTAAGTTGCGTTGCTATGGTAACTCTATATAAACAGGTTAATCAATAGAGACACTGTTAGTCAATTGCGATACTTGATTTAAACCAACAATAAAAATTGCGCTCTAATTTTCAAAAAAAAAAACAAATTTACATTTTTGTAGATAGCCCTACTTTGATACTTGGTTTTATCTTTGCCCCCCCCCCCAGAAATATGTGCCAAACCTCAAGCAAAAGAAAAGAAAATTTACAGGTCATGTGTAATTTGGACAATCCCAAAACGAACCCAAACGCTTTCAACGTTCTGTATTAAAAAGAAAAGATGGAAAACAATGCACAAACTTTCTCACACAATCGATTTCATTCGGTTTCGAAATCGGTAGAGACGATTTTGAGAAATTGTTTTTTTTATATAACGAAATCATGGGCGATTTTTTGGTTTTTTTCTTTACGGATAACTTTCAAACTGACATTTATTTAGATAGTGACCAATACCTTTCTTTTAGGCCCTTAGAGGATACAAATGAGCAATTTGGTGAAAATCGTTAGAACTGATTTTGAGAATAGGCTAGGCCTACCGGTATCGTAATTTTGAATTTTCATAAAGCAGTTACACCAAAATTGGTAGCCTACTTGTGTACTTTACGGAACCCTCCCCCCCCCCTTGGAAGTTGAAAACTCGAAACATCCTTTTACGAATAATTTTGAATTAGCCTATGTCATATATCTACTTACATCACAAACAAAATAACATAACTACGACCCACACCAATCCTTTCAAATGTCGGGTATTCATCTAGTCTAGATGATCGCGCCACTACGAGGTCAGTGCTACTGCAACACTCTTACAAGAATCATTGCTTGTATTTAATAGCTGTTTGTGTTGGTATTTTGCTGATTTATTAACTTATGTTGGTTTTAAGCTAAATAATTTCATAAATCTAAATATAAAACATAACTTGACCTAACCCAACCTATTCAAGTTTTTGGTAAAAAAAAAAAAGAAAAAAAGTGGTATCAAGACTCAACACAAATAGGTTAGGTTAGGTTATTGCATATACTAAATTACGGTATTATTTTAATTAGTTACTATTTTATGTATAAAAAGGAGGGTCATTTTAACACAAAAATATTATCAAATTTCAAGTTATTGAAATTTTTTTTTTTTAATTTCCAAAAATATGTCCACGTATTAAATTTCATTAAAATCGATCCACACGTTTGTGCTATAGAGTTCCACACTGCGCATCATACGATAGACGACAGATACACATCGCCCTAAAAACCACTTTTTGTAATTCAAAGAACCTCAAAACCGATATCTCGGCAATAATTTTTTAATCCATCTTATAATTTGCTCTACACTTTCTTAGCCTATTGTGTTAGAAAGTAAAAATCAGTGATTCTAAAAATTCACACAGAGCTAAATTACAAAGCTAAATTATAACCTTAAATCAAATATTCGCTTTTTACTTAATAAACTAATAAATAGAAAAATTCCTATTTTAAAGCGGTGGGCCAAACCATAAAAATAAAATATTTTTTTTATGGGACCCCAAATACAAATCAAGTAGGTATTTATTTCAACTATCACATTTTGTAAAATCTAATGAAAATTATCCATTTTTTAAGGATATAGCCTAGAGGAGGTCACTTTTTCTTTTTAATTTTGTTAGTCAATTCATATATTTATGAAAGTTTAAGCCTACACAATAATTTCAATCCTGATTTGATTTTTCTAGATAATTAAACCTACAAATCTGTAGGTGGGGGAAATTAAAACAATTCAAAAAAACGTTTTTAAGTAGGGCCTAGGGCTACAAAATAAAGAGAGGAGATGTAAAAATGTAAGACTTAATCGTTTTCTGGAATTAGGCCTATATATAAAAAATTTTGCTAAACTATTATATTAGGCTATGTAGTCCTATCACAACTATTTTTTTAGCCCTACCAGATTAAATATCATTATACTATTTATGATATAAGAGCGGTAGGCTTATTTAAAAAAAGTGAAACATGCCTAAATATAGCCTAAAACAAGTTTAGATCTGGGACATAATTTGTATAATTGATACTTTTATACCAAACCCTAAAAGGGCTAGCCTACCTATAAGAAAATTGCAAATTGAAAATGTTTAAACAGTTTGATTAAAAGGGGTTAAATAACCTACTTTCTGCCAAACCCTAAGGCAATAATAGACAAATTACAAATTGAAAACATGTAATCTGTTTAACAAACTTATTATTTTCTATATATGCATTAACTTTATTGAGATGTGATAAACTGACCTATGGAATTATAAGATAGGCTATGGCTAAATTAAAAGCCTAATTACTTACAGTATTAATCTTTGAAATTCAGAACTTACAGAATCGGGAATAAATCACAATGTCACCATTATTATTACCAAAGTTCACTTCCACAATATTCTTATAAATAATTTCATTGTTTCTTTAATTACACTAAAATGTTTAATTCTCACACAGTCTCACAGTTACTAAATCAAAACCGATGAAAAACCGTTAAACCATTAAATTAAACCGGAAACCCTGAAACAAAAAATAAGTAGTAATAAGTCGTAATTTCTACAATGTTTAATAATCTAGGAACCATTGGGAGTTAAATAAAACATTATTATTTAAAGTACTCATAACTATATTATTTGTTACAAAATTATTTTGTATTTCTCACCACTGACATAATATATATTTTTATAAACAATAAAAACAAATACATGGAAAAATTAAAGCTCTAACAAATTAATTATATAGTGTAATTCACAACAATCACAACTAACTATAAAACATCTGTTGCATTTTTGTATCGTCTAATTGTCGACTTCTCGTTTTGTACTTCTATGCACTATGCAGTTTTAAGCTTTAAAGATTTGTAGCTTGTTGCTTGTTTGACATCTGACTTCTGACATCTGACAACTGTATTTTTTACTTGATTTGAATATTTCAATAATAATTATTATTATTATTGAATGTATTACAGTTTTTAATAATACAGGTAATAAAGGTGGGCTAACATATTGGTAACTATCGGTTGTACTTCATCCTCGGATTTTTAACCGTTATTTACCAATTGATTAGCGTTTAACCTTTGTATAGGTTAGAATTAGAACTAGGCCTACTTGTATTTTGATAAAATTACTTAGCCTTTTATGCCAAACACTAATATTATATACCTTTTTAATATATTTATTAATATAATAACTTATTTACATTCAACTATTGTGAACTAACAAAAAAAAATGGGTGAAGGAAATTAACCTGTACAATACAATCTCATTAAAACCAATATCCCTAAACCATAGTTCAACTCTCACATGTGACTAGGAATTATTAGTTCAGTAAATAGGGGGGGGGGAGCTGTGAACATTATTTCTTTCTGAGAAATCTTTAGCTTATGGATCATTTCTGCGCACAAATTCATTTTTGTAAACACTTATGTTGGCTATCTTATAATAGTGTATGGTTTGACGCATGCACATTACACAATGACTATGCTAGATCTCTATTTATATGTCACGACGGGTTTGGCCAGATGGCTATATATATAAAACCACCAACCTAATAATTTGCTTACGATTTTATGTAGGACAATATTATTATTTGTCATGAAAGGTTTGGTCAGATGCCTATAAATATATAACCACCAGGCCAAACCTTTCGTATGTTTTTTCATATGAAAGATTGACAGCATATCATGTGATCTATGTTCTCAGATATAAACGTTGAAATTTGAAATAATGTATAAGACTTGAATGTGAACATTAACCATTATGTAAAACCTATAAACCCGTCGATTTAATAATTTGTAAATTGTAATTTTTCAGTGAAAAAAAGTAACCTCCGCAATGAAAACATTATTTATTCTTAAAAAGTAAGGTATGTAGTAGACGATGGAAAAAAAAATCCCGAAAATTAGCAGTTAACTTTATGTAAACAATTACCCAAATATATGTTACAAAACAGTAAAAGTAATTGTTTACAAAGGTTTACATGCACACTTCATTCACTTTTACGTGTTGATTTTACTACGCTTCTATGATATAAGATTCCGGATGACAAGGTTTCTAAAACCCATACCTATCAAAAGAACTATAGGTCATTTAAGGTAACATAGGACCTTCCTTGACCTGTAGTTCTTTAACTAGGTCTGGTTAAGTAACCATATATATATATATATATATATATATATATTACTTTCCCTGACCTTGTTACACGACATGATTGATACTAAATGATACGTAGTAAAAGATTCATAGTTTGACAGTTCTTAAAACAGAACTATTTTCCGCACGTAATAAAAACATTGATAGATTTTATTTAAGATGTTGAAACATGTGTCAAAATAACCTCTAAATGCCATAAATCAGTCATTTTAAATTGCTGATTTAGGATATAAATAATGAATTGTGAAAGATAAAAAGTGATAAGTGTTTTAATAAGTATCGAAATGATAGAAAAAACACTATTTTAAAGAAGAATTGTCGAGATTTGACACTTAAATCGATCGGACAACTTCTCTCCATATTTACCACAAAAAAAATGTATCAACCCTCATTTCATGTGGTTACAGGTAGGTTAGGTATATATTATATGGTTAACAATTATCGTGTATTACAAAAAAATGGAATGGTGTGATGACACCTAAACCACTGACAATAAAGTAAGCTAGTCTAGAATATTGAATACACAGTATCAATTGGTTTTTATTTTCATTATATATAATAGATGGTATTTGTTTGCATGAACTTAACTTTAATCTAGCCTAAAGTCAAAATTCTTCAAAATTAGTTGTATGTTTTATATGTAGATACATAAAAGTTTAAAACACTCAATAAGTATGATAGGTTTGTATAAACAAAGAAAGAAACTAGTTACAGATTTATAACTTGTTGTTAACTTCACTGTTGAAATAATTGTTAAGATGAAGTTATACAAATTAAAAACTTTCGTAATTTTCTAAGGTTAACCCTTTAATTTTGCAAATAATGTTGAGAAAGTATAATATATACCCTAGACATCATAGATTCTGTAATAAATGTTAAATTTATTGAAGATAAATTCTCTGTACGAAACTAACACACTTGTATATTTTATTTAACATAAGATAATACTATGTAGTACTAGATGGGAATACAAATTATACTTAATATGACCACCCTTTACTAACGACGTACTTCACCTCTTCAGTATGTTGACTGCATTATATACTTAATACATATGTAAGTACATTATTAAACACCACATTCCAATTCAATGTACTTAATGTTTTAACCTAATGAACAATCCTAAAAATAAGTTATAGGTTACGTGCAAATTAAATCTATAGTTTAGTCGGCCAAAGTTTAGATCAAAATAGAATAGGTATGTACCCGAGTATTTTTGTGTGTCTTTCGATATGGTAAAAAGTTAATTTTGCTTGTATATTTAAAATATATTAAAACATATACATATACATATATTTAAAAGAAACATATAGGCTATCTTTATAGAAAGTTATGGTCAGACTACAAAATTTCACAAATGAAATTATTCTGTATGATTTATTTGAATTATTATTTTTTTTTTTAAATTATTTACTTATGCTGTTATATATATTGTCCCAGCTATATTTTATAAACTATATTTGTACGAGGGCTGTTTGGTCAATCAATGACTTTGATAAGAGATCGCAAAGTTTCGTCTTGTCTTTGACATTTGCTATCTTATTTAGGTATATGCAACAAGTTTTAAGTTGATCTATCTAGTAGAACATTTTTAACAATGTTTGAAAGCAGATAAGTTTATGTTTCTTTGCTCCAATAGAAAAAAGTTAATTTTATGTGCTGGTAAAGCACCACTTTTGTGTTGAAAACCCATTAAGGAGACTGAAGAAAAGCTAAATATTAGCTATAAGGACTCTGCTCCATAGCGTGGAATTGTTAATAAGTGGTGGTCGTACAAACATGGATGATGCCGAACACCCGGGACTTGGATGATATAACCTATGTTTCTTTATTGAATTAATTTCATGGTAAATTACTGAAAAAGCTATTCAATTTGATGAAGAAAAAACTTCTCTTCCACTGTGACAATGCATTAGCTTGCGGTTGACAGGTCTGTAAATTACCAGACCAAAATTGTCAAATTGCTCTACAAACTGCTCCCTCTTCCACTCTATTCTCTAAATTTTTTCCCTTGCAGCTCCTTTCTTTTTGCAAACAATAAGAAATAACTCTGTGAAAAAAGATTCACACCAAACTAGGAAGATCATCACTGAAACAAACACTATTTTGCAGTGTTCGAGAACTTTTCCTTATTTTTTGAGGGTTTAAAGAAGTTGAAAAACCACTGAATAAAGTGTGACAAGCAAAAAGATTATTTATTAATATTTATTCTATCTACTGTATTCGAAAAATGTATTTGGGAAGAAAAATCTTTCATCTCTAAAGTCACTGTTGTCAAAATTGATCAAGCAGCCTTCATATATATATAGGTCTACGTTATAGTGAAAAGTAAAATAATCAAAGCTCATCAAAATATAGGCCTATTTGTTTTATAAAAGTGCAATATTGTTGTTTTAACTTAATTTTCTTTAATAATACCCTTTAAATTATAATTCACTAATAAATGCTTGTAATATATAATTAAGTCATTCTAAATTAATTTAATATCAATTTTGTATTTGTTTAGCGGAAATGGAGAACTATAAAAAAGGAAAGAATGTGGAAGAACCTCTAGAGAAATCTAAAATACCAATTAATAATCTACCAGAGAAGTTTATATGGATGCAGGTAGGATTCCTGATTGCCTTTGAAGTCCTTAAATAACTTAACCCACATACTTTTTAATGTGATAGCACATAATACTTTTCGTGTTTATAGAAGCAACAATATTGCAGAAACCATGCACAAATTGTTTCACTTGTTCATCTTCAAATAAAATCTAAATGAAGCTCATCGCATGAAAAATGTTGTGTTTATGAAACAAAAAAAATGTGAAAATGAACCATGGATGCTTGTTTGAAATAATATTTGAATAAGGTCTAAACCGTCATAAATGTGTCCTCAGTGAAAATCGTATTCAATTAAAATTGAGCTTTTAATGACAGTCAAGGTTAATTTTTGTTTTTGCAGATTATTATTGAACCATGATATTTTTTATCACGTGTGTTGAGATCATTAAAGTCCACATTTCTCTAAAATTTAAACGTAATTGGTAAAGCTGATTTTGAGAAATGCTGTCGTTTACAACATCCACAAGGCCAATTTATTATTTTTGTACCGATAACTCACAGTCCGACATTTTTAGAGGGATGAGAATGAATAGGTTTTGTTTTTGTACTTAGAGGCTACTCTTTTAAAGCCAATTTTGGGAAATTTATATTTTTTGTCCTTTTCTTGTAGTAGTTGCACCTAAATTTTGAGTTATCAATAAAATTTTAAAATATTACTGTTATATGTCCAAAATGTAGGGAAGTTTTGTTAAAATCTGTTCGCAAGTGTGGTCTATAGAGCACTGCACAGATTACAAATGACGTCATTCAAAAGTTACTTTTTTAGACTCGAACATATATCCCCCAAAAATTTTGATATTAATTTTTTTTACCAACACATAACTACTTATTTGTGGGAAAGTAAAAATGAATATCAAATTAGTGATCTAATTAAACTCTTATTCTCTTATAATTTATTTTGTTTGCTAAAGTCTGGAGAGCAATATTATTATGCTAAAAATAATAATTTCAAGTTACCTGTATATATAAAATGGGAAATTTATTTTGTGATATGATTTGAAAAAGCAGGAAATTATAAGATTTTACTTATCTACAATACAATGTATGTAATCATCAAATATTATGACATCTATTTTTTTCACTGATTTTTTATAATGGCCTCAAGAAACCGAAAAGTGGTTTTCAACATGCTGTTCATCCATTGTTGTTGTCGTCTATATGTAAGCATGATAGTGGCCACAAAAATTAAGATAGGAATATGAAGTTTGATATAGTTTATAATGTTCTTATAGATAACCCCATTAAATTTCAGAAAAATCAAATTTAAAATGTCAAAATGATGGCCATTTCAAACAGTGCTTTCTTCATATCTCACATGTTATTGAAGATAACACTTAAATTAGATAGAAATTTCCAAATATCAATTCTGCATCTAAATGGTATCAACCCCACCTCACTCTGATGACAAATAGTGAAGTTATTGTCAAAAGTATAAGTTATAACATTGACCTCCTTACAAAATGGGATATTCATATAATACGAGATCTGACGAGGCTGAGTCGCCACATATCTATGAGCCCTATCTGGGCCTAGCCTAGAGTGATACACAGAATTACAAGGATCAGAAAAGCTGTATATAACTGTTTTTAAGACATCTTGATCTACCAATTCAAGTTAACATTTTTTAAGAGGATCAAGAAATCAACTTTTGGACAATAAATTTAGAGATCCTGCTTATATTACATTGTATGAAAGAGCTGGGTAAGTACATCCATCTTTTTTTTTTCCTGCACCATTATACATTAGTGATGTGTGAGTTCGAATTAAAATACTCGGTGATTCCGAGTATCAAAATCCTCGGAAGAGTCCGAATATTAAAATCCTCGGTTTCGTATTAAAATACTCGGACAAAATCCTCGTAACTAGGAACAAGGAGGAGGTAATGTGCGAGTACTGCGAGTATCCTCGGTGTGCGAGTATCCTCGGACAACGATATTCGTTAGTGTTGTGTCAATTCCAAACAAAATACTCGGTGTTTCTACTTTGGTTACATTAGTTTCTAAGCTGATTTTTCACTACACATTAATTAAACATTACAATTTTGAGTTATAATGATTTAGATTCGGTAACAAGTTCAAATTAAAATAACAATAATATTCATTTATTTCCACATTAACAAAAAGTAAATTAAATTATTATTTAATTGTTATTACTTATATTTAAGTAAATATTTATAAGTTACCATCTTTATAAAAAAATATAGTAAATTAACTTATTTTAAATAATAACTAAATTATTAATGTTGGTAATAATTGTACTTACGTTTAATTACTGAATTTGTGTCGAGGCAGGATAACATTTAATTATGTATTACAAGTGTCAATCACATATTGTTTAAAAAAATAAATACTTGGTGGATCAGTCTAACAGATAGAAATATAACACACACACACATAATGTGCATAATCATTCTGCGCAGATACTCGATGTCGAACTAATAATACGAGTATTGAAATCATTCAAAGCCGAGTATTGCAAGTATCTATTTCACCCGAGTATCAACATCGCTATTATACATCTCTTACTTAGAACAGCTGATTTTTATTTACCTAGCAATAACCAATAAATACGTACTGTAATTTTTTTCCCCTCTCTATGGTTTTATTTTACGCTCATTAGACTTAATGAAGACAGGTAACATACGAAAAAATGCAATCCTATCAATGAGGCTCAATCCTATATGACCCATGATGGTTAACTAGTCTAAACAGCAGTGAGATAAGGATGCACTCTGCCAACTAAGCATATAGTGAGTACAGATGTGGTCATGTTGTAATACTCTAGCTGGTTTCATCTCTTTCATCATTCCTCATTGATTTCTCTTGATCAACTTTTGTTTTATTCCGACTATGATGCTGAGTATTTGAGGACAAGGGTCTCTTGTTATTTCCCCCCCCCTTTTTTCAATACCTTCAGGGGTTCACTATAGTGAGTATAGACGTGATAACCCCGATGGACTCTACACTTTTATTCATGTAGCGGTAGGTTAGATCCCATTCTGTCATCTTTTCTATCAGATCTTTCTTGACGAACTTTTGTTCTTTTCCGACTCTGCCACTATTAGAGTATTCGAAGGCTAGGGGTCTTTATTTTATCTTCTTTTTTCTAAAACGTGATGATAACTGAAATATTTTTCACCTTTAAATCACAAAAAAAAGAAAAGCTAACTAAGTTACATCAAAAATAAAAACAAAATTTTCAAATGTAGACCACGATGAATGTAAGGTTATTCTCTCGTAAGCTTCAAAAAAAGAAGCAAAGTCATCCAAGCTACTACACCACCATTCCACCATAATATTTTATACAACCTGGCCTCAATATACTCCCAAAATCCACACGTAACATACAGTTATATTGAATATAGAATAATAAGACTTATTATTAAGAAAATAAAACTTATTATTTGTAAAAACTTACAAATAAAAAAAGACACTTCATTTAGAGTCAAAAAGTAATTAAAAAAATATGTATTATGACAATTATTATTATGTTTGTGTAGGTGGCAGCTGGAAGTAAAATGAGGAATCTATTAACGTATGCAATGAAAGAGTTCAAAGAATGTGGTACAATTGTGTGGTCTGGCTCAGGATCAGCTGTTGGGAAAGTTATTAGCTGTGCAGAAATAATGAAACGCAAGCAGAAACTTCATCAAATCAACAAAATTTGTTACCGCAAGTATGTTCTTTATGTTATGTGTTGCTAATCTAATGAATTGACTAAACTGATTTATGGTAAGAAATCTTGTACCTTTTCTGATATGGCACTTCAAAAGATAAAATGATTTATTTAAAAATTAATAATTTCAATTTGTTAAACTAGGTTTAGACAGTTACGTTAGTTGAGTTACAAATAGAATGTGACTCGTGTAAAATAACAAGAAATAGTTGTTGTCTAGGTTAGATTAGCTTAGGTTTTACATGTTCTGGTCTTAAAAAACCATGAAACATTGGAGGATATTTCGAAGATCAGGATTAGATTAGTCTTACGGCTCCTGCTGTTTTGCAGCCGAAAACTCCTCGAAATGGATCCAGGAATTCCCAGCTGGCAGGTTGAGTAATCACGTTGACCGAAAATCTGTCAGGGTGGACCGGCGATCTAGATTTTAGACGCTAAGTCAAGAAAAACTCAAGTTTAAACGAAACATTACCTTTTATTACAAACGTTACTAAATTTAAAGTTATACTAACAGTTTTATATCTCTTTACAATTATTGAAATATTCTGTGGAGAAAACCTACGACCCGGGCCCCCCCCCCCAATTTAAATTTAAGGATTACAAATCTAGGAAAGAAACGGAAAGAAAATCATGACTGTCGCGAGCAACCAATCCAAAGCTGCACCAGGAAGGAACTGACACAGGTTGCTCTCGCATGTGTCCTCCTTTCTGACCACCACGTGATTTGCACTCCAAAACTGCAAGTGAAGCATTTTAGGAGTTTATTCAAATGTTGCTAAATTTATTAAATTATGTTAATTACTTTTTTCTATTATTTTGGTTTCTGTTTGAATCTTACTATACTACATTAGATTTGACATTTCTGAACAAATTAAGAAAACCAATTTGACACACAAAAATCTTGTGTTATTTTTTCTAAATTGTAATTTAATTTAGATTAAAAAAATTGTACATGTTTTTGCATTTTAAAATGAATACACATCGAATTGATGTAGAATACTATACATAGAAAAATCTGAACTTCTTGGCTCCCCCATTTTGGATTAGGATATTGGAGAGGAGTTTACTTACATAAATTTTCTCGTCTCAACAAAGGCTTTAAAATAAGGTATCACTAAATAAAGGTTGCTATTTAAAATTTTTGACTTGCAACCACAACCCCCAACCAAATAAGGGTGGAATTCGTTCATACCCCTAAAAGGTGCAGAATGTTTCCAGTATAACTGCCTAAAAGTTTGGAGTCAATATGTATAACAAGTTTAAAATTACGAAGGGCTTGCGGAACTTTTGCATCACTCTGTATAACTTTAACCTTACCTAACTTATCATAGATGTAATATATTTATTTGTTGTATAATAACTATAATTTCTTAATACATAAAACTCTTAGCTTTGATTGATAGAGTCAGCCATGTGTATCAGCAAAATTTTACTTTACAATTGGAAATCTGTTTTACTTTACTGTTCGAGTAGAGTACTTTACAGCAATTGTATAACCAATAACATTTTATATCTTGGACAAGTTAGGTCAGGTTTTATAATGATATTATAACTATGAAAACCTTCAATAATTTAGTAAATATTTATTTAAAGAAAAATTTGACATCATATTTTGAACAAATACATTGGTAACTGTGATCACAACTGGATAATCTAAGAATGCGGTAAAAATCGAGCCCCTCATGATAAGTGGCAGCTGGTAAAATCGGTTTGATTTAGTATTAATTTCATTAATTTTATGAATGTAATGGCCGTGTGAATATATTATGTAAATCCATAATTATTTCGTTGTAAGAAATACATTTGTGTATGTAAATAGATCATACATAGCGAATGATCATTATTTTCCTTCTTATTCAGTGTAGAAAGTTTATATGTATAATAGTTGAATGTTGGCACCAGAGATTCATCTAAAATATATGTTAGATGCTCAATTTTAATATTTGTTTTAGATGTTTAACGAATTGCAAAAATATTACCTTTAAACATTGTAGATTTAAGAAAATGATTTCGACCGAATTCTATAACATCGCTAGTTCCAAATACGCATAAAAAGCTGATATCATTTTCTGTGGTACCTTTATATATGTTGTTAATCTGGGTTATGTGTACATACTGAGTAAATATTAATGTGTATAACCACTAACTAGTCCTGGATTTAAGAACCTTACCGCTCGTAGGCTCAAAAATTAATTTTTGCCCCCTTATTTTCTGATTACTTCAAAAAGAAATTAAAGTTATAAAATTGTTGTAGTTTTTTACTATTTTGTAAATTACAGTATAATTTGAAATAAAAATTCAGGGTCTGTTCAAGAACAGGACCGTCACTCGTAAACAATTTTCTATTGACATAAATAGAACATACAGAACCTGACCTGACAGAACAGCTGAAACGTTGTTGGCGTGTATTAAGGACAGTATTTTACCAGGAACAGAAAGAATATGGAAACAGTAGAGATTTGTTAGATTTCTACTTATGTTCATGTGGCGCCGTAGGAACAAGGATGAAGATCTGTTTGACACCATTTGGAAGGGAGCAAAATGACACCATCTGGAAGGACATCAATTTATATTGGGCTCCAGAACAATAAAGTGTGTATTCAATGTTATGTTTGTAGTTAGTTAAGTTAGGTTAGAAACCTTCTGGGTGCAACTGTTTCAGTGGTTGTCTTCTTGAACAGACCCAAAATCCTATTTTATGATACTTTTAGACAAAGAAAGAATAATACTCACTTGACGAATATAAAAAATACACCTATTAGAAACATAGAATGATATGTACATTATTTTAGTAACAGATCTACTTCAGGTTTTCAGTTCAAGAGTTTTATTATAGTTTCTTCATTAGGAAATGATTTTATCGTGTTTCCTAGTCCAGATATACTATAGTATCATTTTCCGTTGCTGGATGGTTTAGTCATTGCTGAGTCTGAGATGATCTTAAATATTTTTTTACTATTTAAATAGTAGAAAAAGACCTGTCTGTAAAGCAGTTTGAGGATACAATACTTCAGTTAATTTTAACCAGACATTAACGTTTTGCAAAGTTTTTTTTATTTCAGCATTTTGATCAACAGCGACAAAGAGGAAGAACACTCTTTATCATCTAAATTATTTAGAAATCTCTTTAGATGAATACATTCACTGGTAAATGACTTCAATATATGTTGAATAAAGCTGCTCAAGTTTACATACAGTCTGGTGAATTTCAATGGCATCAATTTCGGTGAGCTTGCACAAAAATGTAAATCTTTCCGAAAATTCTTTGTAAACTGTCACTCATATTCAAATTGGTGATTATGTTTGTTTTCTGTTCTTCGGAAGATAGCCCTACGCTTGTGGTGAATTTCTGTTGTTGAGAGATTTAATTCCTGGGAGTAAAATTAACCAGTGAAAACATGTGTCTTTACTCTTTGAAGTCATAAATAATTTATTCCAGTCTGACCTAAAAGCACTCTTGGTAATCAGCCCTTGATGAATTAATTAATTTAGAGGACTTACATTCTAATTATAAAAGTAAGTGGACACGACGCGAATGTATCATAGGAGGTCTAGAACCTATTATGACGCACTTCTTGAAATACAGTTATAACTACCAAGGTTGGATATATTCAGTAGGCTATTCTGAGAACCCTGTTATCCGAAACTCATCCCGACAATAATTTTAAATTAGAAATCTCTCACTAGAAGTAATAAACTAAATAATTTGAGAGGAGTTTATGTCATGTCGAAGTGTTCTATGCTATTTCTCCCTGTTTGTCAGAAAAACCACACGCTACACGTTGCATTGTTAATGTCACAGTCCAAGTCGGCAGCAAAGAAATTTACAACTAAAGCCCCTGCTACAAGCTGATGTATTATAACCACGATTTTATTAGACCTGGACTGCAACTAAGGTTACCCAAACAGGTAATCGTGAATCCAAATCGTTACACACTTGGAGATACTAGAATGTAAACCTCAAGCTTGCATCAAGTTGTCGAAGATGAACAAGAAGAATTGTTTTTGGTTGCTTTGTTAACAAAAAATGTCTCCAACTTTAGTGTTTGTTCAAGGCCTTCACTTTCTTTACATCTTGCAGTTTTCAATATGCAGCTCCCACTAAGACATTTTCTTCCATCAATTTTCTAAATTAAAACCACGATTTACAATATGTATCTAGATTACCACTGGATCACTACCTTGGATTCTTACAAATAACTCACACTATCTGAAAATACTATCACTATGGATGTTAAATATTTATCCTGTTTGCAAAAATCAAACACTTTCTTTTTTCTAACAAAACTTATAGACATAATAAACAAACCAAAGTACTATGTCTTTGTACTTTTACAGTGTTGCCATATTTACAGCAACACAGATGCAACATCGAATATTAAAAATGTCTACAGATGTATTTCATACGTAAAACTGTATTTACATAATTTATGACATCATTATCACAGCAAAATGAAACGTTGATGTTCAGCTCTATTCACATTTAATAACAAAAGGATATATCGACCATGTGCCGTAAAATTCGTTGGATTGCATTTCTATTTTAGCACAAGTTTTTAGTAGTTTTCTGCAAAATTTTGTCACTCACACGAACTTACCATCCTGGGCCTGGGAATTCAACACTATGTTTAAATCCGTCCTTACCTATGTTAAAATTGAACGCTGTGTATCTAAATTTAATAATATACAGTAGTTTCGTGACTATCCAGCCTAATGTGGTAATCAGCTGGGCCAGTAAATCACTTTCTGTGCAATAGACACAAATTTGTAATAACTATACGTCATTAGCATATTATTCCATATTTAAATTTGTGTTTAGAAACTTTGATCAGAATTAATGTTAATTTACCTAATTATGAAAGGAAAGTTAATTAAAATTACACAATTGATCATAAATGAAAATAAAAACACGCCAATAAAATCTAAACAACTCATAAACCCGTTTGATATCTTCTGCTGAGTTCTATAAAATAACTGAGAAGTAATTTTCTTTTACAGATGTTAAAAAAGTTGAACTCATCGCTAACCCAGCTATAGTGATCTCTGACAATAGACCAATTCCAAAAGCAAGCATCTTCAATTTACTTGGATTAAAAAACTATACAAAAAACATGGGTATAGGCGTATATGCCATAAAACGTTTGTAAACTAAAAGTACGTATTGTAAATTAACTGTTTTATAGACTGAACTTGTGGCTCCAAATTAGTATTATTTATGTCACAGCCCAGAACGGATAATTGCATGAACACTATTGTTATGAAATTTGTATAACATTTTGAAATTTTTGCTAGTTTATTTACAGTCTTGTTTTCAATTGATTAATATAAATAACTTTTTCGATATATTGGTGTTGTTATGTTATATGCTTATAACATACTGTTTACACATTCAAATTATAATGAAGGATTTCTTTTCTTCCGTTAGTAATTAATAAATTTAGGACGTTGGGTTTTTATTATTGGGTTTATTATTATTTTATGTAGTGTAATTATTCACTACATATACTGCAATGAAAAACAATTTTTATTTGTATGCACGCAAGGACCAAGTCATAGATATGACTAAGATAGAAAGTCGGATAACTGTAGTAAAAATGAGTTTGAAAGAAGTAGTGCAGAATAAAACAAGAATTGCCTGAGAAAGAAAGAAAAAATAGAAGAGAAATTTTTGAAGCTATTTGTTTAAAAGTGAAATACTATTCTGTTATCATTACTTTAAAATAAAGAAAAGAACATAAAATAAAGACACCTGGTTCTCAAGTACTCTAATAGCATCAGGGTTGGAAAGAAACAAGAGTTGGACCAGAGGACCTGATATGAAAAAGAGAGATCTAACCCAAGACTATATGGGAAAATGTGCAGATCCAGGTCAGGCTCATACCAAACCCCTGCTGGTCACTGAAGCTTCTAATTAAAGGCATAGAATGAGTGAAATTAAATTGGTATGGATACATTATTAAAATGACAAGAAGGAAAAATCTCAAGAAATGTTTAGAAAGCAAAACCAATTAAGAAAAGAAACAAACTATCAGTGCACACGACTCAAATGGAAGCGATAGTGAATCATGGAAAGAAAGGTAGAAAAGTGGACATTGACAATGGACAGTAGAGTATTGAGGTTGTTTTCCTGAGACGACATTAAAGTAATGTTACTGATGTAGTCCAAAAGAATAGTCCTAATTTTAAGATATTTTAGACTGTTGCATAACCTACAGGTTTATATTATTTGTTATTTGTGTTAGAAAAGTGCAAAGTTACCAGGTGTGAGAGCATTACAAATGATGGAATGGAGGCAAATGAAATCGTACTTGAGGCCTTTAAATGGTTTAACCACTTAAATGTATCGATGGATGTCTGACGATCGATGGATCAAAACAATTGTTCCTTTGAACTCCGTCAAGAAGAAGAAAGAGAGCAAGACCTAGAACAATGTGGATGGATATGTTAAGGGAGTAAATGGTATCGCACCACTTGGAGGAGATGGACTTTTTGACAGGAGTACTTGGAATTGGGTAACGGGAAAAAGGCAGCTGATGTAGTTTTTGATGTTGTATTTTTTGCATTTTATATAATGTTAAATTAAATAAATAATATTTATGTTCTAGAGTAGAGGAACACTGGAATCCCATACTTGAAGATTTAGATTCATTAATGATCGTAAGAGAACTTCCTACGATACACATATTGCTGTCGATAGAACCTTTAGATACCAATGATGTGGGGTAAGTTAGAAAAACATGTGAATGTTGAGAAAATGAGAGTCTGCTAAATCATAAGTATTCGCGAAATGTCCAATTATCAGGGTCCCTAGATTATGTTTTCTAGGATTTATGTATAGGGTGAGGGAAAAAGGTTGTGACTATTAAAATCATTCAAAGAGGTTTTATAAAACATATTTCACACAAACGTTTAAGGTTTTAAAATAAGGTATCTGATAGTGACATTACATATAATTAATTGGGATTGTGAGTGTATAGGACAAATTTGGTGTGTTAACCACACATTACCTGACTTAAAAGCCGTCTAGCAGGACTAGGTTCTTTGCAGGCTGTTGCGTCATAGAATAGAGAGTAGTGTGTATAGGTCAGTCTGATAGGGCAATAATTTAACTTAAATAAAAGAACGTATTCGTTATTGGAAATATGGTAAATCAGATTCAAAATTTATAAATCAAGAAAACAGGATAGTTTTAATTCTAAAGACAATTTCTAATTACTTCATGCAGAACAAATAATCTAAAATGTTTCGCAAATCAATAGATCTTTTGTTAAAAGACCATCAAAATTAATTCAACAAACATCTCTTAATCCTTTTGTTTTGTAAGCCACTTCTATGGTCAGGTTGTTCAACTTCTCTTATCTCCTCAGGTCATTGTCCAACTGTCAACTTAACTCTTACTTTACTTTCTTCATTATTAGTTGGTTTGTTCATATATTTCTGTGTTCTATTCTTGAAACATGAATTTGCCAAATAGCTTCAAAGTAATATATTATTTCAACTAAGATGAATATATAAATAAACTTTCAGCGTTTACAAAAAAACATTGCGTAACTTTCTCACTGATTCATCCCCAAAACCAATTAAAAACCATCAAAAGCTATGTGATCACCAAAATTGTCAGTTTAGTAGTTGCGTATTAAAATTTGAAAATAAACCATGGAAGCCATCTACAAAAAAATTATTTTTATATTTAAATATGCACCTAAACTAGCTTTGCTTGTGCCAAACACATAAATTGTATTGAATTAAAATCAAGCTTTTTTGATGTGAAACATCTAATGCGCCGGTATGGGAGCAAGAGAGACTCTTTGTAGCATCGCTATTGATATTCAAACGGTCCATGTAATTCCTCTATGCTCTACGAGTAGTGTGCAGAGTAAGTTGCATTGTTGAAAATATTTTGATTTAAATGTGGAGTTTTGTTTGTTCTTTATGAATAAATGTGTAAGTATTTCAGTTAATGTTATTGTAGATAGATCAAAAACTCGAACACAAGAAAGATCTCACAAAAATTACGTTTACTTAATCAAAAGCGTTTTAACGACACTACAGTTATTGTAGCTCATGTATCACTTGAGAATGACGACTTTGTCGTTGAAACAAGTTTGATTAAGCAAACATAATTTTTGTGAGATCTTGTGTTCGAGTTTTTGTTCTATCTAATATTATGTCGCAAGTCAAGCTCAATATTTATTTATAATGTTATTATATGTTATTTTCAAACTGAACTTTTATTTGTTATTATTAATTCGTTATTTATAATAATATCGTACTTAAAACTATTGTTCTATGTTGGATAACCAAAGTACTTACTATAATGTTTATTAGGTTATGATTTTGGCAATAACAAATATTTCTTTTTTTGTAATACAATTATTGTATTTATGTAAAAATATAATAATCGTTTTATTACAAAAATCTAAACATATGTTTATTTTCATTATTATTTCCTTCAAATACTTTTCTCTTTTTTGTATACTTTTCATAAATATTAATTTTGATGTTTCACATCTGCCAAGCGTCCCGTACCGGATCTTTTTTTTTTACCTCATTTTTGTTTTTTGCCAATTACTACTGAACTGTCATACTTGTTTTATTTGCATTTTTTCATGTTGGTATAGGTCATTAATCTTCACATTTCACTAAACTTTTAACAAAAGCAGTAGAGTTGATTTTTAGAAATTGTATCTTTTGTAATAGCATCATGGCCGATTTTGTTTTTTATCAACAGCTCATAAACACACATTTTTCGTGAGATGGTGACCAATACTTTTTGTTTACGTCCTAAGAGCAAAAATCACTACACTTGAGTATATTTAATCAAAATATTTCAAGCCGATTTTAAAAAAATTTGTATTTTGTGTTGTTTCTTTTCCTTGTAGCAACAACCCCTTAAATTTTGGAACTGAATTAAACGTCCCAAGATATGGCTAAAATATGTCCAGATATCAAAAAATGATTAAAATTAGTCCATTTGCTTTAGTCTTTTAGAATCATAGAACCACAAAACTCCATGGAAAAATCAACATTGCTTTTTGACCCATTATATAACATACTCAATACTATGTGTGAAAAAGTAAAATAATACAGATATAATATCATTATGTAATATTTATTATTATATCTGTAACCTTTTTTGTTCACAAATGCAAATATTTTTCGTGTTTTATGAGACGGAATGTCTCATCTTTCGGTGAAATCTTTATATGTACAATAAAATGTTAGATTCTATAATTTTCAGTTGATTACCTGATGATGCTAAGACCGAAACATATTGTTGATATAGTTTAATCAGATATTTACCGTCATTTATGTATCCATACTCTTAACTAGTCCCCTCTACTAAAACCTATTATCCATTATACATCCTGCTAGGTCATTCCTCTCTCAGGTTTTTCCCAGGTCACGATCCTTTCTGTTCACCCACCCCCCTTCCTCAGTCTTGTTGTTATCTTATCTGTAAGAATTTGTTAAATTTTTGTTTTAACATACCTTGTTGATTCGATATTCAGAAGTTTGGGGCCGAGTATTTCTGTGTATAACTAGTGGGGTTAAGGAAAGAAAAATACCACACCTCAGAGGTAGCATGTTGTTAAATCCATTCCCGTTTGTGTAGTAATAAAGGATCAACAATAACATTGTTATTAATATTTCAGGTATCAAGCACCAATCTCGCAGAACTCGTGGAGAAAAGCAGCAAAAAACAAAAATCCTGAATTACAACATAGACAGGTTGATAGGCGTCAGTTTGAATCTTTTGGGCTTAGATCTGATAATCAAAAGAGGCCGAAAAACTATAACGATAACAGAGCAAAGTCATTTGTGTTAAAAAAAGTTGTTCATAGTAAAATTAATAAAAAAGACACTATTGTTGAAAAAGAAAGTCAAGTTAAACCAGATTCAACGAGTGCAAGCTAATTTATTGATTATTTGTGTAAATATATATATAAGGTTTTGTACATAACATGGCTAAAAAACTTAATTTTTTGTTCCTTGTTTAAAAAAAAAATAATTTAATATTAATAATGTTACTTTCAAAAAATATACGTAGTATAAAGAAAGTAATGTGATGGGTCAAAGAATCGATGTTGAGTTTTTTGCAGATATGTCCGTTTTGAGACACGAGTTCAAAAAGGTGGTGTTTGGAATGATTTCCGTCTTGCGTCTGTGCAGTGCTCTACAACCAAAACGTGTGTTGTATCAAATTTGGAATGTTTGGAATATTTTGAGATATTTTTTTTTACTTAACTCAAAATAGGTTAGCTGCTATAAAAACGCAAATTTATCAAATGTAGCTCAAGTGTAGTCTTTGTCCATAAATGCTGGTTCGTGAGTTATGGTGAACCCTTTGACGAATACACTTACTTCTTACTTCTTAGTACGGACGTCCAGCATCAATCGTAGCCGATGGCCCAATGTCCAATGTACGCAGCACAAGCAAGATGCCAATGTTTTGATGAATACATAAATATTCAAAGATTTGACTATTATGGTAATTTTGTAAAATATTGAGTACCCTCGTCATATGACGTTCTGTATTTGATATATTAGGTTTTCCATCTAGTGTTGCTACTCAACGAAAAATGACTGTAAAATGTGTTGTTTTCAACTTTGTTTGTCATATGTTATTAGTTCTTACCCTTAATACAATTTTGCCAATCTTTCCATGTTGGCGGGAATCTTTTACTAGGCAGTACGTCAGTTGTATGTTTAGTGTGTTGAACTCACTTCATGTGTCTATTAAGTTGATTTACGATGGAATGTAATAAGGATGTGTTACTTAAGAGAGAAGATATTAGAGAAAAAAACTGTATAGGAAAGAGAGTGATGATGAAGTGTTACGATATAATGAAGGTGAAGCTATAGATTATATAGTTGATTTTTTTGGTACTGATGGTACGTAGTTATTAAACTATCAAATTTAATAGTCCAATACTTGATACAGACCCTAAAGAGTCCTGTAAATAATGCTGAAAATATTCCTATGGATTCTGTAAATATTCCTGTAAACCATCCTAAAAATACACACTTTGACCCACAAACCAATCCTCGACCTTTAAACGATCCGTTCATTTGCCATCTTATTCAAATGGATTTATATAATCTTGGTTGAAAAGAGATTGATGTATTTCACGAACTTTTTGATTTTGTTAGCCACATAGCGCAAGAGACTAACAAGTATTATAAAAAATGTGCAAATATCAGAGTTTTCAAAATAGAATCAATGGTGGAACACAAACACTGACGAGATATATCGTTTCTTAGCCACTTTACTACTAATGTCATACTTTAAAATAAAGGAATATCCGTCAACTGATCCCTTAATAAAGACACCTGTTCTCAAAGATATTTTTGTAAGATCAATACTTCCTGTTACAGCCGATGCTACGTTTTGATAACAATAGTGATAATAGATACTGGTGGTGACAAGTTACATACAATTTGTACAATTATTGAAATTTTGTCATAAATTTACTTCTATTCTAAGTCCTTACTCAAATCTGGTAATTGGTGAAAGCCTTATGCTCTGGATGGGAAGACTGTCTTTCAAACTGTATATTTCTTCTAAAAAGAATTTTTTTGGTTCAAACATGTTTGTTTTATACGATTGCAAAACTGGAATCGCCTTTGACTTTATCGTATATCCAGGTAATGATATAAATGTTGACAATTATGTTACTGAGGTTACCGCTAAAATCATATGCACTTTAATGGCACCACATATTGGAAAACACCACAATATCTTTAAAAATGTTTGATTTCAAAGAAATAGTATGATTTTATGTAATATTGTAAAATATTAAACATCCTAGTTCATTTTTTAAAAAAAAATTTACTCTAGTAAGAAAAATCCATCGTCTCCCCCAAAATCGTATAGGGCTGTTATAAAAGACGTAACTTCTCAAGATCGGCTCTACTGATTTCATACTAATTTTATTTGAATTGTAAAAATTAGACGTAGAAATATATTACGGTTCAGGAATAACTGTCAAAAAACAAAAATGGACCTTGACCGCTGTCATCGAAAACTAGATTTTAACTAAATATAATTTACACTGAGGCCAAATGAAGCAAGCCCTATTTAAATGTATATACTTTTTTTTTCTTTTTTTTTTTTTTTTCAAAAAACAGGTTTATTTTCACTTTTGACTGACAACTACCGAACTAACATTTTTAGCAACAGGTAGTTTTGGGGATAGGTGAGCGAGAAAGTTTGCAATGTCACTCCCGAAGGTCTTAGCTGGATCTACACCTTTTTCATATAATCTTAAGTTAGATCCCTTTCTTTCATCTTTCCTATTAGGTTACTCTTGACCAATTCTTGCTCTTTTTTGGCCCTGATGTTATTAGGATATTCAAGGGCTGGAAGGGGTCTTTATTTTATGTTATTTTATTCCTTTTTTTAAAGCCTTTAAACAAGAAAAACTATATACCATGTATATAAATTACTATCTTCCAAAGAGAAAATAGCTTATGGCAAATTCTATTTAAGTATAAGAGAACTTTGATTATTCGTCTCCTATGGCGCTGACAAGTTGGTCGGAATACAGAGCCAGTTTAATCAATGACAATTGCATTTAAAACTAAAAGTATATAACTAAACGTTCATAATTACAAATGTTTGTTAATTTTTTAATAGAAATCCATAGAGCAAATATTTAAATCTTTGATAGCACATTGAAGCCTGAGGGTCGTTCCAGGTTAGGATTGGCTCCTCTAACAAATTTGGATTTGTTAGGAAGTTCGTTTTACTGTCGAGGATCTTTAACTTTCAATATAATCAAATCAGTGGTTCACTACCTACTTAATTAATCTTTATTAACAATTATTATTAAGAATGACCATCTCCTGTCTTATTACAATACTACAGTATCCTTATTACAACTATTAACCCAGAATGGTTCCAACCGTTATGACTACTGTTTACTTTAATAATACAAGTTTTCCAATACACAATGATTTGCTCGCTTTTCTTGCAAGGTTCTTCCAACGTTGCTCTCTCGAACTATCGGGCACTCTCTACTCTTACTCGCTAAGCATGGCTAGCTTCCAAACATGCCTCGAGCAGCGATTCCTCCTGTGATCCAAAGACCCCGTCTCCTTTTGTCCAAGAGCTTATATAGCCCTCTCTTGTTTGTAATATTGACTGCCTTTGCAAGGTAAGCATTTCAACATAATTATTGTTCCAATTTTGTGTTTTGCAACAGTTGGCCTCCATTCTGACTTTAATATTATTTTTATTTATCTATCTTCTAACTAAATCTATCTTAATTCCTAACATATAGTAAGGTGACTAAACCTAAATGGAACTCAGGGGCCTTCTATTTAATTACATAGAATCTTTTAATTGAGTGTAAATCGGTTCTCGACTTGTTAAAACACTTCTCGATCTTGATAGTATTTTGCGAAACTTACACAGCACGCTGTTATAATTAAATTGCAGTAAACTTCTGTTATAACTAGTTGGCATTCGAGTTTCAATAGATTTGTTTTTGTTTAATCTTGTGTTAGTGTTTTTTTATTTATTTAATGAGTAATGAAATAGATCATGGGCGTCATCACCAGTTCATTATTGGGGGGGGGGGGACATATGCCGGGGGTCTGGTGGTATGGAAATTTTTTTTTAATTAAACTTCTCAAAACATCCTTTTTATGCATTTATTTTAATATTCTGTCAGCAAATGAAGTACACCAAAACAATAAATCTAATTGTTATAACTTTTTTAAGCTGAGCGGAGAAACAAACCTTCTGCGCAATGAGTCAGATCAGATTCAAGACGAGACGACGATACTCCACACCGACAAACTAACTACCAACATACTGGGCTTTATTGCATACAACTATTCAAAATTAATTCTATTTGCGTTTGTAACAGAAATGTAATGTTAAAAACCCTATTAAAGACAAAGCCCGATGTTTACCTTTTAAGGTTTTAAGTAAATCATTCGTTTTTAGCAAAAATATTTTTACATCTCAAATATTGGGGGGGACGCGTCCCCCCCGGCGATGACGCCCATGAAATAGATGATTGTGAAGGTAAGTGATGAGGTTACATATCTAACTGTATCATTGTATCAGACACTATTCAATTATTGACAAAGATAAATAGTTTGTTCTTGATTGAACATTTTTTTATCAAAACCCGTGTGAAAGATTTCATGTAAAAAAATGTTACAGTTTAGGAGTAATTAGCAAAAATAAAAATGAACTTTGACTTCCGTCATTAAATGTAATTTACTTTGAACGTGCATTTATAGTACAAGTTAAGCAAGCTTAGGCCCTATTTCAATATTTTTATCAAAGACTGTGTCCATGAACCATTTTCACATTTTGACTGATACTGCTTTTGAATACAGGTAGGCTAATTGAGAAAATGTATTCAATTTATTTTAAATATAAGCATATCATTACTTTAATATCTCCAGGCTGTAATCTAGTGATGTATCTTTCATCTAACAGTGGGAAAAGAAATTATCTTTAATAGAACCAGATTTAAATTTCTTCACTTTGCTATGTAATTACTATGCTAATACTCCAAATACAATTCATGTGATTAAGCTTTGGAAAGCTATTTACAGAATGTAATAAACCTTCATATCCATGTACAATATGTTCACTAAACCAAGCTAAGTTATTGATATCAATTTTAATCAAGCAAATACCTAAATTACGCAAGTAAAACTACAGTACAAATAATTTGTTTATTGAATATAGTTCTCAAATGAGTGAATTAAACTGCCCAGTAAGCATATGCAACAGAGACGAAATGGAAAATTGTGATGACGAGGATGGAATAAATTAGTCAATAGGTCCATTTTACTGATTAGTTAGTCTGGGTAAACTTTGAGGACAATAAAAAGTAAAATCAAAATGTAAAAAAAATAACATCAATTCTTTGACATTTTTTAATTGTACAATTATTTACACATATGTTACATAGTTAAAATTACATATTTATATTTTTACAACAGAAAAAAAAAAAAAAAAAAAAAAAGAATAGAAATCATCTGCATTTAAAACATAAAAGACTCTTCTCTTGGTACATAAGTTTAAAAAATGTAAATAAAGAACAAATCTGTTACTAATAAATCTTATATATATATACACACGCACACACACAAATACAACAATTCTTGAATACATGTTAAGTAATAGATACATTTGATGTACGTATAATATTTTTCATCTCCGAAACACATTTGTAATGTACTTGAACTCATACTATTACTAAACTTGTTTATTATAATACTTTTTAGAAATTGGAACCAAAAAATTTAAGAACTACACTTCTCTATAACGAGATAGAAGAAAGTTCATCACATAAAGCTTAACTAGCTATTATAGGAAGGAGCATATTCCTTACAATAAAGTACTTGGGTATCCAAAACGTTCTGCAAAAAAAATATTTGACTGTGAAAAGACAAAATATTACACCGTAAAACTACTATATGTTTACACCAAATAAATTAGGTTATAGTTTTGTTATTGTAGCTCATGTATCACTGAGGATGGCGACTTTGTCGTTGAAACGCGTTTGATTGAATAAACGTAGTTTTTGTAAGATCTTGTGTTCGAGATTTCGTTTTACAAAATAAAATGGTGTTTAGCGTTGGAAATCAATAATACTGATAAACAGCAAACAAGTCATTTATATGATAATTTGTTTTGTTTTTACAAATTGTTCTTATTTTACATGTTTGGTTAGACTGAATTTTAACCAATTAAATGCATTCTTTAAGATGAAATAACTATTCTTTTCTACCTGATAAGCTAATATATACACAACCTAACCTGTCAGAGACAGTAATATTTCCTACAATTTTGTAAATTTACATTTAGTGAGACTCATTCGCAGAAACCTAATCATGTTTTATATACAACTTAAGTAAATAGTCTACTTATTTGGAATTCTAAATAACGATACTAAAACAAGTAAATATACACAACGTCATGTTTCTTCTCTCGTACAAACTCTATGTGGTCTCGAAGAAGTGGTGACCTTCATCGCTGTAGGCTATGCTATAAAGTGTCTCGAATATTTGTCTTGGGGGCCCTGGAAAATAAATAAGGTTAAAGCATTTAAAATATATTGGCCTACCATAAAATATGACTAATGATTTATATGACCATGATTAGCTTTACAAATAAAGTCTATTTGTATTATATTTACATTTGTGAGAGAGTGGAATTGAATTAGGGAACATACAATCTTCTAAGAAAATGCCCAGGGTTTCTGGTACTGTCCATTTTTTTATACAAGTTAGTCTTTAATTTAATATACATAACGTATAAATTCTTAAGAGCATAAGATTAAAAAGTAATCTAGCCTGTGTGGCCCACCAAATAAAAACTATAATGAGAATAAATTGAGATGTAACGGGAAGGGATTCTAAATAATAAAATATCAATTGGCACTTGCGATTTTGTTGAGCAGTGCAAGATCATGTAGAAGGGGGGAGAGACGAGGAGTGGAGGGCTTGAACCAGCAAGCCGGGGGAGAGTCTGTTCAGAGAGCCGCGAGAAGAAGGTTGAACGGCAGACCGCTATGGGGCAGGATGAGGTCAGTCCATGTGCTATCTAAATTCATTGGTATGCTTTTCCGCCACTATTAAGGCCTTTATCTAGCCGTTATGTCCTTTTTATAAATTATAATTATTACTGTATTTCTCTTATTCGGTTCTAGAATAAAAGATAACATTTAATTTAACTTGCGTTGTGTGCGTTCATTTAGCGTCCTAACCCGAGTCCTTGGCCCATCCTGACAAGATTCGGCCAAAATGTACGCGGTCTCCAGCCAGCTGGTCAAAAGAAGAGGGGATGGTCATACCTAATACCAATACAGCCTAACTGCACACCCCTTACAAGACATCTGTCACAATAGGTTAGGTTGAATTATTATGTAAAACTATAACCTAGTTCTGTACAGTAGACCTAGTCAATTGATATAATAAGAGAAGCAAGTGATCCTGCCAATCTATTGTTTTGTAATATGTGTATTTGTAAAAAAAAGGTTTTTAGTTGATACTGTGTTGCGATTTAATATATAAATTTTATGAAATCGTGTTTTACATACCTCATTATGAAACAATTGGATCATCCTTAAGCTGGGAAGACTATTTTCAAGTATGAAAATCCATTATTTCTGTCTAAAATAAGCAATTTTAAAGTTCATATTCAATTATCAGAATACACGATGACCCTATGCATCTAGGTTTCTTAAGTTAAGAATAGCTAATAGAGTAGCATGTCGTTAAAAGTGTCTTATAATAGATATGTGAACTAGATCTCGGGAAGTAACTATATATATGTAGTTTCTTACCAAGTCTGGTTAGGTAACTATATATAGCTACCTTACCAGACCTATATTTACTAAATATACATTAATACACATAATTACCTATTTACTTTGCGTGGATGAACATAAACATCGATTGCTAAGACACTCAATAGTTTCACAATCATTGCCATATGAATTACCGTAAAAAGATACCTTAGCCTAATATGGCTAGGATTTTATACTTTTAAATTGCTTATTTAGTCAAAAATAATGGATTTTCATACTTTAAATGGGTCTTCCCAGCTTAAGCATGATCCAATTGTTTAATAATGAGGTATTTAAAACACAATTTCATGATGTTTCTACATTAAATCTCAACGCTGTATCAACTGAACATTTGCCAAAATTTTTGTATCATTAAAATATAATTTTTACTATTAAGAGAACATACAAATTAATGTCCTATACAATCATCTTAAATTTGTTTTAAATAAAAGTATTTTATGAATGATACATGAGATTTTTTTTCATGTGAACTGGAAATAAATAAAATTTTAATCTTATCACCGACTACAAGCCTCATTGGACAAATCCACTATCCTGATCACAACCATCATCTTTCTGTTGTTTTAAAATGAAAATAAAGCCTTCATAACCTAACCTATCCTAGAAACTAAATACTAATTATGTATGTAATAAATACATACAAACTTCCATGTTCCATGAATTCATGGCAATAGTTCATGTCATAATCGTCCCATCTTGTCTACATTCTTTTGCATAATCTGCTTCCAACAACAGAAGTAAAAATAATTAATTTAATTTATGGTTATGCCTAGCTTCTTTCATTGTTTACATCTTATTTGGATAATTAGGCCTATTTAGTAAGTCGATTTAAAGATTATTGTAGTCTAATTCTATTTCTACATACCTTATTTTGAAAATATAATATTTTAATGCGGATATCAACTTTTTCACTTAAAAAATGAAAATTATCTTTTTTTAAATAATATTTTCAATTAATAACCGTGTGTCTGGTCTTCGTCCATAACATTAACATCCTGGTAGGCCTAAATGACACAAACAATATAGTACAATACCACATAAAATCCACCCCCTTTCAAATTATGGTCTAAATATTTTCTAATTCAATAAAGTTCTTGACCTAGCCCTAGAGAGCAAAGCATGAGTTTTTTTAAAGCTAGAGCTATAATTTTAGTTATATTTTGTTTTTTGCCACAAGTGGGATTAAGTTGTACTAACTAAGCTGCAGAAAATAATAGATTTTAAGACTAATTAACATATTACATTAACCTAATACTTACGTCTTCCGAGAACCTCTTCTTTTCATCGCAGCAGTACACTGTGGACAATACCACTTTCCTTTGGGAGGATCAGTAATACCAACACACTGATAATGAAACCATTCATAAGGACATGTTTTACTGTCACAAGCCACCATGTCGCCAAACGCTACTTCATTGCATATACAATACCGAGGTTCATTTGGATCATAGGAAGAATCTGACCGTTCAGATGTTGATGGTTCATTTGGACTTGGGAGTGGGGCTGGAACTGGTAAAGGAACAGCAGGCATAGCCATGGATGTGTTACTCGCTCCAATATTGGTTTTCTTTTTCTGTTTTTTATTGGTATCTTGAATAGCTGCTATGGCTGTCTGAGCAGCACCTGCCAATTCTTTACTTATACTCAACTCATGAGCATGAGTTCCTGCACTTCCACTTCCAACACCTGTGGCTCCTCCAGCAGCTGAATGGATTGCTTCATATGATGCTTTTAAACTTGCAGTTCGACGTCCTTGTTGCATTTGTTGTGTAGCTGCAATAGCTTGTGACGCAGCAGCAGCTATAGCAGTTCCACCTGCACCCATATGTCCAAGACTATAATTAACTGGTGCAGGTACTGCAGATGGGACATTAACAATTGGTGGTACTGGTTGAGGTGCAGCTGCTGCTAACCTAAGCTCTGGCAATAATTTTTCCACATTCATTATTCTTTTATGATCAGCTGAGATTTCATTACGCCTCTCAGTATGTGGTGCTCTTGTTGTAGTAAATGAAAACCGATTTTCTTTCTGACTAATATTTGAAGGAGGTAGGTCTAATTCTTGAGAACGTTTTTCAAGGATTTCAGTGATTCCTGGATGATCTGCTTCAAGTTCCATTTTAAATTTATGTGTTTCTTGATCCAGCCGACGTAAATACCTGGACACTAAATCATGCATATGATTCGCAAGCTGAACTTTCTCATCTGCATCTTCTAGTGTTTTGTAGTAATCTTTACGAATTGCTTCATATTCAGCCTCCTTTTCTTCAGGTTTCATTTTTTTGGCATTCGAAAAAAACACTTTCACTCTTTTTTCTAAACTGTCCATAGAATTTTGAACTTGGAGGTCCATTTCTCTCATTTCTGTAAATCTGTCCCTTAACTCTTGAGGCAAGTGTTCAATCATTTCCAAATAATCTTCTAAGTATAACATTGTTGAATATAATAATAACTTTTTCAAAGTATAAATAGCCTAAACTAGGTTAACAGAAAACACATCTAGCCTAAAAAAAGTACCAGAAGAAAAATATTTATTATATATACTAGGAAAACTCTATATGCTATGTATTTAAAATCCTTAATCTTCTTTTACGTGCCAGCAATATCTATAAAATTTGTAAACTGCATTTTAATAACACACACGTTATAAAACCAAAACACATTTAAATGTCAATATATATACAAACATTACAAACACCATTTACAGTTCGCCAACTTTTGAAACGTGTGCAATGACCATGTAAGTGTACCATCCTTACAACGTAACAGCATATCGTTGTGCAAAATCTATATTATACTGTATTTTTATAATGTGCATAGTGTATTTTTCATTACTTTTCAGATAATATTTATGTTATAAATATATTTAATAAATCATTACAATTTCGGAATATCATGTTTATTTTAAGAAGAAACTATTTTTTTTTTAACATACAGTATAGTATGATACCACAAGAATAACAGTGTTCATTTGACACTACTGTACTTTAAAATTAACACCATAGACGCAATCATGGACCACAGATGGGACAAACCAACGAGTAGGACTACCAACAATCAAAACCTAAATCAAGTTAAAATATCTACCCTACCCTGCTAGTAAATTGGTTATAAAAAAACAATAACAAGTCAAAGTTGCTAAAAATGAAGATGGCTGACGGTTCGACAATTTTGAGACGAAATCGTCCTGGAACTAAAGCTAAGGTTACATTTTATTTATTATAACTGATACCACCTTCTTTTTATTAAGGGGAAGCTTTTTATCCTCCCTTCAGTAACACTGTTCCATCATTTCAATGTGATGACAATGAATTTTTCCTAACCTAAATCAGCTTAAGACCAATAGGCTTCGAAGAAAAAATATCCACAATACAGATGATATTTTTAAAACAAAATTTTAAAATGGGGGAAAATATATGCCCAAAGTAAATAAATTACTTCTGCTGAAATAATATTTAAATTGTATTGACTTTAAATAATTAGAATGTAGGCCCTAGGCCTAGTAGAAAAGCTAAGGATTGCCCTCTTCACCTAAGCTATTTAAAAGGAAGAATACAATAGTAAAGGTTTAGAATATGACCAAGGTTCAATTTCAACTTCAGTTTTTCCCTTTTTTTACATTCAAAAATATCTGATAGATAGCTTTTAACCTAGCTACCATGTAGAGGTATACCATGTAGAGGTATTTTGTATGTCAATGATTATATATGTATCCTTGTAACCAAATCCTACCTGTTTTAGAAAAATTCAACAAATATTTGGATCATTTGGAACTGTGATAGTTAAATCTCAGAACTTGTCTCATAATGTAATGTCAAAACAAAGTTTTACTATCAAGTCTCATTGATAATTAACCAATGATTTAATGAATAACTAATATAACCATAACTTTTAGAAAAAAGTCCTAATGCAAACAAATTAAAAAGACCTTGTCTGTAATATTTTCATTTAATGTAGATATTCCTAGTATTGATAGTTTTGGTACTAATTATTTTTATTAGACTTTTTAACCTAATTTGGTAATTATTGAGAACACTTTGACCAACATTTGCCTCATTAAAACTATTATTACTTTGGTAAATGTTTACTTTAAGGGGGCACCTTATTTTTCGGATTTTATTTTTATATCCTCTACTACATACCTTACTTCATAAGAATAAATAATGCTTTCCTTGCGCCGATCACTATTTTTCACTGAAAAATCACAATAAAAAACTATCAAATCTAACGTATTTATAGGTTAGACTTGTTAGACATAATGACAAATGTTCACTTTTACGTCTCATGTTATTAAAAATATTTCAATCTATTATATCCTTGATCACCGATTTTATCCGTAATGTAATTTCAAATTATTAATTTCAATAAACTTACGAAAGGTTTGTCCAGGTGATTATATACATGACCAAACACTGACCAAGCCTGTCGGGGTAGAAAAAGTAAGCAAATTATTAACTTCAATAAATATACGAAAGGTTTAGCCAGCTTAATCGCGATGTAGCTTAGTCATTGTGTAATGGGCATGCGTCAAACCATACAATATTCTTATTCCTATTATGTCTTGCTTTTATGTGTAATCTATAAACCCCTCAATTTGATAGTTTTTAGATTGTGATTTTTCAGTGAAAAATAGTGATATTGTTGAGTTCATTAAACGTACAAAAGGTTTAGCCAGGTTATTATATACTAGCCTATATACAGCCACCTGGCCAAACCTGTCGTGACATGAAATAGCGATCTAGCTTAGTCATTGTGTAAGGTGCATGCATCAAACCATACAATATTCTTATTCCTATTATGTCTTGCAATTAAGTGTAACTTATAAACACTCAATTTGATAGTTTTTAAATCGTGATTTTTCATTGAAAAATAGTTATCGACGCAAGGAAAATATTATTTATTCTTATGAAGTAAGGTATGTAGTAGACGATAAAAAAATAAAATACGGCACCACCTTAAAGTAAACATTTACCATTACTTTATTACTGTTTACATCAATGTTTTCTATAGTAATATATATCCTACATGTTGAGGTGAACATGTTTAGAAGGTTAAATTTACCTAATCAAATCTACATTTTTGTTTATCCAAAAATTTTACAAATAAGTTAGGTTAGGTTATCGTTACATATTCAAATAGACTCATGAAATTGACAAACTAGTTTGCCCTGAAATCAGGTTTTGGCAGATTTGCCTCAAAGTACATTGCATTAATAGGTTAAGTTAGGTGGTTAATATTTGTTGTACCTCGCCCTTGGATTTTTCTGTAAAAAATTATGTAAACGTAAAGTATTTACCTTGTAATCAAAGGATCAGATCTTATTATTTGTCAAAAGAAACTTTCATGTCCCAAAATGCATTGGTATAGTAGAAAATGAGATTTATAAAAATACGAAATCCAGCTGCGTAGGTTAGGAATGCCAATGTTAATATTAATGACCATGTTCATCGTCACTGAATATATGATCGCTTGTTTTTTTTTTGTTTTTTTTTTAGTTTGTAAAAAAATGAAACTAAAAAATAATACTAATTCACAATATTTATTTTCATTAAAACATTTGCTTACATAAGGGCCTAAAGGTGTTACATTGTACAAATAAAATGACAGATATTGTTGACACACTTGTAAATACCATCTTTGTTTTGTCGAGAATGTGTGATTAAACATTACCTTTTTAAACTCTCCAAAGAGTTATATTTTTTTCTCAGAAATCACCTTGTAAGTTATGGAGAGCAACAATATTCTACCGTATCAGGTTTACTATCAATGATAACGAATTTGTAGGATTAGATTGTCAGTAAATGTTTGTACGTTAATGTAATGAAAGACTGCTTTAAACTAATTGTTTCTTACAAATTTTGTATTAATTTCATAAAAGTTTTTGTTTCATTTGATTACAGGATTTTAGCCGGTGGCCAGATGAACTCTTTGAAGAAATGGATTCAACTCTCGCTGTTCAGCAATACATTCAACAACAGATTCGAAGGGATCCGTCCAATATTGATCTCATCCTTACCCCTCCAGACGCTCAAGATGAAGGAGTTTGGAAGTATGAACACCTCAGGTAAATTTTATTTTATTTTTTTAACATCCATAGTCTACCTTATAAAACTAATTAAAATTGAAACCGTCATAATCAGACAAAATGGATATGAAGTTAGGCTAACTGCTACTTAATCTTTCTACCAGAGTGATCTCTTGGTAGTGAATGCATACTTTAAACATTCGTCAATAGTGGCATCTTTTTTTCTTGATTAATTATTACTTTCTAATATATATATAGTATAGGGAAAGTATATACTGGTTCAAAAACTTTATGTAAAAGCTTTGAGGCTACCAGTTCTTGAGATAATGAGTAATTCCATGAACAGTATACACATTCCAAAAATATTCTGAATGTATTTCTATAACCTCAAAACATTAAGAGACATCAAAAAATAATACTAAAGTTTTTAAACAATTCTGAAGATCTTTTAATCAAGTCCAGAAGGTCAACATATCAGCAAAATTTGTAGAAACTGATTTTGAAAAACGTTACATTTTGTCCTTATGGCAGTTATTTCTAAAATTGTATTAAAACATTGAAAAACTGTGTCTATATACAGCTAAAATATTTCCATATAATAAATACAGTCTAAATCAGTAAATCAGTCCATTTTTTTATGATATAGTGCAATGCATGGATTACAACAGACTTCTGTAACCCTATTTTTGGACTATGTAAACCTCAAAATGGGTATTTTTGTAAAACCTAACAAAGATTTTTCTTCACCCATCACAAAATTTTCTCTTAATGCTTATACATGAACAAAATCCGTGCAAAAAATAATTTTTCAAACGCCAAATGAGCAGTTAACTATTGATAAAATTTATTAAAGTATTATAACAGTATCATTCTAATTTAATTTTACAAAAATTGGTTCTACAGTTTGAACTAAGTAAAACCAGTATACTCAACGTTTTTTATTTTGAAATGTTGAATATATGGAATCTTTGTGATATTCTTTAAATAAATGTTAAGGTTGTTATTTATTTAACTTTCTTTCCACAATTGGGTCAAATTAACAATTAATTCTGCGTATAAAGTCTTTAAAGACAAGTTTAAATTATGCTTTGAAACTTTACTGATGTTTAGTAGTGGATTAGAAATTGTGGGTGTTGATTGTACGACCTCATCCCACTTTTTCTATCCAGCTGAGGCGATCATAATATTAGGACAGATAATCTTGAGGCTACTGTATGTACAGAGAAGTTAATTATATTATCTATCATGGTACCTACCCAGTCCCATCAAACAATGTAATACAAGCAGGTCCTGTAAAAATAATACCTAAAAATTGGTTTGTTGGATCTTGTAGGAAATGTTAAATCGTATTGGTAGATCAAGGGGTGTTACTAAGTATAGGTAGTATGATTTGTGACATTAATGTAAAGATTAAACAAGTTGATTAGTGTCATCGTAGTACTTACCCACCCCCATCAATACAACGTAATACAAGCAGTTCCTCTAAATGTAATGCCTAAAACTTATTTTCTTGGTCCTTGTAGGAAATGTGAAATTGGTAGATTAAGGGATCTTATCCAGTTGGGTAGATTTGTTTATAACCGTTGTTGCACAAGTTTCCAGAACCTCTAATTGTTGTTTGGTTAATAAGCCTTCACTCATTTTGTTCATTTCTACTGAATCTTGTCCTGATACATATAACAGATTTTCTTGGAAAATCAGGGTTCGAAATTATATTTTGACAACTCTGCTATTTGTCATTGTAGAAAAGTCGGGTTGGTACCATTACATGCAGAATTAAAATATGCAAATTTGTATCAAATTTAGTGTGTTAATTTAATGTTACAACAGTTGGTACATGATGGAATTCCATGATAATGGAAATAATGAGACGATTATTCAATTCTACAAAACAGCTTTTATTGCGACATATGTTTCGCCGTTGGGCATTTTCAAGCCTAACGGCGAAACATATGTCGCAATTAAAGCTGTTTTGTGGAATTGAATAATCGTCTCGTTATTTCCATTAGTGTGTTGAGTTGAATAACACAAGAGATATGAACACAACTATTTAAAATGGTCTTGACATTTTTAATTTGATTTTCCTGAGTTTCAATAGGATTCTATATGAGTACACTAGTCCCTTATACCAAATTTTGTGTTCCTATCTTAAGTTTTGTGTCGCTATCATGCTTACGTACACGATGGACAGGATGTCAAAAAACACTTTTACGGTTTCCTGATATCATGAAACGTAAAGTTCAGTCTAAAAACAGAGATCGACATTTTGATGATAATCAATCTTGCCTTATACTTCGTATATTGGGTAAGTAAAATTGATTACATTAACAGGAATTGTTTGTGCTTGAGTGTAAGGTTATATTATAATGTACATTTTTCACTACACAGACAGTTCTGTATGGAGTTAAATGGACTAGCAGTACGGCTGCAAGATGAATGTCATCCTGAAACCTGTACGCAGATGACCGCTACGGAACAGTGGATATTTCTCTGCGCTGCTCATAAGACTCCTAAAGAATGCCCTGCTATTGATTATACAAGACATACTCTGGATGGGGCTGCTTGCCTTTTAAACAGCAATAAATACTTCCCTAGCAGGTAAGTTCTGAATTACTAAGGGATAACTTCACGGAAATATTTCCCAATAGACAGACTTAGAGTGGCAAAAATTTGAAAAACAAAAACTTGTAAAGTTAGAAATAATTATTTTAGTTGTAACAGTAAATATAAAACTTTAAAAAAATATGATTAGTATAAACGTTAAAGTATGCTTATCTCCCTTCCTTTATCTTTTATTTTTATCTCGATCTGAATGTGATCTATGAGCACTTAATATTCCTGTGATTAATTTTAAGGTGTACTGTACTTGTGCAAAGTAAGGCTGACTTAATATTTCCCTGCCGCACGCCCCTTTGTCAAGTTTTTAAAGCAGTATTTTTTTTTTAGTGAAGTAATTGTAAATTAAATGCGTGTGATTTGTCTGATAACTGTTGATTATTTGGTATGTTATCCGTCAAAACTATATAGACATAATGTACGTATAATGGTATTCTTATTATTCGTTTAAAATTATGAATTTTTAATTTTAAAAAATATCCTGACTTAACTATTTGGTTAATAATATGTAATCAAATAAACAGAGACTATGATATGAAATATTTTATTATCTATTATCTGATACATAATTATTTTTATTACACCTCAAACATTTATTACACCTATTTTTGGAATAATTGTTAGCTTTAATTTTATTAACCCTTTGCGGTCGAGTAACCAGCACTGGTGGCCAAACCTAACTCCTGGTTAGATTGAAAGATGCATTTACTTCAAAGTAATCTCAGGTCAGATGACCATATGGCTGTTTCTCTGTCAGATCGGCCACTATCTATCCACTACTCCAGTTTGTATCATGTTTATTTGCTGAAAATGTAATAAGATCGGGGTTTTAAAATTTATCTTTGACTGTGTTACAGAATTACAATGTTAAAGTTCACACATAGAACAGAAAAGTAAGAAATTAAATAGTTTCGAAATTTTAGAAATTAACAGATCTGTTTTGAAATTCCATGCTTCTAACCTAAATGAACAAGTAAATAACCCATTCCCTTTGTTAAAACCAATTGTTTGAAAACCTTCTGTTATCCATGTCCCTTTCAGGTAATACCAGGTCATTGTCCTACCTCTGATTTCATCCCCACTTTCATTCCTAGATGTTAGTGTTAAGTTGACCTGTATTTTAGTTTTTAGTTCTTAGTTGTCTGACGATGCCTAACGGCGAAACAGCTGTAACAATAAATTGTTGTTGTTTGTGAAATTATAAGTGCCTTATCATTTTTGTTTTGCCTTATAAATAGAATTCTTAATACGATAGTCAATCATAAAACATTAATTTTGACTTATTAAATATATTCTCTATCATTTGTTTTCTTTTGTATTAATTTTTTAGATATATATATATATATATATATATATATTAGATAAAATGTCTTTTCTTTAATTTACACAATAATTAAATGTATTCGTACTCGTGTACAAGTTGGCCCAGTAATTTATTCACTGCAAGACTACAGAGAAAGATTTTGTTTCAGAGTTAGTATCAAGGAATCTTCTGTATCAAAGCTGGGCTCAGTGTGTCGCAGAGTGTACAGGATTTTCTCACACGCTTATTTTCACCATCGAAATATATTTGATGACTTTGAGGTAAGGTTATATTATATTAAGTTCTGTTCAACTTTGAAATACTTGACATGAAACGAGGCATCTTTCATGATCTTCCAGATCATGTTTAATATGTTCCTCCAAATTCACATATTTATATATAAATTTGGACGAACACTTATACATATTTATAATTGAACTTAACCAATTCGAATCTGAAGAAACTACTAGAAAAATTGTAATTATCCAAAATTTTGGGTTAATTTGGTCTGGAACATTAATTTTGAATATAAATTCGGTAGCACAAATTACAATATAATTTTATTTACATGTTTTTCATACTAGTATGTATAAAGCTAAATCTTAGTAAAATTGTTTTCTGAATGAATACTCTGGCTCTTCTAAACGATGAGACATTTACATTTTGATATCCCTCAACAAACTTTCTCAATTCCTATGGCTTGTGTAGATGACAGAATTGGCTTCTCTGGAAGTTCTGACTGATCCCTCTTTTTTATTTGAAGATGTACAGTAATTACACCAAAATTTCTGTCGGTTCACCACAAACTGCTACATTCTCATCCAAGTTCTCAAAATCCTATTAAGGGACACCTACATCATATCTGAAATCTTCCCAATTGTCAAGATTGATTTTAACCTCAATTGTTTCCATGGGCGTACCCAGCGAGGGGCAGCTGCCCCCCCCCCCCTGGAAGCAAAAAAATAAATCTTTATTATACATTTTGTTGCTGGAATTTAATACAATTCTTGAAATAACTATTTTAATAATCAAAAAAATACTTGCACATTAAAATTATGAAATTAGGATAATTTATCGTTAATTTATTGTCGATCGAAATTATCGTACAATCGTACTGAATTATTTTTTATAGGAAAACAGAAAAATAATACTATAAACAAATAGGATAATTATTGTACATCTCGCATCGCTTTACACTGATCTAGAACCACCTAGCGACTGGTAGAGGACTCTACGTAGTCTACGTCAGTCAGTTAGTGGGATTCAAGACACGGAGAGATAAAATGTTTTCCGTGATAAAAATGTTACATTGTATATTGAATGACCATGGCTTGTGCCCCCCCCCCTATTTTTTATCCTGGGTACGCCCTTGACTGTTTCAATTTACTCTCACCTTTCTGAAAGCAGTTGGTGATAGTTTATTAGTTCAATTGGACCTACACACCAATGATTACTCATTCGTGTAGCTTGGAGAATGTTTTAACTTTGTCATTACTAATGTAAGCACTCTAAAAGATATTCTGGACCACAAAATGTTTGTAGAAATACTTAAAATTTTTAATTATTCCTTGATCCACAGATTGGACTATTCAGATTGGAGGAGAGGAACACACACAACCTTTATATTTTCAATTAGAGAAACGGTGTTGTATGTGGTGCAGTTGTCAACAAATATCACGATTTTCCAGTTTGTAAAATTTGTTGTTAGATTTTAACAGCCAAAAAGTTCACTTGTTGTCAATGCTTTTGTGCTAAATTCATATGTAATTAGTTTTGTTTTCACATTCTTGAAACATGGCTGATCTACCAATCATTAGCATTAAGTTTTCTAATCCATCAAGATTCGCCCCAAATAAAAGTGTTTTGCATTCCTTGCTGTACTTGCCACCATTGGAAATTTCACCTTTGAAAGTCAGTATTTTGTCTGAAGTACATTTATAAAAATACACCAGTCTCATTGATGTTAAAAATGTCTTTGGCTGTTCTGTCTTCAATTATTTGCAGTAAATCAGTTTTTCATGCATTTCCCATTTCTATCTCTACAGATCTACTTTCCCCCATAAACAGAAAGTGTAAGAGAAATGTCTTCCTTTTCATTAAATCCATCAATCCAACCAGTACTGGCATTTAAGTTGCCTTTACCCAAGCTTGATGTGAATTCTTTGCCTTTAGCACTTAACAGAATGTTTTTATCTCGTTTCCGTTGTAACATTTAAACACATGCTCATCAATATCAGGATTTTTTGAGGCCCTCTTGCTCTGTCTTTCCACTAGCTTAGTCACAATGTTCTAAATATTTTCTAAGTTGACAATATATTCGGTGAGCTTCGAAAATTCTTCAATATCTCAGACAAGATGAGAGTTAACCTAATCCTTTTTCCACTTCCCGAATGAAAGCCACCTTTTCCACAACTGTCAATTTTTTGTAGTGTAAACAATGTTTTGGTTTTGACAAAGACATGACGAAAACCACAACATAGTACACTGCATTATACAATTAACAAAATAAAAACTCAAAAAGTTAGAGTTTATTAGGACACACAGCCTATTATGTTTAGATTTTGTATGATAGATTTGTTTAAATTTTGAACTTATTCTTTCTATTCTCTCTACTGATTGATAAAATGAACAATGTTTACAAAATATTTCAGATTTTTAGTGTTTTTCTATTTTTATACTACTAAGTATGTAATCTTTCATCTGGTAACAAATTTACTGACTTAACATTACTTAATCTACTACTTTTTTTTTACTTTTGTACCTCTGTACTCATAATATTTCAATCTAAAAGATAGGCCACCAACATGTGATTGGGCATGATTTCACGATCTTTATATAAAATGAAATTAATCCTGGGGCGTGAATTCTTTGGAAGAATGTACTTAAATTAAAACACAGTCATGATATCTGAAATGCATATATTTATTATCAGATTTAGAACAGAAAAGATACTTAATACTAACAACAATAATCAAACAACCTGAAACACATGTTCATCAAAAAATGTTCATAAAATAGTCATAAAACTTATCCAAATCAAAATAAATGTTCCAGTACCTGTTTTACAACTACTAACACAAATTTCCCAAAAGTCAATATAGTATGTAGATTATGCCTTTAATTCTTGTCTGTAAATCAAAACATGAATTCATAAACATATTGTTCCCATAATGAATCATTTATTCATTTACAAGAATATATAGTTAACTGAGCATGTGCTATACCAAATACATGTTCACTGAATTTATCAAATTCTTATGGCAATTTAACCACTCATAATGTTATTTTAATTTGATTACTGAAATTTGGATATTCTCTTAGAATAATAACTTGTGCTACTATTCTTAAATTTTTAAATAATCTTCTCCCAACCATACGATATCTGCTTTAACAATCCACATTGGTTGAAGTTTTCTCAAGAAGTGTCTTTTACCCAGCCTCTCTTCAAGGTAAATTTCCTACTTTTTCTATCAACTAGCTGATGAGGTATGATTTAATTTAGAAGTTTCTAAAATATTTTTTCCTTAGTCAACGGAACTGATACAAAGGGTTTGGTCCGAACTGTGTTGTCAGATCTCTTCTATGATTCGACCTAACAGGGTTGTCCGATTGGCCATATTCATTTTATATTAAATCTCCTAAGCTTAAAATTTTCTTGTAATTAGACACATGTTCCTGACCATTTTATGTATTATGTATTATCTTTCGCTTTGAATATCTCACATCTTGTTCTGTATTAAGTAGTCAATCCAAAATTCAATATTTCACTGATAATCCGATGTAACCCCAGAATGAACTGCTAAAACTTCTTGATCACAATCGGGATTATAATACTGGTTACTGACATTACAATCAGATGATTTCTATTATACTTTGACTTAGACTTTGAAAACGATAAGCGCAAAAATGTGAAACATTCCATTTCCACGGACCACTTTCCAAGGTAAGCCTATGTTTCCTAGTCTACAAAATCCAAACAAAATAAAACTCTGTTACAAAAATTAAACCATTCACTACTGTACACAAATCTTTAGAAATGTGAAAAAGGGCTGTGATAATTATACTCTTTAAAAACTGAAGTAAAGATGATCTGTAGGTGATAAGATGGCTAATACATGTGGCTTAGACTTGTGACAGTATGGATTGGTGCTCACCTAGCCAACTACAAAGGATCTTCTTTGTGCACACAGAGTATAGCACAGTCTATTTTTCATAACCTTCGTGTCATTTTTACTTCAAATTATAAGAAAAAAGATCAATTTATGGATGATTTTTTTTTTTTTTTTTACAGTTTTTTTAAGAAAATTCAAGGAACTAATAGAAAAGTTTGATATATATGGTCAAATTAGCCAAGTTTGACTGTCTAAATTTAAGAGAACAAGGACAATTTTGTTGCAGCTATATTACCTCTAATGTAGACAAGTTAGGATATGATTCGTAAAGTTCTGAAAAATATGATTTTAATTATATGAAGAAAATACTACAATGCCTAAGAATTACAATATTGAGTATCACATTGTTAACCACCATATTGTTTTCTGAATGTCTGTTTTCAATTTATTATTTATTATTGTATCAAATGTCCAAAGATCAGTGTGGCGATATTCACAATAAGCAAAACAAGGATTTCCCGAACCACAAAAACAAGACACAAAACTAAGACTTATAAATCCAGTATGTTTATTATATTATCCTTATGTACATTTTGATGACATAGTTTCCTCAGAGGTTTGCAGCTAAACTTACATAAACCTAAAGCTAAGTCCCAAGTAACTCCCCTTCATGCTTTTAATCGGCCTATCACGATAAAACATCTTTTTTTAAGACATAGATAACAGTGGGTCTTTTTGAGTTTTTAAGGTTTGCCTTTGTATCGTCTTTTTTGCTCAGTTTGTATGTGGTAGAGCCTGCAGGTTGATGTGTGCGTAGCTTGCTTGCTGCTCTATTTCTGTAGTGATTGGTAGGTTTTGTGTATAAAGCTGTAGAGCCATCACAGGAGTTGTTCTGACCTCCCCACACACCAATCTCAGGGCACTATTCTGGGTTTCTTCCAGTTTTTGCAGTTGGGATTTAGGTGCTGTCACTATCAGTATTGTTATTGTTTAAAGCTGAAAAAAACCTCTCAGTTATCTAGGCCTTAAAAAAATAGGATAAAGTAAAATCCTTGAATCCCAAGACTACATGAAAAAATGTATAAATCCAACTAGGGTACCTTAGACTTGTGATTTCCATACTCACTTTAAGTGAGAACTTGAGGGAATTAATAATTGGATCCAATGATGTTAAAATGTGTTTCTACAAAAGGACATTATAACTAAAAATTGAATTATATTGAATTCCATCAGCTGCCATTCCTAGAGTTGCACAAACCCTCTTCATTTAACACTGTAAGTATAACAACGACGCTAGGAAAGGCATAAGATTGTACTCGTTACAATTATGGAAGTTTAAGTATTGTAGGACAACATAGAGAAAGAAATCCGCCAGCGTGCTACTACCCACGTAACTAATATCGACACGCCTATGAACTATTTACTATCACCAACATATACTGGTCAGATGTTTGTGACCCAGTATGAATTATGCAGTACAACAGTCAGGGTGAAAAAGCGAGGATATTCCTTTCTCTAAGTTGTCTAACAGTAGAATAGACCTAATGTTAATCTCTAAACCTAAACATTGGAAAGAGAGTATCAGTAATTATCTCTTGTAGCCAGAATTTTATTTATTTTCTTATCAAATTAACTGTTGCTTTATTCGTTGAATATTTTTATAGCTTAAAAATAAATATCAAAATGGCAGCCATTTAGAACAGTTTTTGGAAAGTTTCTTTTTACTGGTAGATATTATTTGATAGTAACTCGTAATAAGATAATAAAACACAATTATTTATTTTGTATATCCACTTATAATTAGTCTAGCCGACCAATGGTTTCGCCTGTTAAGGCATTGACGAGGCTGTATTACAGACGTATTCAGTCTGTAATACAGCCTCGTCAATGCCTTAACAGGCGAAACCATTGGTCGGCTAGACTAATTATAAGTGGATATACAAAATAAATAATTGTGTTTTATTATCTTTAAACATGGAATTCCACCAAGAACCATCGGTCTCAACAGTAATGAAAATTAACTCGTAATACTCTTTTAATCTGATCATTGGTTATTTTCGTGTTAAATCCTGTAACAATATTCTTCCAACACTTGAACTATGCAACTATAAACACTCTGTGGGACGACGGATTGAAGTAGGTGGGCTTCTTATGACAGCAGCTCAAACAGTATTAATATTGTCTTGCTTATAAACAGTTTGCACACTGTCTGGAGGTTCTTTTTTAATTGCTGAACATATTTTCACAAAATAATGTATCCATGTGTTTATTGCATTTTTGATGGAATACGATCGTGACACTTTAAATTAAAGTGACAGCAAAATTCTATACACGCAATATTATAGTTTTTGTAAAATGCTTAAATTGAAAAAGCATGTTGCTCACCACTCCAAGTATTCATGATAGTTAAATGGTAAGGTCAGATGAGGTAGTCAAATTTTTATTTTTTTATTCGTAATCTATAATGTCAGAACGATTTATTACATTTATACCTGTTAAAATCATCAGTTTCCTATCTAAATGTTGTGTATAAGTTATATACCATATTTGTAGATGACTGATAACTTATGTTACTTTGTTCACAGAATGAAACGTTTTTATGTCGAAGATTTACATGTTTCGTGACAAAGTATAACCTGATGTCTAAGGACAATTTGATTGTACCAATATTGGAGGGTGATGTTGGTGGTAGTGGTGAATCGGAAGCATAAATTGTCAATAATTGTAAAACCTATACTCTTTGATTTGTAATATAATCTTCAGAAAAGTTTTATTTATTACAAATGTACTGGATTCTGTATTATTTATTGGAACATTTTATCAGCATTTATAAGCCTTGTATAATCTAATTAATTTATTAGTCTTTCAGGAATTTCACTAGTTAATATTTTCACAGATATAAAACGAACATCGCATTTTTATGTTATGGAAACCTTATAGATTTATTGAATTATAAGTTTAGATGTTGTGTGTAATATATGATGCGGGACATTTTTAGTATGTACTTCAATCATATGACATTTAGCTAAGTATTAACGAGTGTTTAGTTAAATATATAAATAAATTTAATTCGTAAGTATTCTATTTGATTGATTTATTTCCCTAAATATTCCTAGTTAATTTTCAGAAAAACTTTACATCTTTTTAATTTAGTGGTGCAAAAATAAGACATGGATTATAAACAATTTGGAAAGGGAAGGGTCGAAGAGCCAATACAGTCCCTCCCGCTGTAACTATTGTGGAACTTGATTAAACGAGAATTTATCCCATATTCAACCCACATTTCATATAAACCCAGTGAGGACTACAAGATGAGCATTTCTAAAATTTCAAACCCATATAATATATCCTATTGAATTCACTAAATCTATGCTAAACAAACACTTTACACTTGCTTAGAAGATATTCTGCCGACTCCTTCCCATTGGAGTAAAACTGACAAGTATAATAGTATACCAACTCCATTTTCTTGAAGTGGTATCTGACTGGGCAACAGACATATCATCAGTCTTAAGTCTTATCTACCCAGTGATAATTTTTTTGACTTTCAACTTGAAAAATCGTATAAACCTTTATGCCTGTCTAAATCAAGAAATTTTCTCCCAATAGATCGCTCTGTCTGGACGACCTCAACTATATTTCTTAGGTAGCGTTTGGGCCTTCCACAGAAGGCTTCAGGACGGCTTGCTGAACACTGAGTCTAGCAATGTGATCAGAAGCCTCGTACCTATCTATGACTATATGATTAGGCATCTATTTTAAGATGACATTAAAGTATCCTGCCCATATCATGCACCACATTAAAGCAGTTCCACAATAGCCACAATTCAAAGGTAAATGATTCCAAAGGTGTTTCTATATATGAGAGTATAAGTAGAATATTATTGTTTTGCTACAATTTAACTTATATAACTTAACCTAACCATGTACTTTGTAAGGGGGAAAATAACTTCTTTTTAAACTATAGTAATATTAACTGTTGTAAAAACTGCATAGTAAAAACTGTTTAACTGTTGTAAAAACTGCTAATCAAATAACTCAAACTAAACAAATGGTGCAAAACTTTCCAACTCGCCCATCCCCAAAACTAAATAAAAATGAAACAAAACTAGTCTTTACGAAAAATGTCATTTTAGTAAGTAGTCAATGAAAAGGTGAACATGAACGGTATTATGGACACTTTCTGTACAAAAATATTTATATATTTAAATAAGGGCTTTTAATGATAGGAACAATGTTCATTTTTGAATTTCGCCAATTATTCAAAATATTATTCGCCTGAACCATAATATTTTCACATTTATTTATTTTTTGGAGCTACACCAACCATTATGATTTGAGTCCTTAGAAGTTTCACTGGAGTAAAATTTGATTACAATCGTTAGAGCCAATTTGATAAAATCATAATTTTGTGTGTTTCCTTATAGAAGCTACTAATGGATATCTTAATATATACAAATTTATGAAGGTCATTGAGGCTTATTTGATGTCAAGAATATAGTGATATACACAAATAGAAGCTTCAGAAAACCTGTTTAACAACTATTTTAAACAAACTTATTCTACTGGCCCCTTGATGAGTCAGTATATTACTATCTACTAATAAAATCCATTGGGTAGTCCTAGGAGTGTTAAAAGCTCCTTTTAATTATAACTGGGAGAGTCGAAAATATTTGCAATAACTGTACTCTAATATTTGGGAAGAAGTCTTTATTGTAATGGATTATTCAGCCTTTTGTGTGTGATTTAATCAAATTTACTCTCTAAAGAGAGACAGCTATATGTTTATGGCCGAAAATTCTACATCCTAAGTTCTACTATTGTCATAAAATATCCAGTATCTGATTGTATTAAATTAATTTTTTGAACCTAAAACTTTTAAATACAGTACTGTGTTTTGATCAGTCTTATTCACTTCTTTTTAGTACAGAAATAAAGAACAAATAGCTGTGTAGTAAATATTTGATGGCAGATATATAGGATCCATTTATTACCGCTACATAACAAATATGTTTCTATTTGTCCTATAATTCCAAATTTAATTTATTAGTTCAATTCTGAGATTTTACAGAATGTACTATGTTACTTACAAAAACTGTTATTAATATCTAATAGGAATTTTAAAATTTGGAAGAAATTGGAAAGACAAATACACAGAAAGTCTTCTTACATGTGATCCATCAACCTTAACACGTTGGGTGCGCATGGGGGTACAAACTCCCAGACGTGCGCATGGGTGTTACTCCGCCCACTGCGCTGCTGCTCTTTTGTAAGATCAGTGTGCCTGTAGCACTTGTGTCAAGTAGACCGAGTTTTTGTCGCAGTTTCCGACCTTTACAAGCTACATTTTGACAGTTTTCGTTTGCATCTCCGGCCATTTTTGTTTGTGTTGTGTTGTGTATGGTGTACTATTGTTTGTGTACGATGAATATCGATCTTCCTGGTCCTAGTCGTGGCATTCAACGTGCAAATTCACCTAGACAAGCCGAAAGAGATGTGTCTGAAATGAAGGCGATCCAGGCGTCGTGGATTTGGACGAAATTGAGTATGACAGTGATGAGTCACAGGCGACTGACTCAAACTACGAGGACAACCCCCCTGTCAATGCTGTTGGAATGAGAGACATTCCCTTTACTAGGGAAGAACGTTTTTTAGTGCCCATTCCGGAAGTTACACCTATTGCATTTTTTATGCTACTGATAGATGTCATTTTTTTTGGAAAGTATAGTGCAGGCAACAAACACTTATGCCTTGGAATTGTTTTGTGGCCCGAACACGCAACCTGGCTCCCGCATTCACAGGTGGAAGGACATAACTGTAGATGATTAGAAGGTGTTCATTGGAGTTATTCTGCACATGGGAATTATAAAGATGTCATACCTCCAAGATTATTGGAAGACAAACCAACTGTTCTGTTCTCGATTTCCAAATTTCATGTCCCGGGACAAATTCCTCCTCATTCTAAGCTGCATAAATTTCGAGCTTAGACCTGACCCTAACAATAAATGTTCAAAAGTACAATTTTTGATAGACGACTTTAACAACAAGATGGCGTCAGTTTATTATCCTCAAAAACGGCTCTGCATTGATGAAGGAATGGTGTTATGGCGTGGTAGGCTATACTTTAGGCAGTACATAAAGGGCAAACGCCATAAGTACGGTATTAAATTGTACAGTCTCTGCGACCCCAACAGCCTTATTTTAAATTTTTTTATGTACTCTGGCGTCTTAGATGACCTTGGCGGTCACAGGTAAGCAGCAAATGTTGTGTTGAAATTGATGGAGGGGATTGTGTACACTGCGGCCATAGTTTTTATAGCCAATTCATTATTTATGGACAATTTTTACAACAGCTTTCCCCTTGCGTCTTATCTCCTACGGAGGGATACTTACTGCACAGGGACCATCAGGGCAGATAGGAAGTACCTAACCGAAGAAGTAAAATCTGCGAATCTGAAGAAGGATAAGACTATTGCCCGTCATGCTGAGAGTGTGTGTTGTGGCGAAGTGGAAGGACAAAAGGGTGGTAAATTACATTTCTACAGAGTTCGCTAATGATATGGTCACTTCTATCAACAGAATCAACCTGGAAAGGAAAAAGCCACTTCCGATTGTACACTACAACCACTTCATGAGAGGAGTTGACAGAAGTGACCAAATGATGAGTTACTACTCCTGTGAAAGAAAAACATTACATTGATACAAGAAGATCTTCATACACGTAATACAGATGTTCATGGTCAATACCCACTACCTCTTCAATGAGGTTTGCACTTCGACTGGGGAAAGGAAAATGCCTCTGTATGATTTTCATCTGTCAGTTGTCGGTAGTCTCGTACCCGCCACACCTGCACTTGAAAGGCCACTGAAACAGAGGAGTACCGCACACGTCCCTATCAAGATCGAACAGAAGAAGTGCGACGGAAAGGGCATCCAACAAAAATGGTGTCATGTATGCCAAAAGAAAAACGTTCTATGTGGCAATGTTTAGAGTGCGATGGTAATCCAGAACTATGTATTCCACACTGTTTCGAAGAATACCATAAGTAATTGATGGACAGATTCGGGAGGGTTGGTTGGGTTGTACATAATTTTTAGTTAAGACTTTTTATAGTTTTTTATTAATTTTTTGATGACTGTGTGTTAATAAACATTGTGTAAAAAGCATTTCTCAACAACTTGTGCTGCAAAGGAACGCAAAAAAGGATCATAGACCTTAATTATCGAAAACCGACGGAGGAGACAGTTGCTGGGTGTGCATGGACGTTTTTACGCCTACATTTTCAAAATGGCCACTGACGACTTTTTTGGCTTTGGACAACGTTTTGGTATCAAAATTCATCACTTTATTATTAAAAGTAAGTGAAATATTATTTTTTATATTTTGCCATTTTATATGGTATATTGCATGTTTTTAAAGCAACGAACGTGTTAAACCCAGCTTTAATCAAAATATAAATATACTCTTGTAAACTATTTCCTAAACTGTTCATAATTTTGATAGACTGAATTGAGATTGTTCAAAATTTGAAACAAATTGTGAACAAAGCGGATGCAAGTAGAACTTACCAATTTTAATTTAGAAGGCATTGTAGTATAATGTACAAACAACTGTTTGACATAATAATATAGTAAAAAGTCGCACATGTCATATCATCAAAAAAATATTATTACGTCCCAAAATAAAATACGTATTATGATACAAAAATTTCTGTAGGTGAACTGTAAATACTATTAATTCGCGCATACTATTTTTTTTTTCCCCCAACAAGGGCATTGAATGTTATTTATATTTTTACCAAAATCAACACTTTCACCTTAGTCTTTACAATTTCAGTGAATGGAATAAAATTATCTAATAATATAACTATAGCAAAAAATGCAATTGAATAATCGATGTCCGATTTTTCCTTAATTTGGAAAAAGAGTCTGGTGGTAAGTCAAATGTAGAGATATTTCACATTTTGTTGGTGGCTACACTGGATCGTACTACAGATTAAATGTCATGTAATTGGGTGTTTAGTTTTTATCAGAATAGGTTATGTAGTTTTTTTTATGTTTTATGATTTACATTTTGTTATTTTTTGTAATAGAAGTATGAGAAGCAGATATTATTGTGCATTTTTATGTCATTAGTGTGGTAACTATATATTTCTACGTCCAATATATATATATATATATTTAATTTGTGTTTTTATCTATTATTAGGCCTAATCTGTGTTGTTGTTTTTTCTTATTAGGAGTTATATCCTAATAGTTTTCCTAATGATGACAAAAACTGGAATGCTTGTGGTGTCAAATCCAAATAGAATTTTAAGATTATTGCCATCTATTCAAAATGAAATTCAAAATACTCTTTACATTCAATATTTTCCAGAAAAAAAATTGAGAAATATTTTGCACAGTTCTACTAGAAACAATGAAAAAACTAAACCTATAAGTTGGCCTAGATATAGTTCAACTGTTACAAATTTTTATGCTAAAACTGTTCCATACCAGCATTTAGATGTCAGAGTTTTATTATCCGGAATAAGAGATTCTAACATATCTAGAATACCAACCAAAAAAACCGTGGAAGTAGTTTATTTTGATAATCTGTTAAACAATGAAGAAATGCAGAAATTTGTGTCATCTTGCTTACAAAATAAAACTTCCGACTGTCAAGTCGTTGCACTTACAACTGAAGGCCAAGATTCATCTATTATACCTACACCTGATATAACAAATGATATACCAGTAAGCCTACATAATAATCGTATTTACAACTGTGTTGTCATTGGAGGAACTTTCGATAGATTGCATTCAGGACATAAAGTAATGTTAAGTGATGCAATTTTAAGGTGCCATAAAAAACTAACAGTTGGAGTTACAGATACACCAATGCTGAAAAGTAAGTATAGAAATCTAAATTATTTCTCTAACCATCCTAATACTCTTAAAAAAGGAACAATTCATTCCTTACTTGACAGAGCTAATAATATTTGTTCTGATAAAGAGAGTCTAAATCATATTAGGGATGACTTAGTTATCAATGGAAACTCTCAATCCATAATTTCTAAATGTAAAAAAACTATTTCTAAGGAAAAGAAAAAGTCTCAAAAACAATGATAAACTTTTATCATACATGATGATCTCTTATGTGCTAGGATTTTCGGAAAAAGTTAGCTCTGTTATTAGGAAATATAGAATATGTACTGCTTTTAATAATTAAAACACTGTTAGGCAACGTCTCGTCCAAGCCTAACCTAAAAAGGGTACACAGGATATTGAAAACAGAATTAAATGTGACAGGCACTACATTGGTGAGACAGAAAGACCTCTAAATATAAAAATTAATTAACAATAAGAAAATGCGATTTGGCCTATTAGGCTAGGTACTTACGTATTATCGCCACCGCAGCAACTTTGCGCATATATATGCACCAATATTTGCTTACTTTGCGATATAATTATATATCATGACAGGTTTGGCCAGGTAGCTATATATATATACACACACACACACATAAACACCTGGCCAAACCTTATATATTTATATGCTCATAGTTGCTGCGGTGGCGTTAATACGTAAGTACCGCCTATTATATAAATCGAAAATAGCTGAACATATTTGATCTGAAAATCACAAATTTAATTTGGGAAGAGGCAAAAATAATAGATCTGGATAAAAACTCATACTATAAACAAAAACTTATTGAAGCCTTATATATAAAGCTATCTCACAATCCTATCAGCCAAACCAGTTTAGAAACAAGGCCATTATAACTTCCGTTAAAATCTGAAATAAAAATTATTTTACTGTAAATAAGGCTGAAATTTTGCCACTTATTCCACAATTAGGAATCATGACATGATTGAGAACTAAACTCTTGAAAGGAGGGATCAAAAGGTTGTAATTATTGGGAAGACATCTTCTCTTGGCTCCGTCCCTTTACAGTCAGTTGCTTGCCGTCCTTTGTGTAATATAGGCTTGTGTGTTGTGGTTTTTCTGATAACATTTGTATTTAGTCTTAGTTTTGACTCCTCAGGCTTAGTTTTAGTCTTGAATTCTTTTCTTACATTATAGATTTAGTTTCCAACATGGCTGCAGGATACTAACTTATACTGTTGTGTTTCTCTTTTATCTTCTAGTTTTATAATTGATAACGAGAGTTGATTTATACTCTCGAAACGTTATGTATTAATTTTCATATACAGAAATGCTGGCAAATGTCCGATTAAACCATATTCATAATATGAACATTCCGTCATTATCAAATAACTTTAAAAACAGAGAAAAATAGAATTAATACATTAGGCTATATATTTTTAAATGTTACTCAACCTTAAATGCAGGCTATATTACTTTTTGGTGTTTTTGGTACTTACCTGCCTATAAGAATTGTTATAAGCTTTTAACTTTTTAGAATTTTAATTATTTGCTTATCACTTTTGTACATATTTCTTTTCCAAAATTTATTACATTAAAAAAAAAAAATTATTAAAATTTCTAATTTAATACATCTTTATTGACCATAACTGCGTTATCTCATCAGGGGTTTAGTATGGACATGGCATTCCCGAAAAACTCTGGCTGGATCTACATTTTGTTTCATATAGTCTTGGGTTAGATCCCTCTATTTCATCTTTCCTATCAGGTTTCTCTTGACCAACTTGTGTTCTTTGCTGACCCAGACTCTCGGGTTTTTTTTATAAAGTGATGATGACCTGAAAGTTTGTCACTTTTAAACTATAATTTTTTTTTTGCATCAAATGGAAGCTATGTAGCCTACTATTTATCTTGACGTATTATGAATTCACAGTTCTGGTGTATTCATATATTTTTATAACGTGCCAGTTTGAAGTTTACAAATCTACACAAAAAATATTTGCTATTTAAGACAAAGAAGATAATTTGGTTTTAATTACATAAATTAATAAAGTTTGTGTTTATTTATTAAAACTTTTACATATATAAAATAATAATTATAGTAGTAAATTAAAAACAAACTAACCTTACCCAACTACAAGATGTCAAATATTCGTTGTATAGGTTATGAAACTAATACTGACATATTTTTAAAGTGTGTAATTCTTAACTGTGAATGCAAAATCTCACATATGTGCAGGAACTATTTCTATGTAAATAAAAAAAGATAGCAACATAAAGTATGTGTAAGAGAATTTTAGGTAGGTATTTAATTTGTGGTGATAGTATACTTTTCACTTGGATTTGTGATCTAAAACGATGGTTTCAAGATAATCAGTAATTTTAGTGAAAACATAATTTTCTGCTTGAGTGATCTCTACAATCAATATGCCCCAGTGACAAAAATAAATCATACATATGACTCCATAAGTATTTTAAATTGCTTTTTTCTGCAAGATAGAGTGACTTGAAGAATGGCGTCCCCCCCCCCCGCAGGTACCAAACTGATGGCTGTAAATCAAAGCATGTGATGCAATTTTAAGATTGACAGGTGGGAAATTAGTACTTATATTCTAATAACAAAATACATGCATCGGTAGGTCTTTAGGTCTCCCAGTCCAACTTTAGATGAAAGCCTAAAATTATTACCGATTGTCCACACACATATTCAAAACACCTAATCACTGTATTAGGTAATCTGAAAAATACTATGTCTCTTACTTACTCAAGGTTTATAACAGGTCACTTTTTTTCCCTCAAAAACTAAATTAAATGTCACCTTCTAAGTTTCTCACATATAACGTAGTATAGATAAGAGGTAAAAAATTTTCGTATAGTTTTTGTGGATATATCTGTTTTGAGGTCTTGTGAGACAAAAAATGTGGTTTTGGAATCTATTGAATATGCAGTGCTTAACAATCCAAATGTGTCGACCGATTTTAATAAAATTAAGTATGAGGACAAATTTAGCCATATCTTTGTATAACTCAAAATAGCTGCCATAAGAAACAAATACAAAATTATGATTATGATCAGCTCTAACGATTAAGATCATAATTTTGTGTTTGCCTCTTACGGTAGTTATTTTGAGTATTAAAGTCAAATGTATAACCTCTTTAAAGACTCAAACAAAACGTATTGTTTGCCATCTCTTCACAAATGATTGTTCATGAAGTAGGGTTTGTAAAAAACCAAGATGTAATATCTCAAAAGAGGTTCAACCAATTTCATTAATATTTTTGTGTAATTTAAAGATGAATGAGTCAAACCGTATGCAAAATTGCATGTAAAATAAATATTACGGTTCAGAATAATTTGCATAAAATATAAATGACCCTTGAGAACTAAACATATTTTAATCAAATTCAATTTATGGTGTGAAGATGAGTTTATGATAATTGAACCTTACTTACTTTACTTTAGCCAATGCCCGCTCTTGGCTGTTGGGCCATTCGGCGTCGAGCTTCCCAGTAACGACCAATTCTGGACAGCTGGTCGTCCAGCTCGGGGCAGGTTGAGATGTGGTCCCCGTCCATGATACCATCGAGACAAAGCGGACATGTATCAGATTCTGCAAGGCCAAAACGATGGAGATGGGCCTGGAGATAATCGTGGCCTGTCAAAAGTCGGAAGTCAGCCACGGCAGTTGCCCTGTCAGTTGAGGACGGCAGGGGGCCGCGACTGCCAAGCGATGCCCACTGTTTTTCTCTGCTGGCTTCCTCGTTCCTTTGTTTGATATGGTGTCTAAAAGTTGCATCAATAAGGTGCCTGGCAGAAGTGAGGCTGGTTTCAACGATTGGTTGCTGCATTTGTGCCCCATTTTTTGCAAGGTCATCTGCTCTTTCATTGCCGGCGTGATTCGGGATCCATTGAAGGCTAATTGCCCAGTTATTCTGAAGAAGGTGGGAGATTGCTTCTCGACAGTGGGACACGTTTGGACAGTCTGTTTGAGAGTAGTCGGCTATTGCAATTATGACAACCTGGGAGTCTATGAAGAAGACAGCACGTTGGTGACTCGTTGCTGGATGATGAGCGGCAAGTGCTTCTGCAGCCAGTCGCACTGCAATCACAAAAATGATAATTGAACCAAATTAGGCCCTTAATTAAAATTGTATAAAAAATATTTTCAAAGACCGAGACCATGTATCTTCATTATTTGAGTAACAACTATAGCACTGTCATTTTTAGTGATGATTAGTTTTGGTTCGTTTTTATTTGGTTTGGGGAATGGGTGAGTGAGAAAATTTTCTAGTGTTTCTGCACCATTTATTTCCCTTCTTTTTTATTTCATTAGTTAGGCTAGTAGTTCTAACTTAGTTTCTTTAAATCTAAATTTCATTTTACTGTTAAGTCTCAAATTATATCTGTGGGTTTAGAATGTGCTTTTCACTTGTCATAAGACAGGTTTATCTTTATATCATTGAATGAAAGTTTTCTTTAAAATATGAAAACAAACCAGTTGGTATCCAACACCAACTCAATGAGCAGCATGTGCTGTAAATGTATAGACGAGTTTTTGTTAGTGTATATATGTGAGTATGGAAATTAACTTCCGATCACCTGTTGTAAATTCATGCTGGTTGCTATAGCAACACACATTGTTGTTGCAGTCAGTTATTAACCTCAATATGCCAATTTTAAATCTATTTGGTTTGTTTTGTGATAGTAATGAGCGAATTTAAAAGTAACCTTTTTTTGAAACTATATCCAGTATTTAGGTTCGTGTGGCGATTTGATTTCTGCAAGTGGATGGACAGAATGCTGCTGTGATATTTATTGCCACCTGTGTCGAGTGTATGGTAATAATGTTATGAGGTGTGATAGGAACGGCCCTCAAAATACGCCTGGGTTCTTAGTTTCAATTAATTATCAAATCAGTAGTTCAGTATTTTATTAACTTATATCATTGACATGAAAGTTATGTCTATTTCCCTGACGCTCTATTACAAAACTTTAATACAAAACTTTAATACAACACAAAAATAAGAATTCAATTAAAACAATAAAACAAAACAATATTATTTACTCAAAGCCCAGAAGTATTCCAACTATTGTTATTCTTTACACGAATGATATTACAAATGTTTTAACTGGTAACTTTATATATAGAAGTGCTTGCTTACGGTTTGTTGAGTAGATTTCCTGGGCTAAATACCTGCATCACGGCAATCGACCTGCCGGTATCATCAAGAGCTCCAAAAGACAAAAGACCCCCCTCTAAATCGTGCTGACCGCTTATATACCTTTAGTTCTCTCTGTTGTCCTAGTTCAGTTGCAAGACGAGCATTTCAACATTTTTTTTAACTGTTTCACAATAGTTGGATCATTCTAAGCTTTGTGAATATGAGTTCTTCCTAATATAACCTTAATATTAACTTATTCCTAACAGGTGATAGTGTTGTGAGAGATTAGTGCAGGAATGGGCATACAAATGTACACGATAAAGTAGAAAAAGGGCTTCATTCAGTTCCAATGAACAAACTGTATATAAAAAGTTTGAACAAACTGTACGTAAAAAAGGCTGTTTCACAATTTTCAGGATTTACCTTAGATTTTTAGAACCACTCTATTTGAAATTGTTATTGAAAAATTTAATTTTCGTAAGTATTGTGCAATGTGGGTGCTTAAGCACTTGATTGATCATCACGAAAACCAAACTGGGTCATGGATTTGTTGACTTTTCTTGATTTATATGATGAAAGTTGTGGTGACTACTTGGATAAAATTATGACTGGGAATGTCACATGGGTTAGGTTAGTGAAACTTTTTAAAAAGCTGTAAAAGTTGGTTAAATACAAGCGATGGGAATTGCTCACACAGGGAATTGTTCTGCATGATAATGTTCACTCCCATACTGTAGCCCGTGCGAGTATTTTGAGTTGTGGAAAATATTTTACAACTCACCATACAGTCTCGACTTGGCACTAAGTGGTTTACCACCTTTTTATAAAGATGAAAGCCTGGCTTCTTACTCAACATTTTGAAACAAATAAAGGAGCTGATAAATGGTGTTAATTTCTGGTTGAGTTCTTTGGGTGTAGAATTGTTTGACGGGGGAATACAAAAGCTGGTGTCATGGTACAATTAGGAGATGATTATTTCAAAAAGTAATGTTGATATATATTTTGTAAATAACTTCTTTTTTTTTTAATCTGTATCGAGTTTCATTTACTGGCCAAACAGAAGTTAATTTCATAACAGCGTTCGTATATGTGTATAAGCAGAATCTGACTTGAAAGCTCTCCTTTTAGTCTTATTTCAAAATAAAATTGATATTCATTGAGTATTCATAATGTAAAATATAACATGATAATGTGTAAAAATTCATTATTTCTGTAGGTAAAAAACTATGGGAATTAATTCAACCATGCGATTTGAGAATTCAGAACGTTCGTGATTTCCTAGAAGATGTTGAACCCAACTTGGAATATGATATTGTGTCTATCAGTGATATTTATGGACCAACAAAAGATGACCCAACGTTTGAGGTAAATTGTTAGTCCACAGACGAATATGTCAAATTTTAGAATAACTTGTAATAGATGTATGTGTGTTGAGCCCCCCACGTTATTGTGCCAAAATTGTAATTCAAGCACTTCGGTTTATTTTGTATTTACTTATTTATTTTCAACTAATTAATTGAACACAAATTTTTGATTTATAAATATAACTTATTTGATTCAAGTTTCATTGATCATTATATATATATATATATATATATATATATATATATATATATATATATATATATATACTTGAAATTATTTAATAAAAACATGGGTCCGATATTATTAGAATTATTATGAAATTATTGTGGTGAGCTTTAAATTGTTTTATTTCTTTATTTGAGATTTCTCTCTCTCGCTCCCTTATTATTTTGACTCATATAACTACCGCTTAAAGTTTTGCACAACATTTTCTGAACACTTTGTAGAAAAGATATAATATATTGTATATTACCGTGTTAATATATTATAAGAGTTAAACTTAGATATACGTCAATTGATCCTTATTATAATTCCTTATAATTTAAAAAGTTTATCCATAGGCTACAATGATTGTATTAATACATATTGTTTAAATCTATTTAAAATAATTAATTCTAGTATTACACACAATGCTACTAATTATATCATGTGTTTCATTTCTCAACATTTAATTTGATTTATTTAACCATTTAAGATTAGTATCTGACGATCAGTCTTAATTGGAAGCCTCAAACATTCACTTTTAATATTTAATCGTTTCATAAAGTTCTAAAATGTTATCATATGTGTTTTTCTCTCCTTTTAGTTATTATATGGTATGTTAAAATTTCTTATCTTTAATCTTAGACTGTTGCAAGACAAAATCTGAACACCATAATTAGAAAAAGTAATTGACCTTCAAGATAAGCAATTATTGATAAGCTGTTGTTAGCATTTTTTTGTTTAGTATTATCATGATTGTAATATAATATTGTAACTGTAAAAGAGTTCAATTTTTTTACATTAGAACCATTTTATTTAGGCCTACTTTACAGTTTATCCAACCAACTATAAATCTGCATGTTAATTTAATTTAATATTATCTTTTGCTTATGACAAAAATACTTTTGTATAGCAACAACTGTCAAAACATTAATGGTAGCCTACAGAAAACAAGTTTGATAGTAACCACCGTGTTACTTATCCAGTCCCACCATACAATGTAATACAAGCAGTTCCTCTAAATGTAATCCTTTAGCCTTGTAGAAATTTTTAATTTGTATTGGTAGATCGCGGGGTCTTATCCAGTAGATTAAGTTTGTTTAAAACAGTTCTTTCACAGGTTTTCTGAACCTTGTAATTGTATATATCACTACAGGCAAAACTCGTTAATCCAAATATTTGTTTGCTCGAGGCGTTAAAAAGTTCGGATTACTGAGGAAATGCAAAAAAAAAACTGCCAGAAATAATCTAAAACAAATTTTATTACTGTACAATAAATTTAAAAACTACAGTACAGTATATAATAAAGTTGTACTATACGTGTCACACAATAAACTGTGTACTGTATGTTAAAACCATTTCTCCAAATAACTTTGTACTAACAGTGAAATGACCTGACTAGTGACTCATCTCAACTACACCCTTTACTTTGTTTACGTTTGCGTTGTTGTGACATGGGAATTCTAAGAAATGGCAACTGAAGGCTGTTCGGAGTAGTGCGGCGTTCGGAGTACAGAGTGTGTGTGGGTTAACGAGGCCTGCCTGTATTTTCTTAGGCTAGGCTCTGACTGGCCTCATTTGTGTATTAAAGTATTCTCTCACTTCGTTTGTCTCAATGTCTCGGTCCTAGCGGACCACGACATTTAAACATGTGAGGAACTCTCTATGCTCGTGTCGGTGACTCAGCCCTGCCGAATCTCATAACTATATGAATATCACATTTTCTTAGTTAGTCAAGGTTCGAAATTACTTCTTTGACAATAACTTTGCCATTCGTTATAATAGAGCATTGGGGGTTGGTACCATTACATGCAGAATTGAAATCTGTAAATTTGTATCCAATTTAGGGTGTTATAAGTGGAATAATACAAGAGATGTGAACAAAAAACTGTTTAAAATTCCTTTTTGTCATTTTACATTAATATGTCAATAGGATTCTATATGAGGACACTATATACCCCTGCATCAAATTTCCTATCTTTATTTTTGTGACCATTAGCATGCTTACATACTGACTATAATGACGACGTGCTGTCAGTATGTTGACAATCACTTTCATTTCCTGACCCCATGAAACGTGAAGATCATTAAAGAAAGAGGTCGAACTTTTTGACGATTATCAAACTTTCTGTACTTCATATATACAGGAATAGATTTTCTCAATAGTTAGAATATTAACAAGACGAGAATAAAATTTAAGAATTAGCGCAAAATAATTATTCAGTATGTAAATAGTCACAAAAGTAGTAATGAATTTTATCCAACGTAAATAAAAAAAAAAAAAATTTTTTGAGTATAGGCCGTGAGGCGAGTATTGAAACTGTCTTGGCGATGCGCAGTGGCAAAGAGAAAGTTTGCGCATGCGTGGCAACAACCCCCTCAAGTTGGTTTATGTCTCCGTGCGTGGTATTTGTCTTTCTCCCCACCTCCCAATTCCCCTCCTACACACATCGAGAGTATCATCCTCGCCTCACGGCCTATACTTCTTCATGTATTTCTTATGGGGGAAAAGTTGGTATAAGTAGTGCCAATCTTAAGTAGTATTTAATTAAAATCAACTTTTATTATATATATATATATATATATATATATATATATATATATATATATAATAGATTACAGCAATAAAAATTTGCTTCCTCTGATAAGTTTCATTTCATCTATTAAAGTTCATACATTTATGAATATCTCAGGGATGGAAGCATGTGCTGACTTGGGTAGTGTATTTTACACAAATTAACAATACAGTGGTCTCTTAATAATCCGACAGGTATGGGACCGAGAAGGTGTTGGATTACTGTTTATCTGGATCCCTAAAACCAAATAAAAACCAACCAAAATTATTCGTCATGAAAATTGTCATTTCAGTAGTTGTCAATAAAAATGTAAAAATGAAAAATGGACACTATCTTTGATAAAATATTTTATATTTAAATAAAGCCTAAACATACTTTGCTTGAATTTTCATTACTATTGAGACCGATGGTTCTTGGTGGAATTCCATGTTTAAAGATAATAAAACACAATTATTTATTTTGTAATATCCACTTTTAATTAGTCTAGTCGACCAATGGTTTCGCCTGCTAAGGCATTGACGAGGCTGTATTACAGACTGGACAGATCGGTCTCAACAGTAATGAAAATTAAAGAAGCAAGTCAGTCTGTAATACAGCCTCGTCAATGCCTTAGCAGGCGAAACCATTGGTCGGCTAGACTAATTAAAAGTGGATATTACAAAATAAATAATTGTGTTTTATTATCTTTACTTTGCTTGTGCTATAAACTCATCCTCAGAGTAAATTCTGATTAAAGTCAAGGTTCATTTGTTTTTTTAATAATTATTTTTGAACCATGTTAATTTTTTACTCTTGATTATTTTGTGATAATATCATAATTTTGTGATTTTTCCCTTTGGTAGCTACCTCCAAATTTTAATTAATCAAAAAAGTCCAGAGAGATATGTGCAAAATACACTCATAACATCAAATTTGATTAATATCTGTCTATGAATTTTGGTTGTAACGTTGGTACAGATGACATCATTCTGAAAACCACTTTTTTGGTCTCAAAACTAATAAAAAACTCTGAATCGATTTTTAACCCATCATATAACTTTTCCTATACGTGTGAAAGTATTAAGAAAATTTATCAGAAATATAATGACTCTATGGTATTCAATCTCAATTTAAATTTGTAAACATATTAATTGCGAAGATTTTATAGATTGAAGATATTTAAATTGAATTAAATTTTAGATAACTTCTTATTTATTTATTTTATTATTGCAATACACCTGTTTCTAAAGTTTACAGTGTTAAAGAAAGTAGGTAGCTCATCATTTAATACCATATTACATAAACCATACACAAATACATTATACTACTAAGAATTTATACATAGAAATAATAATAAAGATACACAGCATATGAAATAGGATTACTTTAATAGGCTGTGCTACATGTTCATTAAATAATTAAATAGCTGTGGTTTATCTGTCCTAATGAGTCTAAATTTATTATCCAGTTAAGTAATAATATCTTTATAATATAATCAGAAAACACTTATTTATTTCAGGTAATGTTTTTAAACATGCAACGTTATTAACCTCAGAAGAATGACAATTTTGAGAGAGAGAGAGAGAGAGAGAGAGAGAGAGAGAGAGAGAGAGAGAGAGAGAGAGAGAGAGAGAGAGAGAGAGAGAGAGAGAGAGAGAGAGAGAGAGAGAGAGAGGGGGGAGAGAGAGAGGGGGGGGAGAGGAGAGAGAGAGAGAGAGAGAGAGAGAGAGAGAGAGAGAGGATCAAGTTAAGTCAGTCCTACTATATGGATTATATTTCAATAAAGGGAACAAATTACCCTAACTAGAACTTGCTCACCAGTATCGGTTGACCTCACTGGAGATATGTATGACTCTTCTCTTGTGGAGATGGAATTTCTGGCAACTCCCGATGGTCTCTTCTCTTGAACAGCCTCTGGTCCTAGCTTGGTCCACTCACAAATTGACTGACAACCTTTTCTTTCCAGTCTTTACTTATATATCCTTTAGTGTTCAACATTACGTTTAGTGGCAGCAAGCTCAGCAGTTTCCTAATTTTTTATATTATTTCCCCACTATTGTTACCTACATATGACTTTTCTAACTTAAAGGTATATCTTCAAGTTTTTTTATAAGTTTTTTTAATATTTAATTTATCGTCTTTTATAAACATTTTTCTTTTTCAATTATTACCCTTGTTCATTTACAAATATGTTTTCTTGTTTTGACAGATGATAGTCGTAAGCTCTGAAACAGTTGGTGGTGGTTCTAAAATTAATGAAGTACGCAAAGCCAATGGTCTAAATCCTCTTTGTGTACATAGTGTGGAATTGCTAGCGGATAGTAAACTGGACGAAGAAGAGGAGGATAAAATTAGCTCAAGTAATTTGAGACTTCGGTGCTTAGGCACGTTATTACGAACTCCTCAAGTAAGAATTCTAGGTATACACAGACATAGATATCTATTCATAGTTGAATAATAAATAAAAAATATACACATGTCAGTCTAGATTCGAATCTGCAACCTTGATATAATAAGTAGATCCTTCAACAATAATTAAGCAATCAAAATATTTATATGATGACTTTCTTATTAATTTATGTTTTGTGACCAATACAAACTACATCATACTAATAATATGTTATATATATATATATATATATATATATATATATATATATATATATATTATATACCATGTATCCAAAAAGTCCAACCCGCCTCTTATTTTTTTTATTAATGGAAAGAGACCGATTTGCTTTGGGTAAAGTTTAGATAACCAAAGGAGGAGTGTTTTGAAGTATCAAAGGTTTCAACCCTTACCCCCAAAATGGTCTAGTTTGGGGGTAAGTCAAAAAATTTAAATAGCAACCCCTATTGAGTGATTCCTCATTTTAAAGGTCTTTTCAAAATAAGAATAATGGCGCAAACCAGAGGTCTCTAAGTTCATCTTACCCAACATAGCAACCAATCGAATTGTGAACGTTAAACTACAAACTCCGGTTGTTTTTATTACATTACAAACTGCTCTATGTTGGTAAAATGATGGTACCATTTACTTTTTGGCAGAAATAGATTCTGGACTCAAAAGCTTGTTGTACATTTCGTAACATTTCTGATCTAATTATTAACGTAAAATTCACAGTTCGATTGGTTGCTATGTTGGGTAGGATGAACTTAGAGACCTATTTCCATTAATAAAAAAAATATGAGGGGGGTGGGACTTTATGGACACATGCTATATATATATATATATATATATATATATACATACAGTAGAACCCCTCTTAACCGGTCTAGTCGAGACATACACCCAGGCCGGTTGCCCGTTTGACCGGTTAATCCGAGGTTCCCGTGAAAAATGGGTTTTCGTTCAAAGAAAGCTTATTTAATTAGGTAGCACTAAAAATTATGCAATAAAGATGTTATTGCAACTCATTTTATTGTACATAAATGTATCGTATATATTATGTTATGTATATTATACATCAAACATGAAAAATTAAACACTACAAAGCTTTTTTACAGATTCCCCTCTGTCTAGTCTTTTGACACATTTAACCGTGTTTCAAACGAAACCAACACACGCTTCCAAGAGAACTGAAAAGAAATGTTATATTTTCCATAATGTAGGCTATACTAAATTGATTCGTGGAAAAAAAGCGGCCCATCAAACGTTTTTGTCTGTGTATGTCTGCTATACCGACGGGTACCAATGCTGCGGTGTTTTTATGCCGCCGACAATGGGATACAGCTATCGACAAAGTCGTTTGACTCGCCGCTGCTTTGGTGCCGCGGTGTTTTTACATCGCCGACAATGGGATACCGTTATCGACAAAGTCGTTTGACTCGCCGCCGCTTTGGTGTTACAATTACAATTTATTTTCGGAAACTCTCATCCAACCAGTACACTACGATATAGGCCGGTTAATCCGAGGACCGGTTAATCCGAGGCCGGTTAACAGAGGTTCTACTGTATATATATATTCCTATTGATATGTTTCATATAAATAATACCAGATTACGGTGGCAGCTTATGGGTAGAAAAGTAAAAAAACATTTTTCTTACAGAAAATCAAGTTGACGAATGCCATCATGGTACACATTCCTATCATAGATTGTAATACAACCAGATACTCTAAAAATAATGCCAAAAAATTGGTCTCTTGCGTCTTGTAGGAAATGTTAAATTTTATTGGGGTCTTACTAAATATAGGTAGTATAGAGCAAGTTTGTTTTATAGAGTCATTACACAGATTTTCTGAAACATGTAATCGTGTATATTACTATTTTGTTAACTTTATAGATGTGTATATTATAAACCATCTCCACTCATTATGCTTGTGTTAGTGTTCCCCAGCTCTGAAGGGCATCAAAGCTGTACATAATATCTGCAGACGCTTGCGTGTGCTACGCTCGTGTCAGTAACTAGATCCTGCTGGGTTTCGTAGCTATAGGAATATCACATTTTCTTGGAAAATCGAGAAACGAAATTACATTTTTAACAGTAACTTCGTTATTTGATATAGTGGAGAGATGGGATTATTATTGCAAATTTGTATCTGATTTTCTCTGTTATAAATTTTAACACATGAGATATGTGTTTATGGGATATTAATTTTTTTTTTAAGCGGTTGCTATTTAAGTCGCAGCCAAAAGCCGTCTACTAAGAAGACATAGTAGTCCCTTCTGGTCTTCCTTTGCATAAAATTCCCACAAACAGCTTGGGAAAGGAGGGTCGATCTAGTCAGAGCTCACCATATCCAGGCAAGGCTATTTACTCTGAGAGGGCGCCTGGTATCTCAGAGAACCTCACCCGTTGAAGGACATATAGCTTGTGCCATTCATGTCTTCGGCATGGGTAGCTAATACCTTGAAATTGGGGATTTTTAATCAGGGTTTACTCCCCTAGATCTGACAGATTTGGTCTAGACTAATTGTCTAGTACAGAGGTCCACCTTGGGATGCACTTCTTCGCCGCACTGATATGTCATCTTATTTGTACGTACCACTCCATCGGTTTTAAGCACAGATAATATACCATACCCCTGAGTTTGGGGGAGTGACCAGACTTAACTGATTGATCACCTCCCCAACCTCTCGACCCCTATAAGACTGTTAGTTTATTCCTTAAACCATGCCTAATAAATTGTTTTAAAAGTGCTTCAAGATGTCAGCCCTATGAGATTGACATGCGGATATTTTGTTTTACAGTGACACTAATCAAATTTGTTTTATTTTCCAGCCAAAACCAAATTTGGATTCTAAACCCTACATCGTAGGCCTCACTGGAGGAATAGCTAGCGGTAAAACCAATATTGCCGACTTTCTTAAGGCTCTTGGTGCTGGGATAATTAATTGTGATTTAGTCGCTCATGATCTGTATAAAGTTGGTACAACTGGTTATCGTCTGATAGTGCAACACTTTGGTAGTGAAATACTGGACGATGATGGTGTTATTGTTAGGAAGAAATTAGGATCTTTAGTATTTAATGATAAGGTAAGTGAGTAAGCAAGCATATTAAGTATAAGAAACTAATTAATTTAGGGTGGTAACATGTTTTCAAACCACCATGAAGAAAAATTATTATCGCCACTTTTTACTTTCTTGCATAATACATAGAAAAAGTTCAGTCATGTGTCAAAACATTAATGTTAATTTTTACAGATGTCTCTGTTTTAAGATTTCCTAGGTATAAAATAATGGTTTTTGAAAATGTTATATTATATAGTGCTCTACAGCCCAAACACAAAGTGGTTTTAATAAAATTTTGTATTGTGGCATATTTTGACATCATGATTTAAATTTTTTTTTTAATAACTCAAAATTTGGAGGCACTGCCAAAAGAAAAAACACAAAATTATCATTTTCTCAAATTTATCATAACAACAGTGATCAAGTTATGCTGAAGTAGAATCTCTAAAGACCTGAACAAAACGTATTGGTCACTATCTCTCTGAAAAATAACTTTTTATAGTTATCCTATTCATGAAAAACAAGAAAATCAACCATTGGTATGTCTGAAATTCGGCTTTACAGATTTTATATAAATTTTAATTAAATGTGAAGATTAGTGATCCAAACGTGTTCAAACTTGCGAGTAATGAACTGTTAGGTTAGGTTCAAGAATAATTGGCAAAAAAATAATGTTGACAGCTGTCGTTATAAGCTTGATTTACATCAAATATGACTTATACTGTGAATGTGTTCATCTCACAAACTGAGAGGACGTTTAGGCCCAAATTAAATATTTTTTTCAAAGACATCGTTTATGGTTCGTATTCATTTTTTAACTGAAAACTACCAAAATAACATTTTTGGTGGCATATGTGTTTTATTTGGTTTTGGGGATGGATGAGTGTGAAATTTCGTTCTATGTGTTTTGCTCCGTTTATTTCATTAATTATAAAAACATTTACTTTTATCTGAATTATCGTCTGAAGAATTTTCTTTTTATATTTCAGGAGCAACTAACAAAACTAAACAATATACTTTGGCCTCTGATACTTGAAGAATCTTTACAATTAGCAAAACAGTTATATCAAGAAGGATGTGAGATTGTTGTCTTGGAGGCTGCTGTGTTGTTGCAAGCAGGTTGGCAAGACTCTTGTCATGAAGTCTGGGTTACCATAGTTCCACCTGCAGAGGTATTACAATCACGCCTAACCTACGCCTTCTCCCCCCCCCACCCACCCTCCTGGTATTTTATCAATATCGTAAACTACTAATATTGAAAGTAACGTTAAAAGTAAATAAATTATAAAATATTTTATAGCATAATCCTTGTTTATTGATTACATTATTATTAACTAAATATTCAGATATGGATATAACAAATATCATAAAAAATAATATCGTGTACATTATGTCTATAAAGACATACAATGAAATAAAGGCTTAAACCTATATCATTTTTACGTGTAACATACCAAATAATCAACAGTTATCAGATAGGTCTCATATAGTTCACTATAATAATCGCTCTATTGTACATCACCGACTTATACTAGCTGTAAAAAGTCGAACTTAACCTGACAACGCTGTTTTCAGTCTGCTAAATCACTTCTATAACTTTTCTAACATGTCCTGGTACATAGTGAATATTGTTTTGAAACATTTCTTCACTGAAAACAGTTCATATTTTGAGAGATGATATCAAGAACTTTGTGCATCACCTGAATCTTAAACATTGTACATCGTAGTTTTCGGTCTTTGTTTGTCTGTATGGTTTTAATTGTGATAATATCTCCAAATCAGTGAATATGATTTGAATTTTCATACCGCAGATTTAACTTTTTGGTGAATATTTTGGTATTCTGGTTTTGTTGTAAATTTAGGTTATAACCTAGACTATATTCTATATTTACAATAGTAATAATGTAATTATTTTCAATAATAATATTGTATATTATAATTACTGTAGATATAAATATTTATGATACTGACATTATTTTTATTATAAATATTAGACAATATGTAAGTTGCTGGTGTTATTTTATAAGTTGTTGCTGTTTATTAGGTTTGCAAAATATTAAAAATCAAATATATAAAGAGAATATCAAGTTTGTCTTTCTAACGATAGCCGTCCATTTTCTGTATGGACGCCATTTTGCAACACTTAAATATGTAAGCTTTTATTTATTTAACCGAGTCTATGTGTACGTTATTTTCGATTACAATTTCTTTATTTTATGTAATGTTTATTTAAGAAAAAACAAGGTTCTGACTCTAATCTGTACTTACCAGGTTGGCTACATGTGAAAACATGGATGCATGAATGTACTCAATGAAAATTTAGTCGAGCATGCTTGGTATTAAAAGAAATTTTTTTTTATTGAAATCATATTTTTAGCAAGTTTTACAAAAATCATTATCTTTATAGATTTTACTTAAACTAAACAAGCATGTTAAATCCTATACAGTCCTACAAACATTATGCAAAATCATTGTAATATTTAGAGCTTTAGCACAAAGAAAATGTCTGAAACCAAATCGTTCATATCTCAGATAGTTTTAAATAATACAACTCGTTACCTTCATAATATATTGTTCACTTAACATGTCCAATATGAATTTCTATGTGTAACACATCTTCTTTTAAGAACAAAGTCCTCACTTTACCGAATGTCTTTCTTCTTATAACGCACCATGTTAACTCTGAACAACGTCCAGTCTCTCGGACAAGTGTACAAAGAGTGGGAATGCCTAGTGACGCTAACTCGCTTCACAACCAACAGTTCTTCTTCCAATTCCACCATTTTTCTGTCATTGACCAATGAGAGCTCGCCCCTCTGACTAATTTAGTTCGAGAAGGTATCACACTATATCAGCACAGTACACGCTTAATTTGAATTGTTTAATTTTTGTTATTTATTTATCTTTAAAATATGTTTTGTCCAAGTTTTAACAATTTTTGATTTTGAATAATACTTATTTTCTATGTGCAATACAACTTCTTAATTAATTAATTATCTAACCAATTATCCCTAATATCTTAATTTATTTTTATTTTTTTTTGGTTGGAGAATGTCCTATGTTTACAAATAGCAGCAATTTATGGAGTTTGTGAACTTATCAAAAATAGGCAAGACTTTACTTAAAAATTCTACTAAAATTCAAAATTTATCAAAACCGTTCAAAATTTGTATTAAAAACATTTTCAGAAAAATAACAAATAGTAAATAAATATATATATAATAAACAACCAAATAAAATATATATAATCACAATTTTTCATTTTCATCTAACATCATAAAATCATTATAAAATATATATAAATAAACTTTTTATGTCATAATACACATCTTCAGTCTTGTTTTATAGGTTTTATAAAAAAATAAAAAAAAAAAAAAAAAAAAAATACAAGAAGTGACCAAAAAAATACAAGAAGTGACCTAAGCATTAAAGATTTTCAGGCTATTAAAATGCAAGTAGATGGGGCTAATAGGCAAAAATTCTGATGGGAAACAGTTAAGGAGCCGTCTGTGTAAATGTATAACAATTCTGTTATTGGATATCTTTCTTCTATAATTTTTCGTCTTAATTTTTCTGATGCTGTTTCTTTCTTTTAAATATTTTATATTAGTTTTCATTACTGTTGAGACCGATGGTTCTTGGTGGAATTCCATGTTTAAAGATAATAAAACACAATTTTATTTTATTTTGTAATATCCACTTTTTATTAATCTAGCCGACCAATGGTTTCGCCTGCTAAGGCATTGACGAGGCTGTATTACAGACTGAAGAAAAATGAAACAACAGAAAACCTTAAAACTAGAGGGTGGGACACAATGAATGGAAGGTCCTATGGTCATTGCCCAGGTCGGGTATTTCCCCAACCTTCCATTCATTGTATCCTAACTCCCACCCTCTAGTAGTTTTAAGGTTTTCTGTTTTTATTTTTTCTTCAGTCTGTAATACAGCCTCGTCAATGCCTTAGCAGGCGAAACCATTGGTCGGCTAGATTAAAAAAAAGTGGATATTACAAAATAAAATAAAATTGTGTTTTATTATATTTTATATTAGGTTTATATCAACTAGATAGGTATGATAGTCAAAAGAGTTTATCGGCAGTAAGATAAACTCTAATTTCTATGATATATTTAAACAATTACAATTTAATATTCAAATTTTACATAAATTATCTTTATAGATAATAAATAGTAAATATCTTAATATCTTAATAATAGATAATATCTTTTTATGGTGAATAGTTTTGTTTGCCTAATGTGTAGTTCATTGAAATGTGGGAAAGTCTGTGCTGCACTGTTTATTTACTATCAATTAGATTTGAAGGTTTGTGGAAGACTATATTTATAATCTAACTACAGTAGAACTCCAATTATCCGGATTAATTGGGACCGGACCCGATCCGGATAATAAAAAAACCGGATACAGTAATTGGATCCCGAAAAAAGGCCATTTTTAGGGAGAAAATGTAAACAAAACACAATAGAGAACATTTACAGTATTTATTAATAAAAAACAATATCAATGACAATGTTTACATTACGTAATTTTTTTTAATGTCCGATATTGTTGATGTTCTCACTTTGTACACCTCGGCTAAATGTTTACCCGAGACACCTTTGTCCAACTGTTCGATAATTTTAATTTTATCGGCCAACGATAACACCACACCTCTTAGAACTCATCGTAGTACTGCACACGATAATCAAAACATTAAGGAACATGAAAAGGTCAACATATCAATTCACCCGGCAGGTTGAAGAAGCACTGGCCGACTGACTATTAATAGACTGTAGTGAGTGACAGTAGCAGGGTGGCAAGGCAGTGTGAGTCATCGCTCCCCCTCCTACGCCCTCCGCTATTGCTACACTATGTTCGCAGTTAGAAGGGTCAACTACTGTGCGCGATTCCTGCATATTCATTGCAGATAATTGGAGTTCAGATAATTGGAGTTCTACTGTACTGTGTTTAAATTATTTTCCGTTAAAAATTTAAGAACATACTTTAGCTGTTCACAACTTAATTGTGGTTAATTATATTTCAGGCCATTAAAAGGTTGGGTGATAGAAACGGTCTAAGTATTGAAGAAGCACAGAAACGTCTTGATGCACAACCAACCAACACAGAACAAGTGAACCAGGCAAACGTAGTGTTTTGTACATTGTGGCGTCCAATTTTCACACAAAAGCAAGTCACTAAAGCATGGGAAAATCTCAATCAGAGGTTGGACATTAAAAAATCACAAGACACAAACAACGATCATCATTAACTGGTAAATTTGATTAGGGTTTAAAATTCTTAGTTAATTTGTCAGAATATTTAAAAGAATGACTCTCGGTTAGTTTCTGCTATGGTGGCACAAACATTTATAGAGTTGAGCCAGCATAGTGAGAGAAATTAGAAAGTTACAATTGGTAGTAAATTCTGGTTGAGAAAACTTAGACAATAGTGAATGGCATTTTGATGTGCTAACCACACATTAGTCGACTAAAAGGCCATCTAGCAGGCCAATGCTCTTAACAGTCTGTTGTGCCATAGAGTTTAGTTTTTATAAGAATGAAAAGTATTTATTTTTGCAAAAAAAAATAAACTCTAGTTCATTCAGTTCTTTAAGTCTAAAGTTATAAAATTTGTTTGACTGGACAGGATTTACGATAGGTAATAGATCTGCTAACTGGACAATAGACAGTAGAATACCTCCTGTGTATTTGATACTCAACTTACTTGGAACAACCTTTGTTAAGACCTGTAGTCTTAAGGGGTGCTGATCTCGAGGTCCTCATCGGTTTCCTCAAGCGTCTTGGGAGGTCATACTCCAGTTTTGGACCAAAAAAGATGGAATTATTATTATTATAACAAGAAACATTGAATGAAAACTAAATGTAAAATATTAAGTCCAATGCTTCAATCTAGATATTTTGTTTTTTATGGTAATCGTTAAAACAATCTTCTGTGCTTGGTGGAGATTTGTTTGTTCAGATCTTGCACATGTAGGGTGTCTCAGCAAAGCTTTCTCCGTCACAACTCATACCTTCATCATTATATGGACTTGAATGTTGCATTCATTATACCGAATACAAATTCATGAAAGTTCAGTTCGTCACCATTAGCCATTATGGAATAGTAATAAATATAAGGAAAAAATCTAAATCACTAAACAGAGATTTTATTTATTTATTTTTTTTTTTTTATCAAACAAATGCACAGAACCCCTGAGTTTTACACAGCCCTATCCATGCTCTTTGACTTTCTCGTGTTATAATTTCCTAGGAGTTTTTTTGGCCTGCATTAGCCCATGTATTCTTTCTTTCGACGACTTCTTCTTTCCAAAGTATCTCCTTCAAATAAGTATCTCGGAGGCCACATAACAGTTCTTTCTGGTCCTATGAGGGTGGAGGATGCGGTTCCTATTTTTGTAAGTTTTTATATTCATTTTAGCCCTCAGATTCCAGTTCAACCTCTCTCTCTTTGGTTTTAGACCTATCTGTATATCATTTAACGGTTCTCACTTTTTAGACAGTATTTGGATTCACTGCTCCATTTTCTTTTCAAGCTTAGTTCAGTACGAAATCTATCTCCTAAATTAAACTTGTTAATAACGGAGTCCAGAAGAAGCTCGAAAGAATGTTTCCGATCGATTGCAGGTCATGTCCTGTTGATTATCCAAGCTTTACTATACAGAGGGGTGTCAAGTCCATAATAACTTACATAGCCGCAGTAGGGTGAAGTCCTCATTACTCCTAGTCTTTACACTGCCTCCAGTTCTTGCCTTGCACTACTTGGCTCAGTTCTTTTATGCCAAGCTATCATTCCATATGTGATAATGTGTCTTACTATCATTGTTTACATCCATTTTAGGATATATCGGTTATATCTCCATGTTTTGCCCGAGATGTTCCTACATATCATTAGGGTAGAGCTAAATGTAACTTTCTAATTCTCACAGTTCTTTTTTGTAACGGTTAATACTCGTTTTACATTGACTTGTCGAGTTTCCCTATACGGAAATGCCATAATTTAAACAAGGGAAAACTAGCCCGTAGTAGGCCATATGCAGAGTACTTACAGTGTCATGTGTTTTCACTGACCTCATCAAATATATATTTGAACATAATTTTTTACATACACTGTTTATATGTTCCTTCCAAGTAATTGATTAATCAGTAATCAAACCAAGGAACTTTGCCGAGTGCACTTCTTCAATTAATTTCTCACCCAGAGCAACACAAAGGCCAATATTGTTATCAATTGTATTTTAAGTTATTTATAATATTTCTTCTTTTACATAACTTTGACAAATTTAATGGAAAATTAGATAATCCTTAGGATCACGTATACCTGTAACATATACGCCCATGTATTGGATGTATGAGCCCACGATTGGAGACTCCGCCATGTGAGCGGAGACTCTTAATATATACACATTTACAAGATCAGTTAGGGTTTAGCCAACGTCAAGAAAGTAGTAATATACACAATTACATTGTTCAGAAAACCTGTGTAACAACTAATTTAAACAAACTTATCTACTGGATATGACCTCTGTATCTACTAATACTACTTTAACATTTTCTAAAAGGCCCAAAAGACCAACTTTTAGGCATTACATTTAGATTGTCTGCTTGTATTACATTGAATGATGGGGCTGAGTAAGTACCATGATGGTCGCCATCAACTTGTTTGTGTAACACGTTAGCTGCCACCAATATTATGATCTATTTTGTCCGTAATTGCCAAGTTGTGTTTTATCGAATTTTCTACTTTTTCCACTTTTATTATTACTACACTGAATAAGACAAGACTGTCGGATGTCACGCATGAAACTAACAATGATTTGTTTGCTAAGACACAGGAGTGGGAGGGAAAGGAAGGTTTGGCCACTGTTCTAGGAATTGGTGACGCGCTCGCAATAGTGCCGTGAACAATGTCACGTTTACAAGTAGACTGAGGCACAGTACTGTACATTATAAAATTCGTGGTGAACTGTTTAGACAGCGCATTATTCTTTAAAATCAAATTTGAGTGTGATACTAACTTGTAAACATTCATACTACATTAAATATATACTGTACATCATTACGTATTACATGTGTACTATTTTCCCCCCTGTCCTGACGGTAAAAAGAGTGACGGTTAACTGAAACTCTACTGTAACAGTAATTTAAAAATAAAATCATCATTGTTTAAGTTTTGACCGATTGGGTCGGAGAATAATTTTTAGTCAAAACTACATCGGAAAAATGACCTGCCAACCTGATGGAGAGCAAATGAATTCAAGCGTAATTTCACTCTATTGTGTTGGTAACACATCATTTATGTGTTCATTGCCCGCCAAACGCTGTCCCCCTCTATATGTCCAATCCCGCCAACCAGTATAACAGCTATTCCCCCCCCCCCAACACACAGCTAAAACATTCCCTTCTAACCTGCTCTTAGCTTCTTAGTTCAGTGAGTTTTAGTGGAGGTTCAGAGTAAAACCTATGGATGACGAAGACATTTATCATGAACTTAATATCCCTATGTATAGTGAGCCAGAACCTATGAGTGTAGATGAAAGTTGTTATTTCCAATGGCAGACTATGTGAGAATCAACCCATGAGTCTCCTGGCATCCCAGTACAATTTAGGAAAATTCTTCGAAATCTGGTGCTCAGAACCAAGCCTGGGGCACCTCAAAAGATATTCCCTATTCATTGGCTCCCTCGTTTGTCGGCACAACACACAAAGATCGGAATCCAGGATATGGATCCTCTTCAAGTGGGCCGCCAAACAATCATGTCCCGTGCCAAGGCGTAGATATGCAACAGCCTCTTTCCTAAGCTTGTTCTTGTTGTGTTGCCATTCGTTCTCTATGCACCTCCTCTCACTTCCCAAGGCTCGTGCTTCCTTCAGAAATTCTTCATGTGTTCCATTGCTGATTAGTCTTCTAGCAAAGTCTAGATGAAAGTTATCGCGAAGGTATTGTGTCAAGCGATAAAGATGATACAGATAACAATCCGGACTTCATACCTAGTGACCAGTCTGCATTTCATTCAGATTCTGATGGGGAAAGTAATAACCAATATGTAAATGGTGTAAATAGTGACAGTGTAGGCATAAGTGGGGGCAGGGGAACTAATGAATGTAGTGAAGAATCCGACAATGACGAGTGGACAACTTTTCAAGGTAGGCAGAAAAACATTTAACTTTTGTGGCACTTCAAAATATCTGTTTAATTTGCCACGTCATGCACAGCCAACTTCTTTTTTTTGAAACATTTTTGACTAATGACGTTCTTACCCTAATGATGGAAGAAACCAATCGAAATGCTGGTAAGGTGTTAGGCACATTGCGACTAAATCGAAGTAGCAGGCTTCTCAAATGGAAACCAACCAATACTGATGAAATTAAAAAAATGTTTGGCTATTTTATTGTGGATGGGCTTAGTAAAAATTCCCAGAATCACCGACTACTGGTCCAAAAGAGTGTTATTAAAAAATTCCATTGCCTCTAATGTTATGAGCCGAAACTGATTTCAACTATTAGTACGCTTATGGCATTTTAACGATAATGACAATGCTGAACATGACGGCCGTCTTGCAAAGGTTCAACCTCTCATTGAGAAGCTTAATAGCTTATTTTATGACCACAAACACCAAGGGAAGACGTGGTCATTGATGAGAGTGTTGTACCCTTCAAAGGTGGCTTCTCTTTAGGCAGTATCTGCCTAAGAAAGCACATGAAATACGGAATAAAGTTATTTAAAATGTGTGATAAAACCGGGTATACCTATAAAGTTAAGGTTTACATGGGTATGGGGACAGGTGCCGTGGATGGAATGACTGTAACATGTGGTAATGGATCTAATAGAGAATTTCCTTAACAAGTTCACGTTTTATTTGTTGACAATTATTACACATCTTTACAACTGGTCCAGATTCTGTAATCCCGTAGCACACATCTTGTTGAAACAGTTACAAAATCTAGGAGGGGATTTCATCATCAAAAGGAAAAACTAAAATCTGGTGAAATGATCTCTGTTGAATATGTAGATGGCATCGTATATACAACATGGATAGATAAAAGAGAGCTGCGAATGATGTCCGCAAAGCATCCCATTTATTTTGTGAATACTGGGAAAAAAAGATGCAAAGATAAATCTATTTTGAAGCCCCTTGTTGTATATGAATACAACAAAGTAAAGGTGGGTATTAACTTGTCTGACCAGATGTCAGCATACAACAGCACAGCAGTCAGAAAAACGATGCACTGGTATCATAAGCTGTTTGAAGAGTTTGCGCTGGGAACTGCACAATTGTTAACTCGTGGCTGGCCTATAAGAGTGCAGGATACAAGATATCAATCACAACCTTCAAAGAAAATGTTGCCATTGAGCTGATGAGCATTCAAGAGGAAGTACTTCCAAAAATAAAGGCTGTTGGTCATCACCATCTTTCAGAGTCCGAGATGTTCACTAGAGAAGGGAAAAACAAAAGATAGATTCGGAAGAATTGAAAATTTGTTACAAGAATTGTGTTGAGTCTGAAGGACAGCAAAAGGCAGAGAATCTCAAGAAGGTTACAACCTTTTGTGAAATGTGTCCAGGCAAACCATACTTATGCCAACCTTGTTTCAAGGTCACTTACAAATAAAATTAAAGTGGAACTTTGTAATTATTATACACATTGTAATCTTGTTTACCAATACAATATATTGTAACAATATAATAATATGTGCTAAAAAAGTTGTTTTATTCTGACATTGTACTAATATATCGTCTAATTAATAATACTATCATGTTTTGTAATATTTATACCAAGAAAAGAAAAATTGAAATGCAGATTGATAAATAATACACAGCCGACCCGATCAGGTCGGCAACAAACGCTGCAAATGTTCATAAAATTATCGTAAAATAAAAGATGATTACTGTCAGTATAAAACCTCAACAGTGTGTCTCGTATACATCCCAAACAGGTTTTAACCTAGGGATGTTATTATTGTTTCCCTTATGTAAGGTTGTGTATTTACTTGTATGTGTAAAGATAAGGAGCAATAAATATCATATACTGGGACTGTCAGTTGCCCACATAGTGTCCTAAAACTCCGCTAGAATACATCACCTTAGTATTAAGATGGTCAAGGTCAGAAGTATATGACGGGCTGCTGGCCCGATTGGGCTGCCGGTAACTTCGGTATACAACATTACTGTCGACCCTATCGGGCCGTCATGGCAGCTAACGTGTTAAAGCAATAATGACCAAGAGGTTTTTCCCCTTTAAACAACAAGACAAAGTAAAATATACTGAAAACCGTGCTTGCTAATTTATTTAATTTCAAAATTGCATTTTTTTTTTAAGTTGCAGATAGCATATGGTGCTCTATTGGCATGTGATATCACCAACCAATATTACGCTGATACTTAACAAATGGATTGGCCTAGATAGTGTTGATATTAAGTTGGATATTCTAGTTAATTAGTTCTATAAAATTAATTAATTACATAATTATAATATATTTTTAATTACAGTATACAAATCTATGAAATGTATGAATAGGGCCTCTAATTTTGGGGGGGATTTTTGTTGTTGCTATTTTCTAAGTAAATAAACATAGCTTTATTGTTATTTGTCTTCTTTTTTAAATTGAAGTTCCTATATCTCTATAAACATGTTTTGATTTAGGTAAAAAATGGGAGTGTCAAATTTTGTACTAGATTAACCTTTCGAAGTGCAGTTTGCTGCATTAAACTCTGCCAGTAAAGCCCTTTAAAATGATGTACAACTCGGTCTATGCTTTCATTTAAGATTTTCTTTGTACTTCTGATGGGACATCCCCCCCCCTGGTCCAACGCTCTCACTCATAGTGTACAACAATAGCTCTTTATATTCAGAGTGTAAGTCCAGGTTTTCAGAGCTTTCCAGTGTCATCTAAACAACAAATATTAAACCGGTGCGGGACTTTTTGTACATCCGATATATATATATATAAACCTCAAGTTGAGATGCTAAATTATAATACTTCATAAATAATTTTAATTTTAAAAGGTGCCCATTTATAATTGAATATTTTATCTTATCACTCTATATTAGCCAAAATTATTTTATTCAAAAATTGTGAAGAAACAACGCAAGTTTGTAGATTAAAATTTACTCATTATTTACAGTATCTCTTCTTTCAATTATTTCATTATATATAAGGTTATTATTATTTGAAATTGTTACTTTTGAATTATTTAATTTCCTTGAACTCTCCTTCGAGTTCATTGGTTTAAGACACAATTTATTTCCATAAATCTCATAATTTAATTATATTTTCCATTCTAACAACTTATATTTTAACAAAGAAATATTTAATTATTAAGTTCTTTTGAGTTCAAGTTCAAATCAGCGAGAATATTTTAAGTCTTCATAATTTTTGAATTTACAATTTAATTGTATTCAAATGTTCAAATTAGTTAAAGAAAGTCCTCTTTTATTTTTCTCAACACAATTATTGTTTAACACCTTAACTGCCACGCCGACCCGATAGGGTCGGCACAGTTTCTGTGGATAGAGCAATCTGCCGACCCGATTGGACCGGCATCTCAAATATGTCATTGTTGTTGTTTTGCTCGACTGCAACACTACAGCGCATTCTAGCAGGGACAAGCCGTACTATTTGGACATTGCACATCATATGTTTAAACGCAGAACACTCGGTTCTCAGTCTTCACTTTTAAGCGAACTTGCGACGAAAAATGAATGTGTCGGCCCGATTGGTCCAAAACTAACATCAATTTCTGCGTATGAATAATTGAAGAAAATGTAAATAAATAGCCTTTGTAACAATAAAAAATCGATATCAGCAACAATACACCAATAATTCAAGTTGGCTCTACGGGATTTCGTAGGACCCTCTTATGGTGGCAGTTAACGTGTTAAACAAATTTGTTGGTTTGCTCAAAGCAAGCCTCATAAAGTTTACAAAATGGCTGGATATTACCTACTAGCTGAATTGGACTAGTCTTATTTAATTGTACCTTCAATCTATATTATGCAATTTTGTTGTTTGATTATATTTTACTTCTGTGTATAAACACTTTATTTTACTGTATTCATCTTGCTCCCATGTAATATTCTTATTTTTAGTATTAAAATGTTCCTTTTCCTGGAGTTGTGATTTATAAGTCTTGTCCTGTAGTAGATTTACAATGTGAGCCCCAATTCAAATTGTTGTATTTGAACTTTTGACTTGGATTTCAAAAAAAAAACCTAATATCTTCTATTTTTTTCTAATCTCTTAGTCTCAGTTATCACTGTTTACTCTTATTAACAAATTTTATCACTTTTATTAATTAATTATCTCTCTAAATATCCAGTACAATATTTTCTACTGGTCTATAAGCTCATTTTCATTATTTTATTTTATTTTTACAAATAACAATTTTTTTATAATCATCTAAATTTCCCTCCATAACGTTTAAACTTAAATGGGCATGTTTTATGCTTGCACTAGCATCTATTCGTATATTTTCTAATAGCTGATTTTAGTTTATATTTCTTTTAAAACCCCTTATGTTAGTTTTGTATAAATTTCTGTTTATACTAAGTAATCATTGGTAAGAGGCTGCTAAAAATGATTTATTAATTTCTACAGCTGACTTTAGGCCTCAATTTTCTGTGTATTATTTCATTCTATATCATAGCTCTCTGATGATTACATAGTAAAAAACTATAGAATTTTTTGTATGATCAGGAAGTAGAAAAGATGTGAGTATTTTTGGAATTTCTATTTTATATCCTCCTTTGTTCTTTGAGTCGTACACTTCCTGGTTCGCTTTCTGAATATTTTTCTAATTACTCAGTACAAACTACAAAAATCCACAATAACCACCAACACCCCACACTATTTTCAAAACCCTCATTTTGAATCTACTTACATTTGACTTCAACAAATTTAGATCCAGATTTAATTTGTGGTCATTGAAGTCGTTGTGGCCAAATTATGATCGTTTCACCCATTATAAATATTAGGCTATACTTACAGAAATTAATATATTTTGTACTTTTGTTTTTAAAATCATAATACCAATTCTGACATAATATGATCACAACATATGACATAATATTAACAGCTGATTAAGCAAAATTATATGATAATCAACATTATTGTTCAGTTAGCTAAAGTAAACAATATTTAATTCCTGGAAGTTACAAACTGTTTATGTATTTTTTCGAAAAGGTGTGGAATTGTTTTTAAGCCTTCCTCTGTGCCGTCGAGAGATGACATGCCTTCCTCTTTCTTTAACTCCTGGTTCATCCGAACACCCACGAAATCCTCTACCTCCCAGAGTGGTGCTTCTTTACCCCCCTTATTTGGACTGACAACATCTTTTCTAATTCTGTCATCTTCCATTTTCTATCTGCAAATATTGTTACTTTGTTCCAAATACCCTTGCTAAGTATCATTGTCCCAACAGCACAGTCAGGCGTTATATATCTGCTGTATCCATGTCCATCTCTCTCACTTGTATGTTAAAATTAATTAATAGTTCACTTTATACTTGTTTACAAATTGTACTTTATACTTTATAATTATTTAGTCTCTTTTCCCTATGTTCCATCACCAATTTTTTACCATGTTTAAAACATTTGCTCTATCTTTTTTTTTTTTTACTTTACCATTTGTTACAATCTTGCTTTCAAGGTAATTGATCTCATTTCTTTCAAAATCCTTTCTTTACACTGTCACTCTCCTTTATGGTTCTTTATTTCTGTCCTTCAGTTTATTACTATTTGCCAAATTTTAATAGAATCTATGCTTCCAAAATCCCTTAGCCTATTTGATTAGTTTTCTCTTCCTCGTATGTATATCCCATGCCATGACATCATATGTATGATATCACCTTCAGTTCCTCTCTTTAGAAGAAAAGACACACAAAAAAACACTTCCCATACTGTTTGCAGTCAGTCGGAGTATAACTCTTATATTATTAAACAATTCTTGCACTTCTCATGTGTTTTTATTTTCTCTACAATTATTTCATTAATTTCTCTTCCTCTTAAACCCATCCATATATTTTTTCTTTGCACCTTGTCATCTTCTTTATATCAATAAAGTGTATTTACCATACTTCCATCTTTACATTAATAAGGCAAAAAAAATAGTCAAAAATGGTTCTCCATAACTTTGCTAAATTCTCAAAAATTAATAATTTCACTTGAAACCAGATTTTTTTTTTAATTGTGTACTGTATTTTACCAGATGCTTCAAAAAGGACTTTACAACTTTGTAAATTCATATAAATTTATTAACACTACTTACAGAGCTGGTTTTGGTGTCACTTTGTAGCAAAGTGAATAGTACTGAATAGCACCACTCCAAGCGCTACCAAGAGTTGTAACAAAGATGGCTACCTTCACTGGTTCCGAGAGCGCTCGCTGTCTGTTTTGTTTGATGAATCGAAGTCTGCAACAATTGTGCAACAAAATTTTTGTACTAAGTAGGGCAAAGATCCTCCCAGTAAACCTACCATTTATAAGTAGCATAGGTGCTTTCTTGAAACCTAGGTGTTCAGTAACCCAAAAGAAATCATCAGGATGTCTCCATGTGTCTAATGATGTTGTAGAGTAAATGAGGCAAAGCTTTGTTAACACCCCCTACAAAATCAATTCGGTGTGCTTCTAGCGAACTGGGCATTCCAAGTCCGACTGTTTGGTGTGTGTTGATAAAACGTTTGCATATCAAACCATACAGATTAACAATTTCGCAAAAACTAAAAGACCCTGATAAAGTTGCACGTAAGGAGTTTGTGTGTAAATGTTACATCGAAAGATCAGGATTTCATTGCAAAATTAATCTTCAGTGATGAGTTGACTTTCTATATAAAGTAAATACACACAACTGTCAGATTTGGGACAGTAAAAGTTTACAACAGTCCGTGGAACATATTTGTGATAGTCCAAAAGTTAACATCTTTTGTGCCTCAGCAAGAGTAAAGATTACAGCCCTTTCTTTTTCAGGAGAAAACCATCTACGGAATAGTGTTACTTAGATATGCTGGAAAAATTTTTAATCCCACAAATTGGTGAGGAACAACTAAAAACCCCGCAAGATGTCACGCTGCCGTACTATCTTACTGAGGTCTAGGATTTCTTCAATAAACCTTTTACATGAATAGTAGTGGTGGACTGATTGCATGGCCATCTTGTTCACCAGATTTGACACCTATCTATTTCTTACTTCTGAGGATTTATCGAGGATAAAATTTATAAACCACTTCTACCGGCTTCTCTTGGTGAACTCAGATCAAGAATCTGTACCGCAGTTGAAGAAGTTATGCCTGACATGCTGGTGCAAGTTTGGCAGGAAATTGATTTCAGATGGGATGTCTGCAAAATGACCAATGGAAGTCACATTGAACCTAACTAGAAGGTAAAAAATTTGATCTATTTTACTAGAAAATGATACAAAAATGCTCTTTAAGTAATCTGAATGAATTTATATAAATTTACAAATTTTTGAAGTACCCCTGGTCAGTAGGTGGATTATTGTTGGTTTTCTATTGGTTTTTATTAGTTAAGGCTCAGAAGTATAGTCTTCATGGACTCTCTCATAGTAAGTACAGATGTGGCGGACTCGAGCACCCTACTTGAATCTCTTCCAACCTTGACATGGTTAGAGAATTCGAGGGCTAAGAGTAATTATTTTAATCCTCTTATCTTCTTTTATTTTTATTAGGCAATGATAACCGAAAGGTTTTTTTTGAATTTCAACAGCAAGGACAATAATAGGAAAATATAGTGAATATGGCAGTGTGGCAGTGCTGAAGGATACTAGCTGGATCTACACTTTTGTTCAGACACCCTTGGGTTAGATCTCCCTCTTTCATCTTTCCTATCAGGTAGGTCTCTTTTGACCCACTTTTGTTTTCTTCCGACCGTGATGCTACTAGAGTATTTGAGTTTATGTTCTTTTCTTCCTTGTTTTATAACAGATGATGTCCGAGAGGTTTTAACCTTTAAACGACAAAGAAAATAATTATATAAAAGTATAAATTGTATGTAATTTATAAAGAGGAACAGCTGAGCGATAATCACAAACAAGGATTCTTTACATAAAAATGTTGCAGTAGTCTCAATGTCAATTTTAGTATAAATCATGCATAATAAAAGTATATAAATTATAAAGAGGCACAGCTGAGCGATAATTGCAGATGAGGATTGTTTACATACAAATGTTGCAGTAGTCTCAAAGTCAATTTTAGGTACCAACTGAACGATACGTATGTAGATGTTATTTATTATCATTGATAAAAGTATAGACTAGTTTTACAGATAAATGAAAACAAATATGTTTTTTCTTAAATGAAGATCCACTATATCAAATCCTGGTGTTCATGAATCCGATATTTAAAATTATCGCCTTAACCGTTTAAATTCTTGGTTTTGGTTTTAACCTTCATGTTTTATCAAAATTGTTTAGGTCAATTTATTAAGTGACAAACCTTGATGTTAGTTCATGGTTCATTTTACCATTATATACAGGGTGTTTTATGGGAACCCTGACAAACTTCGGGAAACGGTTCCATGGGTCAATACAAGGAAAAAATGTTATATAAAGATAGGTCCAAAACCTATTTGTTTCATATTTACAGCCAAAAATAGAGTTTTTTCAGTTTTGCTTTTAGTTAAGGCATTTTTTTACCTCTGGATCAAAATTAGTGATAATATTTTGAAAAAACCTATATGGTTAGTTAGTGGAGAAAATTCTACAGATATATCATTAGTTGTAAGTACTAAAATGAGGTCTTTTATTCGGCAACAGCACTTTAAAGATTAAAATTTACTAAAAACATTAGTACTAAAAAATTATTTTCAATTTTTAAATGGCTTTCACGTGAGATCCGATGGACCATTATGGCTGCAACTTTACCAAAAGTTATAGAATTTCATGTACAATAATTTCATGTTAGCTTACAGTTTATTAATACACCAATAAAAGTTACTGGTTAAACTAAACATATCTAACTAATAACTTTATTGTACATGAAATTCTACATCTTTTGGTAAAGTTGCAGCCATAATGGTCCATCGGATCTCACGCGAAAACCATTTAAAAATTGAAAATAATTTTTGAGTACTAATTTTTCCTCATGATTCTGCAGCCACTGTTGTTTTGGTCAAACTCTTTTTTTTTTTTTAATTGCCTGTATTTAGTCATCCAACACACTTTTTGGTATTCTATTGTTCTGCATAAGGATTAGGGCCTAGATGTCTTAACCTTGTTAACTATATGAACCTTAGTATGTCGTCACCTTCTATTAGTTCATTGTTAACATGAGCTACCATTTTCCTACACTAACAAGGCCTAAGATTCTTTTTCCAAATGTTCGTAAGGCATTTACATCGCTTTTCCATGTCTCTGCACTATAACTATCGGCCTGACTAATGTCTTATAATGCCTAACGTAACTAATGCCTTACTTTAATCCCTCTGTTCAGTCATTTGGATTTTAATACGTTTTGATGATCATAATAATATGACCTATTTCTACTGATTTCATTACTAATTTTGTTTTCATTATTTAATAAGGTTCCTAGGTAGCTTTTTGAAATTATAATTTATATCAACTGATATTTATAAATTCTACTCTATATAAAATACATGTAAAGACGGTAAATTCCATTTAACCGTTGCCGAAGAACTGCCTAATTTTATTATAATACCTAAATTTTGTATTTTTATAATTTCAATTATTGTTTTGTTTTTGGTGATAAAATATATTTTTTTTTAATTTGTAAAAACTAACTCTTTAGAATGTATATTAGAATAAGATCTTTACTGCCCTTCAACATAAGGAAAAGTCAAATAAATACATTCCATTTGTAAAATCAAAGTAAAAAACATATTAAAATAATAAACTAAATACAATTGAAAAAGATGAATATTTATCATAATACACATTGATTATACAAAACGAGAAACTATGGATAGAACAAATAAACTGTCCAAAAACATTGCACAAACTTCATCACTCACTCCTCCTTAAAATCTAATAAAAACAAACCAAAATTATCAGTTCTGTAGTTTTCAATCAAAAAGTGAAAATGAACCATGGATACCGTGTTCGAAATTTATATATATATCCGCAAAAAATTTCATATTGATTTTTTGACCCATCGTAACTTTCTCTATACTACGTATATGTAAAAAGGTTGACATTAAAATGTATAGGTAAACTGTAAAGTAGTACATAATTGTCCACAGATATGTTCATATATTGCGCCAGTCTTATTCCAGATGATGCCACGTTCCTTTGTTATCAGTTTAGCCAATACAATGACTATTTTTGCCTGTAGAATATTACTGTTTATCTTTATTAGAAAAGATATTTTCAAGCATAAAGTTGTCCGTTACCCTAACTTTATACATTATTTACATTTTAGAACTTCCGTATTTATAAAATGTATGTTTCCAATTATCAATTTTAACGCGGTTATGTTGGCATTGTTCACATGACTTTGTACTTAGTCCATTTCTTTGCTGAACGATGACATGACGTCACAGATAAAGAAATGGCCGTCTGTTCGCATGCAGAAAGTAATGTAATTTAATGATATGCTCTAACATCCGTGAATACCGGATGAAATTCAGAATTTTTAATACCTGTTATTGAATAAAATTAAATACATTCTTCCACTAGCATAACATATTACTAATTTTAGTAGAAACGTACGTTTGAGAGAGAATTAAGGTGTGTAAGAACTTTGTGATGAAGATCGGCCGAAAGTTCGGTAACGAAGGCCATACAAGCAGTAGTACATTTAGAAACTTTGTGACACGTCCATGTTTGTTGGTAAGTACAATTTTACTCTTTAAGTGCTTCCCAATGTATTGTACAATGATTTCTAACTATTAATTACTGTATTTTTGTTGTAATTTTCATCAAATTGTATAAGCTAGGCCTTGCGTTTGCCATCACGGTTATAGATTTTCAAGATGGCGGTAGTAGTTTAGTGAATTGAATTTGTGCAATGTTAGAATATTACCATTTTAAGTTTAAAATATTTTGTTGTGTTACTAACACTTGATGATATTTAAGTTTGTGTATTATGACAGTTATATTTTAATTTAGTGATACGCCTAGATAAACGATGTTTAATTTACTAAACTTAATGTTTAAAGAAGCCTATACCTAGGTTATATTGTACATAACCTTATAAAATGTGAATTTTATATTATTATATTTGTACGTTCCATTTCAAAATTGAACTTGCTTCCGAATATTATCTAGTATTTATAAACATAATTCAATAAATTTTAATATAATACATAACTACAAAGTTTGTAGGATTAGTTTGTAAACATCCCCTAAGCTTAACTTATTTCTTTTAGCAAAAAACCTCTGGTTATATTCATGTCCTTAGTAAGCTGATTGTGTTCACCCAGTGCTGTTTCCCATGACCAATTTCATGTCATTTCTTATCATGAGTGAGAGGGTATTTAGTCATACAAATTGTGTCCCTTGTTCCGACTTGGGTTCTATAGTATTTTTTAAATTTCCTGTAACTTATTTAGTTATTAGTAAAGGCCTACTTGTAATATAAAATTAAAATTCGGTTCATGTTCAGGCTATGTTATCAGTATTTAATATCAAAGTCTATTTATGTTTAAATCAAGATTTCAAATATTCGCTATGTAGGTTAAACCTCCGAGGGTTTTGAGATATTTTCAAAATTAACAGAATACAAAGTTTCCGTTGAGAGTCTCATCTGATAATATAATGTAGTAAACTAATGTTTCTTGGTAAATTTTGCAAAACACTTTTGACCGATTTAAAGTTTTAAGTTTATTATGATTTGAAGTAGGTAATTTCTTATTAAGTCTTCCTTATAGGCTAGTTGTTCCAATAGGCTTTGGCTTATTATTTATTTTGATGATATCTTTAATATGGTCTATTAAAACTTTAAAATGTTGAATAGTATATTATATTTTAAAATGCATATTTATATAAATTAATTGTAGTGATCTAAGTTTATGCCCGATCTACTGTAGTTTTTTTTTTTAAATAGGGATTAAACAAATATTATGTAGGCTAGGTCTGTTTGTTTCGATTTACTGTAGACGAAATATTGGTAAATGTTCAGTTAATACTGCATTGCGATTTAATATAGAAATATCATGAAATCGTATTTTACCTATCTCATTATTGAACAATTGAACAATCCTTAAGCTGGGAAGACCCTTTATAAGTATGAAAATCTATTATTTCTGTCTAAAATAAGTAATTTAAAAGTATGAAATCCCAGCCTTATTAGGTTAAGGTATCTGTTTACAGTAATTCATAATATATGTCAATGATTGTGAATATATTGAGTGTTTCATCACTCGGTGTTTATGTTCATTCGTGCAAAGCAAATAGATCCCGATAGGTAATTATATGTATTAATGTATATTTATTAATAGGTCTCGTAAGGTAGCTATATATCTATATATAGTTACTTCTTGAGATCTAGTCCATATAATTCTGAAATTGTACAGTGTAGTAATACATAGGCCTATCTATTATAAGACACTTTTATTGATGTTCTTTTCTATTATCTGTTCTTAGCTTATGAAACCTATAGATGCATAAGCTCATCGTGTATTCTGATCATTGAATGCAAACTTTTAAAAATTGCTTATATTAGATAGAAATAATGGATTTTCATACATAAAATCCCAAATATTTGTTCTATATCGATATAATTCATGGTAAAACATAAGAATAAGCATGAACTTCAATTATTAAATTTATCGCAAGGATCACTGTCAGAGTCCACCTTCTTCAAATTTAAGCTAGGCTATTTTGTGTTTAGTAAAAAGCGGATGATTAATAAATTGTGTTGTGGTTATTTTTTTCCCAATTCATATACAATTTAAAAAAAATCAAATCATTTTAAGAGCAAGCTACAATTACTTGAAAATGTTTTACTTTACGTTAGAGTGCCAATTTACAATAACTTAATAATGTTTTAGTTTTAACTAACATTAAATAGCCTCACGTTGAGGTGCCAAATTTACAATAACTTGAAATGTTCAACTTTAACTTTTATATTTTTATTACAAATAAATAGTCTCAAGTTGGAGTGTCATTTTACAATAAATTAAACTTTTATTAATATTATATAGTAGCAAAACTTACAATGAATCAAATTTGAATTAATGAAATAATTTTCTTAGTCTTTTATTAATGTTCTTTGACTTATATATCTCTATTTTTCTCTATACTCAATTGTAATGAAATTGTTTTTTTCTTTAGTTTTCCACTATCTTAATAATTTAAAAAATAACATAAATCATTAAACTAAAAAAAAAGTTTTCATAGGAGTCTATTCATTATCACACACATAAATTAGCTAATAATATATCACTTTAGTATAGTTTCTTTTGTCTCTTTGATAAAAATTTTTATGGTGTAAAATATTTAAAATAACTATAGGTTTATAATTGTCTTATTTGATTAGGTCTCACCAATTTTGTAGAATTCCTTCTTCAATTCTTTCTTTTGATATTCTTCGAGGGATTGTCACTAATTGATACTTTTAATTATTCAATGTCGCACTGTTCAATCGCAAGAAAATCCAATAACAATTCTTCAAGAACTAAATTCTAAAGCCTTTCAAAATACCTGCCTTCTATATCACTGTTCACTGAATCACTGTGTTTACTTTTAATGGGTGGTGTGTGTATGCAAATGAAAAATTTATTATTTAAAAAAAAATTTTTTATTGATATCTAACTATTTAATTTTGAATAATATAATTTAAAAATTCCAAACATATTGAGTTTTATTAATAACAAACAAATAACTTCTTTAGTACATTAATCTTAATATCTAATTTACATATAGGCCTATAGTTTGCACTGTTGATTTTAGGTTTTACAAGATAAAACTTATTCCTCCAATCAGAGCGCTAGTTTCATAAGTGGGTGTGTCTTTCAATCGAGTCTTTAAAATCTTGAGTACCTATGTCTTCCATATATATTTGGGAATTGGTTTGGTTTTTTTTTATTATCTTAAATTTCTCGTATCCTATCCTATATATTTTCGGCAATGTCTTTTGAATGCAGCAGATTCTATTTAATTTATTAGCGATGTTACCTTCTCTTGCTATTTTTCCCTTTCTTATAATTGTATTAGTTTCCAGGCATCTCAAAACTCTCAATGTGTATTTTTAAAATTTAGATAGGCTATTTCTCTTTTAAAGTCGAGTCTTGTTGATTTGAGGATTTTCTTAGGTTCATTATTTAATTTTATGTAATATTGATATGGGTAACCTTGTCTTTAAATATCGGAAAGTTGTTTTAATTTATAGTTTTCTGATCGTATCTAGGCCAATTTGGTAATAGTCAAGCATTACATTAAAGTTGATCTAGGATAGGCCTACGCTAGGTATCGCTATTTCTCTAAATGTCATTCTCTATTCGTTTTTATTTACACATTTTATAGAAACATTTCGAATTGTTTCAAAGCACCGAAAATAAAAATCCGAGAATGTAAATTCTAGTAAATAGTTTAGAGTATCAAATAGGTATTTTTACCGGTTAATTAAACCTAATAATTTTCATCCCTCACCCTGTCGTTATTCTGAAAACACACTCTCCATCACACTTCAAAATTTTGAGTCAATCTGGCAACATATTCATTAAAGATGATGTCGTTTGACTAAAATACTATAGACTTCAAGTCAAACATTTAAAATATGCTCTGAATGTGCTCTTAGTGGTTAAAATCTATCAAACTTTACACCCTGTTAGTTGTTTTACATTAATACTTAGGAAAGTTTATGTAGGCTAGTTTTATTATGCAGTTGCCTTAATCCTTTTCATGCAGTTGGAAGTAAAACCTAGAATTCCAATTGCAACCTTGAGGAATGATGAGATTTTATTCTAACTTATTTAAGATTTGGGGTAAAATAAGACGAATTCTAAAGAGTATGTCTATTTTTATTTATTGACGAGCTAGCTCCACAATTTTTCAATGTTTATTATTCGTTTTGTTTTCATATTAAAAAAAATTATTTATTAATAAATGGGCCAAAAACTAACCAATACTAATTGTCACCAAAATTTGTCATTTCGGTAGTTGCCAATCAAAAAGTGAAAATGAACAATGGATGCTATCAGTGAAAAATATTTAAATAAGGGCCTAAATGTCCTTTAGTTGTGCTATAAACATGTGCTCAATGTACATCATATTTGATGATTATGCAGTTAATGATGGCACAAGAAGTTCACTTTTGTTTTTTTGCTAATTATTCCTGAACTGTAATATTTGTTTACCCAAATTCTCATTTATTCCCTATATTGTAATGTGTAAGTCCATTAGAATTTCAACATTCTATAGTTTTAACAATCGCCCAGTTCGAATTTATTCGACTTCCATCCTCCTATAATAAATCTACTCTGGAAGCGTTATCTTCCTGTTACTAAGTTGTTTATCTTTGGTACGGTACTTAAGTATCTTTTATATTTTTTCATTTGTTTTGTACAAAATCATGATCGGCAAATCTTTGTAACCGGGAGATAAAAAAACTGTTTTTTAAGTAGTTAATTGAAACTTCTACAAATTTTTTTTATACAATATGATTGTATGTCCAATCTACAATAAAAATAATATGCAAATTAAAAAGATGAGGGCCCCTAATATTTAGGCATTATCTCATTTTAGGCACTGTCCTTGTAGTTTTAGTCTACTTGACCCACGAATAATTCAAAATTTTATGATGTTCATAATAATATAGTGATTGATGTTTGTGAAATTTTAATTAGAGTACGAAGTTTTAATTTGACATTGGTATTTATTTAAATAATTGCAGTCATGTTGGTAAAATTTTAAATCGTGAACTTTAACATAATTTTGAGAAATACAACCTTTTATAACTATATTTAAGATGAAGTGACTATTATGTTTTGTTTTTTGTTTTGGAGACTAAATCTAGCTAAATTTACAAATGATAACCAAATTGGTTTTTTTCTTCTTTAGACTCAACAGAAATATAATTTGGTCAGATTCGTTAGATCAGATTTTGAGAAAGTCTGAATTTGGTGTCCTTTCTAAAGGTAGGTAATTTTAAATTATGAAAATGATTTTTTTAATATCCTATATGGGAGTATTTGTAAAATATAACTATACTGTTTGAGCTATAGATAGACTACATAATTTAACTGAAATCTGACAAACCTTTTTGTCGAGTGATTTTGTAGCCTCTATTTATTTTTCATGATATAGGATACAAAAATATGCTTTTTGTTGTTTCAAGCTCTTATTTGTTATTTTTTGCTCCTCCCGAAACTAGGAAAACTTGTTTTAAGGTGATTTCAATACTAGTTCGTGTGTTCAAGAACAACTACTTATAAAGTTTTAAACAAACTGAAAAATCACAAGTAGTGTAGATCTAGACACACACACACACACACACACTAAACATAAACAACTTTTAGAGACTTTCTAAAAGAAAAATTTATATAAAGATTATACGGATAATATTTCGGCTCAACGTTATATGATTACCAATGGCAATAAAATCTAACTTTTCTGTTAATTTTGATTACTAAGCTTACGCATTAAAAAAATAAAGATTCTAAAACATTTCACCCGTTATGCACAAATAATGTTTTCTCCATTATTAACTAGTACAGTCATTTTAAACCAAAATTGTCATTTAAAGGAAAGTGATTGTATACTTATATATTTCTTTAGATTACTTTGTGGTTTTTAAACTATTAGTTGCTAGAACAAACTATGACCCATTAAAATGCAATTGAAACTGTGTTACATTAAGTTGGTATAATTAGGCCTATTGTAGTAGATCTGATTTTTAATACGGGAACTAAGTTATACAATGATTAAAATCTGCACTCACTAAAGCCTATTCACATTATTTAACATAAATTCAATTGTATTTTTAAAAAAACTTTAAATGTAAGAACTATTATTTAGAGTTTACCTAAGTTTAAAACTGATATATCTATATTTAAATCTTGCTTCATCATTTTTACAATAAAACGAGAAGGCAAAAAAATCAGTTATGCTGTAAAATAGAATTATTATATTATTTTTTTATTATATAACTAACCTCTATAAAGATTTGTACATAAATCACAAATGAAAGCTAACAATGATTAAGTTTATTAAGCCTAAATTATATTGCTTTAAAAACATATGATGTAATAACATATGTAAATGCATCTGAAACAGGTGATGTATTTACAAAGTTTTTAATATATTATATTTTTTAAAGATAGTCTACACTTATTTTAAGAAGATATTAATTATTAATAGTTTTGTATTTATTCTTGAATCAAGGTAAGTCCATTATGATTAAAACAATTAGGCCTGTGTTGAAATTTTAACCTAAGCTATATAGTTGACTATATTTTTTCAATTTAACCTATTATTAATAATATTTTTGTTTATGAGCTTATGCTTTATTGGACCTAATACAATAAGTTGTTCTAAGTATTAACCTCTATCTCTATTAAAAGTTAAGAATGGTTTATATATAGCCTAGGCCTAGTCTTACATAAGATAAATGTGAAGTGTACATGCTGGTAGAATTTAGTGGTGGAAAATGATAAAAAACATACCTTAATATTAAAGAATTAGATAATTATTTGATTATAGAAGACACTTTTGAAATACTAAAATACATTAGTTTAGTATGAAATATAAATTTTCTAAATCCAGCTCAACCTACGGGTATGGATTACGCTATGTGCAATACATCACAATTGGCATCCTAATATTAGAATGTTGTTAGAATTAAGAGTAATGAAACAATGGTTTGGCCAGGCAAATATATATAAATATAGTTATCTAGCCAGACCTAATAAAGACATTAATAATTATCATGTTAAATAAATATAACTTGAAATATTATTTCAAATATGATCTAATTCTTCCCTATTAAAAGAAGTTAGTAAACGATTTCATGATTTTTAGCCACTAAATTCAACCGGCATGTATACTCCACATTTACCCAACATATTGTCATGTTACCTCTACATTCCTTTGCTATTACTTATGTAATTACATGAGATCCTGAATATGAAAATACTTTCATTTTCTTCAGTGAAAACTAAAGGGACACTAAGATTAATAATCCAAGTTAAAATAGTCCAATCTAACTTCTGGTTAAAAAAAAATTAGGCTAGCTATAGAATATAGAATAATAATTGGATTTGTATCCATTATTGCAAAATATAATTTAAGATGTTTGCGGTGTTATAACTAAAAATCTAACCAGGTCCTTGCGTTTTGGGAGAATTATAACTAGGTTAGACAGTGGGCAGTAGGTTTTGCTACTGAATTAAAGTTATTAATATATTATATTATTTTAGAAATACAGTAAATTATTGAAACATATTGAATGAAAATAAATATATTAATATAATTACTGATTAAATTTAAGGTAAACATGAAAGATTTCTTGCATTTTCTTTTCTTTTCTTTTTTTTTTTTTTTAATTTGTAAAACAATATAAAGTACGCCAAAGATGTAGGAAAAAGGTCATGAAAATATATACAAAATATAGAGAAATTAATTCAGTACAAACCTTTATAATGTACAAACATTTATACCACAATTAGATAAGTAATTATACTAAAGCTCCAAAAAAGAGTAGTTAGGATGTTAGATAATGAGAACTGTCGACCCATTTTTTTTTTGTTAATCATAAAATCTTGACAATTATTAACTTATATATTTTTGATTTGTTGACCCACAAAAATAAAATTTACTGACATTATGTTATAGGTCTAATGTAGATAATGTATAGGGTATAGGATGTTAAAAAAAAGTTTCAAGAATTCAGGATCTTATTCCTAACATCATAACCAATGAAAAAGTTATATAAACATACTAAAATGCTCGTTTCTATCAGGCCAGCATTTTGTATTTTTAGCAATAAAAAGAAAAAAATCGTCTTTTTAATTATACGAAGTTGAAATTTTGCATGATCCTTAGTGTTGTAAAGACCCAATTTGAGAATAATAATAAACCAATTTCCTTTACTCATTTCAAAATGGTGGCTATTTAAACTTTTTAACTTTAATTTTACAAAATATTTTCCTTTTTCAATGACAAAATTGTTTTTTTTCTTTCTCTAGTTTAAAGGATAATTGAGTTATTGACAAAAAATTGAAACTATTAATTCTTGGTAATTGTGTACAACAGCTGACTCTGTTAAAATAATAACAGCCTATTTTGTATTATTAATTAGTAACCTAAAATTCTATTTTGTCTTTTCAAAGTAAGATTTGTTCTAGCCTAAATAAATGTATGAAAATTTTATTTTTATTTTCATGATCGACTAATTATATCTGTATCCAATATAAATGTGAAGATAAAATAGGCACTATACTACTTTTAATTTGTTGTTACTTCAAACCTAACACTTTGTAACTGAACTTGATGCAAGTAATGTTCTCAACTACTTCAAGGCATAACTTAGACTATTGAAAGAAATACTGTAGTATGATACGATAACATTAATCTTCCATATGATAACACAAAAGCACTGCATTGCTTGATAACAGCAACTACATTGATAAATTGTTTATAGTTTCTAACACATACTCTACAAAGTCATAAAAAGGCACACTTTTATTAATATAACCTATAAAATATTATAATTGACTGTATCTAACTTAACTTGTCCCAGACATTAAATATTCGTTGTGTAGATTGTAAATGTCTTATAATATTCTATGGTTTTGACAATATTATGGAACCAGTTCCACGCTCTTAATTTATCTACTCTGTAGGTACATCACACTATTCGTGGAAGGACCCCCCGCCCCCATCCTAAAACCATGTAATCTCATTCTTTTCTTGATACTGTATTACAGATAACATATCAAAATCATGTTTTTAGTTTTCACCCATAACAAAACCCATCACGTGCCCTCTAAGTTGTAGTTCATAATTGCATTAAAATTTTGATGTTCTATAGTTAACAATTCATTCACACAGTTCCACATTACCCAAATTCCATGCTCTAATAGTTCATTTATTGTATAAATGTATTTTCTTTGTACTAGACTGTTGGTTTATCTATTCAATGATATCTCATAAGGTTAAGTTATGCAAGATGACTGCAAAATATTTTATTCTACAGATTAAAACATTCCTAACAAAAATCTCATTTTTCAAAGAATTAATGGAAAACCGACAAAATGTCTTTGGTACAATATTATTAACGTTTTGTCTACAATAAAAACAATATATAGATTGAAAAGATGAGGTCAATAGTAACTTTCATAAATACCAAATTTAACACTAACTTATGATTATCAGCGTGTTGTGTTTGGTGATAAATATAACTAGCCTAGGCCTGTTTAATAGGCTTGTTTTTCTTTAGAACAATACAAGTCTAATGATTTCTCTTCAGACCAACAATCTAATCAGCTATTAGTAGAACAAAGAGATATTCATACAGTTATATCCTTAATTTCATAGTTATTATAATATTGCAATAACACTTGAAATAAAGCAGATAATTTTTTTGAAACAATATTTAAACATAAGGGGCGGAAAAATATTATTAACCACAATAAACAAATTAAAAAAAATGCTGTACCACATACGAGTTCATAACATTATAAAAGTTTATAACAAAATATTTAAAAAAACAAGTTGATGGGTTCATTTGGGTGCTTACCCGGCCTCATCATACAATCTAATACAAGCTTAGCAGATTCTCTAAATGCAATCCCCAAAAGTTGATTGCTTGGGTTTTATAGGACGTGTTGTATTGTATTGGCAGATCCAGTAAGTGTTTTTAATGGGTTGTACAGATATATGTGAAGGATCTTCCACTCGCTATGATCAGGTCAGTTACTTAGCTGATACAGCCTGTCAGATCTTGTAACTATATGAAAATCACATTTTCTCGGAAGATCAAGGTTCAAAATTACATTTTTCATAATAACTTTGCTATTTGTCATTTTTGAGAGATGAAGTTGGTACCATAACATGCAGGATTGAAGTCTGTTAATTTTTATTTAGTTCGGTGTGTTTATAAGGTGAATAACAAGAGATATGAACAAATATCTGTTTAAAATGGCAGTCTTTTTCATATTTTCAATTAGATTTTTCTGAACTACAGCAGGGTTCTATATGAGCACACTATAGTCTCCTATACCAAATTTCATGTTCCTGTCTTAATTTTTGTAGCTGCTATCATGCTTACGTACAAATGACACGATGTACAGAGGGCACGTCGAAAATCATTTTTTCGTTTCTTGAAGTTATGAAATGTGAACAGCTAAAAAGCAGAATTTGAAATGTTTGATGATTACTAAAACAAAACTTACATATACTTTGTAGACAGAGATGTTAAAAATTTAAAAAATAGCCTAGTTCTCACTATTATTGGTTTATCAATGTAAGTAATTATGTTTGTACTCTAAAAAAAATTTTATAATTTTGTATTAGACAATCTTAAAAATATATTGTCTAATAAACTCAACGTTTAAAAAAAATTATATGCCGAATGAATTCTTCACAAAATTATTTAATTTTGGACAAAATAGTGTAAAGGTTCAGTGATGTATATTTGGGAAAAGTAAAGTGTAATTAGGTATATATTAGTTCCCAGAAAGAGTTTATTTAATTTTTGTTGCTAGGAACAGACTAAATTTTGGTTGTAAATATTTTTTACTGCCTTACAAAAAATGTAGGCCGTAAAGTTTGAATGTAATAGAGCTACGAGTTACAGACCGTCATCTTGTATTTGAAGTAAGAAATGCGGAAACTAATGATAAGATATCACACTACTCCTACGATATAATTGAGTTTGTTCAATAGCTAGTAAGACCACTTTATTAAGTCTTTAGTATTCTGTCAAATGATATAATTGTGTTTGTTCAATAGCTAGTAAGACCTTTGTTATTACCTTTAAGTCTTTGTTATTCTGTCGAATGATTCTAAATTGAGTATGGATTAATTTCAAACACATCTCCAGACCTCCAATCAGCTCCAGGTGAGAAGTATGGAAAACATTATTTGAGTACAAAACAACTTTTGATATTTTGTGTACTTGTCACCTGAAATATTGAGCACTGATGTGTTTAAAACCAGATCTATGAAAGGATACTTATTTTATGATCAATCATGGAGAATCAGATATTTGCATCTTTTCATTATCTGAGACACAGTAGACTTAGCCCATCGTAATCGTACACAAATTTCTACCCCGTGTTATTTTTATCTTTAAGTTTGTATTCTAAGAATCCTAAAGCTATTTTATGCACATATTTATACATATGTTTGGAAAAATTAACTACACACTGCTGGAAATATGGGGTAGGCTATAGAGAGCTTTTGTGTGTCCATATTGATCCTATTGAAATTTGATTATAATTTTTGTTTTTAAGATTTTGTAGGCTGTTTTTAGTAATTCAGTTTACAACATACTAAATGAGGTAAAAAAAATGAAAGTTTTAATTGTGTCTATATTTTTATCAACTTCACTTCTCCTTGAACAAATAAACAGCATTAGCCTTGTTTTTAGAATAATAATTTAAAACCCTGCATTCTTTAAAAAAATGTAGTGTCGCCATAAAGCCTTTCCCTGATTTAAAAGCCTACAAGCTAACTTTGCTTAATTTTGTTTGGTTAAGTCACAGTGGCAAACAGCTTTGTTTGTTACTCACCATAGCAACAACAAAACATTGTTAATAAAAACATGATATACCTAATAAAAATGAACAAGTGTACATTTTTTTTTTTTAAATTGAGAAAAGTAACCCATTAAGTTTTTTTATGGTAATTACAATTTCAATAAACTTCAATATGAGTGCAATTGGTGTTTAGGAGTACATCAATGTGGTATTCAATGTCAATCCTAGTCTTGGCCAACATCTCTTCTGTGATTGTTGCAATTGTGTCTAAGCTTTGTCTTCAACATCTACATATCAGGAACTGGCGTTGTGTATACAGTATCCTTATTGTATGGGAACAAATCAGAGGTGTGAGGAAGCCATATCCTGATCCATAACGACCTATCCATCGATTGGGGAAAGTGTCATTTAAAGAATACACGATTTGAACTATGTATGACTACAGTTTTAAGCCATTTGCAAAATTTTTTGAATTAAGGTACAGCAATTTGAAGTTCTCTTGAAGTATGTGTCAATTTATGTGAACTACGTATAAAAGATTCCCACACAACATCAACAGTTTCCTCTGTGAAACTTAGCCTACATGAGCGTTGTAAGTCACAAACACTTTCAGTTTTCTTGAACTTTGTATACCAGTGTTAATGCTTTTAATATCTGGTGGAGGTCTCCCATATTTCTCTGAACTGCAATAGGTTATTTGGTTTCATTAAAACAAATCTAATCATTTTGACTGATTTTAATTTACAATGTTTTATTGTTGCTATGTTGACCTAACTAACAAACCTGGCTGCTATTACTAACAAAACTACACAAATTTAGCTTTTTTATGACATAACACGCACATATTTATTTTTACATACGAGTATGTATTTTTAAATGACCAAATCAGGGAATGACTGTGACAGCACTGTATATTGAATAATTACAAAGGCAGTCACAGATACTGGCATGGTGAATGAAGGCTTATTTTTATAAGTTTCATTACAGAGCACATGTGGATAAAAATATCCAAATAAATATTCTACAGGTTGGAAATGAATAATTTTATGAACCGCAACAAAAAACAATTTCATTCAACCTTCACCTTCAGACTAGTTAACCAGATAACTCCCCCCCCCCCTCCGCACATGACCAATTGTAATTCAGTGCACTACATAACCCAGGCGTAATACCATGGTACCAATATATGTTGAATGTTTGTAATATTGTGTTTTTTGTTAAACTTTTAACGTGTTTAAAATGTCCTGACGATGGACGATAAATGTCCGAAACATGTGTCAATGTATATGTGATTGAAGACAACTTAAAAGGATTGCTGGCGGTAAGTGACATCATAGTTATAATGAACCTGTTTAATTGCACAATACAAAATAATCCTACATTCTTAATGTGATAGATTGATGTAACGTAATAGACATAGGCTTATCTGATATTGATTTTATAGAAATGGACATTGGTATTATAAAAATTATTTAAATTTGACTTTAAGAATTTTTTATTTCTTTTCATTCATTTCTTTTCTTTACTATTTGTCTAGGGTATTGAAACTGTTCGTTGATTGAACGAAGTTCGTTGAAGAACTTAGTAAAACTGTGATTAGTATTCAAGAGTTCAACCCCCCCAAAAAATGCTGCTATGTACATTTTATGTTTCAAGGTACTTTGTATGATTACGTTATTTTTGAGTGTGTGGCTTGTATCATTTTAAATTTTTTTTTTTAACTTGATATAAAAAAATTTTAAAAAATTATTAACTCATCAATTTAGGTGTTTTTAAATGTGATAATATAGTTTTCTCTTTAATTAAATATAATGATTTGAAATGCAATATATTTTGGAGCTTACATAAAGCTCCTGTGATTTTTGAATTAAGAAAATTTTAATTGATAAAAAAGGTTTTATTTGACATAAAAATTTAAAACTACTTTTTCATGAAAATTTTTTAATATAAATAATAGTAACACTGTACAGGAAGAAATTTTGCTTTGCTTAATTGCTTATATGATTATCAGTCTGTTATGCGATACAATATATTTAAAAAGGTAGATTATGGTTTTGTCTGCTAATCTCTGGCATTGGGTATTACTTATTTTTTTCTTCTTTTTTTGTGAAATGTTATTTTTAAAGTAAATTTTTTTATCATTTATTTACTTTTCAAAACTAATTTCAAGTATGGTACAAAAAAAATAGTTTTCCCTCCAAATATTCCTATTAAGTCCAAATGAAATAATGCACAACTAGATATGAATGTCTAAAATCACATTAAAATAATCTATTCAGATTTATGCTCTAGAGGCGATGGTAAAATTATAACAAATTCTGAACGTCTTTATTTATTTATTTTTAGAAAGTGAAGCAAAAGTGCACTTGAAATATGCAAACAGTACATACAAATATGCTCTATGATAAATTCTTCCTAAATATACTGTAGTAGTAATATAAATTCTGTACTTTTCCTTCTAATTTTCTTTGTCTTCATATGACTGTCACTAAAATTATATTCAAAAACATTCCAAGCATTTGTATTAACAAACTCTGATTCATTTACTCGTTGAGACTCTTTCTGTTCGGGCGTAAACTAGGAGCATTAGTAGAAGTGCAGTCCCTTCGACATTCGTATGTATTCACTACAAACTTTTCCTATTTTTATTCAATAAAGTAACATTTTCGCGTCCCAAAAAATCTGTAGGAATGTGGTTCAACTTTTGAACCATTTTATAAACTACATAATTTTGTAATTATTATTATTATGTGGGAAGTTTGTTTTACTCTAGACATGTGTGACTTTTCTATGTGTATAATCACAGGTTTCATGGGCAGTACAAGATCATATGTTATAAATTAATTAAATTACATAAATTACTTTTAACATTTAATATGTTAAATCTTCAATTCTGTATTATATTATTTCTTTACTCTACAATTAATAACTAAAATATCTTATCTTCACATCAACATTTATAATCAGCTGTCTAACAAAGAGAAATGTCAAATATAACAATATACAATTTATACTGTCGACCGAAGGTACTTGATAGAACTCTATATTTGTAAATTTCTACAATTTATTGAGGCTTGCCGACCATATTTCTCCTGGATTACAACCTGCAAACTTTTGTTTGTATATTTTCAGATTTATTTAGTTGCTCTTACATTTTTCTATACTCTACATAATGCTTAGCCTGCCTATTTCTTGTTCGATGATAGGGTGCTAATAATTTGTGTATAATACTGTTCAATTTGATGCAGTATCTGAATTTATTTTAAGTAAAACTAGGACCATTACACTTGCTAACACGCTTGCATTTCTAAATCTTAAAACACCTGTCTTAATTTTTGAATTGTGATCTTATTTTGAATTTCATCCATTTGTTATAAGTATACACCAATATTATAAAGTATGCTCTCATAAATGGACCTACACGATTTACATGTAGTCTTTTCCATTGTACTGTAGTTGTTTCATAGGAACCCTCAGGGACCCCTCTTATAGTGTGATACGGGCATGGCGATCATGAGATACCCTAACTGGATCTACACCCTTTTTCATGTAGTCTTGGGTTAGATCCCTCTCTTCTCTTACAGGTCTCCCTTGAACAACTCATGTTCTCTTCCAATCCTGACACTATTAGACTATTGGATGACTAAGGGTTTTTTTTTTTTTTTAATTTTTTTTTTTATAAGACGATGGATGACCAAGAGTTTTTTGCCTATAACCTTTGAGCGCTTGGGTCAGCGGTATTAATGCCGCATTTTTACAAATAACCGAGCAGCGTCGCTATGCGCTGGAATTTTGTGCTGGGACCCACATGTATTCTCTAGTTAACTATTTACTCACCAGAATTCGCTCAGGGCCAACGCCAGATGTTTTTTCTCCCGTCACTGTTCAGTTGCAAAGTGGACAAGATTACTGTTTGCATGAACGGCGGGAAAATTCCCGCGACACGATCAACGGTGTTTGTGTGTTATGATACCATAAAACTGATCAAATACTTAATTTTTTATATTTTTTCCATAACTGTTTTTGTAAAACATACTTTGTTTTATTAATAAATATAATTTCATCAATGATTTATGAAGAAATGGCAGTTATAAACTCATAAGATAAAAGTTTGATTGCGGGGAAAATGCCGTCATGCAAGCTCTTGTGTGAGTTTAAAAGACACAAGCGCTCGAAGGTTAAACAACAAGGGAAAAATGTTTCCTAGAACTGAAAATATTTTGGTTAAAGAACAATATTTAGAAGCTTTTATCATATTGCTCAATACTAGCATTAATGGTAATCCACATAGGAAGTTTCTTCATTTTTGAAATTCCTTTGTATGCAGTTCATCCAATATAGTAATACCTTATTCTCTCTGAATGTAGCTCTTCGCAGTTCATAGTGTTTAAAAAAACTTCTTTGTTTGTTACTAATAAACTGTTGTTGTTTTCTAATGTTTTGATCTCTGGTTTATTCCGTTCGTCCTCTGGCATTCCAGTAGAGCCTTGGTAAGTTCTCCAACTTTTGGTGAATATGGTCTAATCCCTTAGTAACAAGGACACCTCCTGTGTTCATTACTGTGTCCAGTTGTTTATAGATAGTGCAGTGGTGATTTTTGTAAATCTTGATACGGTGGAGGTGTACAGTGAGACAATCATCTCCATTATTGCAGAACTTTTTCTGTGTTTTCTTTTTTACCAGTCCTTTCTTCTATGATACATGTAAGGAAATTATTGTTTTCTTTGTTTGCTTATTAGATTTATTACATTCATTGGTTCTTTTATTATTTGGTTTATAGGCCGTATGTTTTTTCATGCGATAGTTTGATTTTCAGATTTGGACGAAAACGGCTTATTCGAAAACTAATGGTTTGCGTAACCGTTGTTACAGCGCTGTAGATATTCCTTTTATCTGTCATTAAAGCTGGTTTTGTTATCTCCTACTTTGATTCAATGCGAGAAGTTTACATTGTATTCCAGCATCTGAGATATTTTTGACTTGTAAATTTTGAAGCTGAATCTGAAATAATCACTTTTCTGACATTATATCTTTTGAATCTTCAATTACTTCCATTGGATACCCGGGACGAATACCAAATATTTTGTACAAGAATAATTACTAGTTTTACCTTGCACTCCATCTTAAGTGAACTTTGTTGATTGTAAATTCGTTATAAGATGGAAGATTCATATAAAATACATTTGGCATTTCTCTTTGTTTGTGAGCATTTCTCTTTGTTTGTGAGTCATCTGATTATAAATATATGTATTTAAGAAATTTAAGTTTTTACTTGTTGAGGTCAGAAATAAATTAGAATATCATTGTAGATTTAAGAATTATGATTTAAAGTCATTTATATAATCTAAGTAATGTATAGTATCATAGGATTCTTGACTGCAGATGATTCTTTTAGACCATCGCTTAATCCTCCATATGGCACAACATTATATTAATTTAACACCCAAACTTGCCTTTACTATGGTGCTAAATTTAAGTGGAGCTGGATTACTTATCTTTAGTACATGTTGATTTTAACTTATAATATATTTATTTTTTTAGGTGTAATGCCAAGCGATCATGGAGATAAGAATGGTGATGAAAGTCAGTCATATAGTGCAAGAAAAAACAGTTCCTCTTCTGTGGCCAGTGATATAGATGGCTCTGTCCACAGCCCGATTATGGAAACTGTAGCAAGTCATCACAGGCAAAAGTAATTTGAATTGTCTTAACGAATATGAGCTAGAATGTAGTTCTAATACTTGTAAAGCTATTTTTGTGTTTAACAGTTCAATAATATTTTTTTACTTTTATTAACGGCTAATGTGATAACGTTTATTAAAATACTAATATAATCTTTTTTACAATACACAGATTACATATATATGACACGTTTCCCTCCAAGGTTTTCTGAAGATAGAATTTCCTCGTCCATATCTTCAGACGTTATCTTACCACACTCTTCGATAATACTTTACGTAAGATAAACATTTCGAATCTTTTCCTGATAAATTTATAGCCTTTAAGGTGTTGCAAGAGGTAAATATTAAGAGGAGTGAAGTGTGGAGATCTTACTGGCCACTTTACAGCATCTTGACGTCCATCCAAGTGTTGAGAAATTGTTTGTCATTGTCAGGTCACTCATGAACGTTGACATTATAAATGGAGAAAGCCCTTATCCTGTTGAAATCATTTTGAAAATAGGTTTTCTTCATTCGAAACATTGGCATTATGAGTTCTTTAGCATGTTTAGGTAGTTGAAAAAATTTGCATTGCTGTTAATAAAAAAGGTCTAATTTATGCCATACCAAACCATTTGTTTACTGTTAGTAAACCAATATGAGTTGCTGCTGCTCATATAGCGCTGTTTTTGGTGGTTACCGTAACAATTTGCCTCATTAGAGAACAATAAGTTGCTTGAAAACAGTAAATTGTTCCTGATTTTTGTCAAAAGTCCAATTACAAAATTCCATCTCTTATTGTAAAAATCCTTCGATATGTGATGGACCAATTTTATAAATATACCATCACTAAAATTCGAAGGGTGATTGTTTTACTATTATCTGTTTCCAAGAATAGATATTAAGAACTCTTCTTTGGTCTTTTAACTACAGCTTCTAGGATTGGTCTTGAGTTTGGTTGGTCAGATTAAAACTTGCTACCACTTGATGGATAGTACCAGATTCTGCTAATAAAATAACATCGATGTGTTCCTGCTTAGTTAAAATTTTGTTACAAGTCAAAGGAAAGTAGATTAACTGTTAAATTAAACAAGCTTTACAACAATTAAAACCTAAAACAGCTGTTTTAGAAACACTTATGCTTTTAACCACCTGTGGTTTAATCACCCATAGAGATTAAAATATTAATATAGATGTGTAATATGAACCACTTTGTTTGTATGGAGGCTAGTGGACCTCATCATTAATCATTTCCTGTTTAAGCATGTCTTTGTATTTTTAATGTTACTTCATAACATAATATTCATATGCTTTTTTTTAAAAGGATACTGGAACTACATTGTAACTGTTTTAATGATTAAATAAGATATATATATAATTATCTGAAAATTTATCACTATCAGCTGGTTTGGTAATTGTTTACTGTAACTGCAACAGTTTTTTTTTGTTTTTTTTAGTCATGTTTACATACCTTATTTATTAATAATAAAATAAGTTTTCAGTGCGGAGCTAATTTTTTTTTTACTGAAAAATCATGATTTCAAAACTACAGAATTTAACCATTTATAAATCACCGAAGTCAAGCAACATTGAACGCTGTTAGTAACGTGGATGGGTGACCGCTTGGGATTGTATGCAAAATTTCTTCTTTTTTCTAATTTATGTGTAGGTCAGGTGAGGTGGCTATATATATATATATATATATATATATATATATATATATATATATATATATATATATAGTTTAAGTTAGAGTTTAATAGAGCAAATAACCTATTAGATTAGATTGTGTATGGATAGGAGACACAGGCTTACTTTGGAAAGTGGTCCTAAGTATTACACACACTAAAATACTAAAGTTCTGATATATTTTGTAAACACTGTTCCACTTTCTCAATCAGTAGAGTATAAAAAGAAGACTGAATTGTTTTAATCCGGGATGGATCTGTGCTGAGTGTTGAACCACAGATTTTTTTTTTTTTTTTTACAAAGCGGGTTGGGAAAAGGAAAAGGATAAAGGATGATTCATCTAAGATTTTGTGACCCAATGGGAACTGTCTCATTAATGGGTCACAAAATCTAGAGTACTCCCTAATCTTAATCTTACAATTAACAAAATTTAACAAACCGTTATGAAACCGACTGTGAGAGAATTAATTTTTTGCATAGAAGTGTAGCAAAAATTGAAGTGCTTTCAAACAAAAAAGCATAGGTTGTTTCTATAATTCTTATCACATTCTTAAATCTGATCTGTTGGTTATTAGTCGGGTTTTTGTTTTTCAACAGGAATTCTGATAGTAAATCAAAAAAGCAGAGGAAGAAACGTCATTCCTTAGAAAGTGGAGAAGAAGAAGGTCCTGTGGGCATAGCCGTAAAACCACTGGTAGAATATTCTGACGTTAGTTCTGAAGAATTATCAAGCCCCGAAGCTGGCGAAATCCAAAGTGAAGGAACTCCGCCATTTGACGACAGTGACCAGGATTCATCAATGTCTAGACATCAGAATCATCATCATAGGTATGTTACTTTTGACACTAACTAGGCTTAGAAGGTTTCTGAATGTTCATGTACTCGGCTGTAATTATTTATTATTTATTACAGCTGTAATAAATTGCTAATAGTATGGAAGTACAAAACCTTTGTATTTATAGCTTTCTACTTGAAGGTTTGTATGAAATTAAAGATTAGTATTTACAATAAAAGGGCTTTACATAAGATTTACACAATGTCAAAGGAAATTAATTAGGATACCTAAACCTAACCTAAATAACTTTATTATGTTTTCTTTTTAAAGTTAACAGTGTTTAGGCAAAACTTAATATTAGTCTTACAATGCTACTACATTTAATTCAACATTAATCACAATGTTTGGACTAAAGAATTCATTTATATCATATGTTGAATATTTCAGTAGGTATTTATAGAATTTAATTTTAAATAACTTTATGGGATATTTTTAATTTGCCAAAAAGTAATTTATTAAAAAGACTTAAATCTAAAATCATTTTTTGTCTGTCACACTTAATCTACTATACGGAACCTCTACATGACTATTTCTAGTATTGTACATATGAACTTGTGACCTAGGTATTTAATATCTTATTTTGTGTAATGTAAGCCAGTAAATCAAATATAATTTTATCACAGTCATAATTTTTAACTTAGAATTAAATGTCTATTACTTTCCCTATAACCTATGTAACTTATTAATCTAATAACTTTTTCAAGGATAAAATAAAGCAAAAGCTTAAAGTTTCAAATATTTAATAGTATAAATGAGCTACAATTGTTTCGCCTTGCGGCATCATCGGGCAACTGATAATTTACAGGTATAGACAACTATTTAAACATAAGTACAGGAAACTGAAATACAATAGAGAAATCTGGAAAGGTAGGGGGATGACCTAGCAGGTAGGTAAAGGTTAATGAACTATGTTACGGATGGGTTTTAGAAGAGGTGACGAATTTAATACAATTTGGTCATTTAAGTTGAGAATAGGCCTAAGTGAAATAGATCTATTTATTTCTAAACATTCTAAATTATTTAATCTATTGCTTTTATTTTCTATATGTAAGAGTTTAACATTCAATTTCGGATCAAAACTATGACCCGAGTCCAAAAGGTGGTTAGCAAAGTTAGAGTTTTGATAGCCATGTTTCCAGCTATTTACATGTTCTTTAATTCTAACTTTTATAGATCTACCTGATTGACCTATGTACTCAGAGTCACAATCTTGACAAGATATTTTATAAACTCCACTATTTTCTAACATTTCTTTTTTATCTTTATTATTAACCAACATTTTCCCTAGATTTTTTGTACAATAAAAGGCAACTTTACGATTACATTTAGTTAAAATAAGGTTACTGATTTTATAACTAGTTCTGTTGATATAAGATAATTTACAATATCTAGCTATTTCAATGTTCTCGTTATGGGAAGAGTAGACTAAATTTTCAGCTCTACGCTTTAACTTTTTTCTTAAAATATTATCTATTAAACTAACATCATACTTATTATTAACAGCAATTTGTTTAACGACATTCAGTTCATCATAAAAGTCACCATAGAATGATGGTTGTTCTTTAGGTTTTAAAATATTGTTATTAAGCCTATTAATAACGTTTTTGTTTATTAGGCACATCAAGTCCGAGAAGTCGCCTGGTTCTCACAGACTAGCCTCGCCAATAATAATAAGATCCCCAAGCCGGCATCATGAAAAGAAGGTGGATGTGAAACATAAGAAACATAGAGAACCGTCTCCTCCTAAACACCATCTAAAGAGTGAGTCACCTGAAGAAGTTCACATCCATGAACGAAAACATAAAGAAAGAAAACATAAAAAGTCTGAAAAGAAATCGAGGCATAGTCCGGGTGGTACAAAGAAGAAAAAGAAAAAGTCCAAGCATGCTTCAAAGAGCAGTAGCATTGAGAACACTATCTCGATTTCGAGGGAAATGAGTGCTTCACCTCAAGTGCAGATTCGACGTGGTTCTCCTGAAGAATTGTATCATGATGACACTTACGAACATCGAAATTTATATCCTGATGAATGTTGGCCGAACGCTGATTCGTTTACTCCAAGAGTGCGATCAGTGTCTCCCAAGAGAAAAAATAACTTGGGTGTAGAATCCCCAAGTTCAGTGGGGAATATTGTAAATGAACGAAAATTAAAAAGACCAACTCCGTCGGTTCAAAGGGTATCTTCACCACATACTCCACCGTTGCCTCCTAAAGCTTATGAGAATTCGAAGTTGGACAGAAGACGAACACCTAGCCCATCTTTAAAGAGACCTCAGAGTCCAGACCCTCATAGAAGGTACGATTTTAAATTAACATATTATTAATATTAAAATTTTATATTACATTTTTACATATTTTCTTGAAATTAATTTAAAGACAACAAAATGTAACACATCTTATTTTGATTAGTATTCAGATATCTTAACTACACTTTGATGAAACCTCTGATTAAATTTTCAAGCCTTGGTTAATCGTACATCTTTTTCGCTTGGTTGTGAAGGTTTCCATTCCTTATTAAATTTAGGCCCAGTTTTACAATCTCTCATTAAAAGTTTCTGTAATCAGCTGACAAGAATATTTCATTCCACAATGCTTGTTTATCCTGTCTGTCATTAACAGCAGCCTTTCCGGTAGTTCAACATGTAAGTTGGTACTTCGTGCAAGGTTTTGACGGATCATAATTTAGGAAATTCAAAATATTAATTTTTATGGTTACGTTAGTTGAAGATGATGTTCAGCAGTTACAATTTTTGGTTATTAAGCTTGTATTACAAAGTATCACTTGTGTATGGGAAAAAAGATATGGTCGAAAATTATGAGCCAAAATGATGATATGAAGGGGGAAAAAGATGTCAAGTGGAAGTAATTGACCCAACAATTTTATAGCCAGAATATTGGTCCAAACCGGGCGGTTTCCAACCTCTAATGGATATATGAAAAAAGGTAAAAAAAGAGAAATGACTTTCCTTAGCAATATAAAAAGAATTTATTGTAATATTTCTTCATCATGATCATTAAAAATATTAAAGAAATCATTATAAATATAGTACCTACCCATTAAAAGTTACAAATAACTAATTTACTTTATCTGTGGAAAACTAATTTATAAGAGCTTAACTACCCAATAACGGTATCAGTTGTATAGTGAAGTTTAATTGCTCGACAAGATATATCAGGAGATTGTAAAACATATTTCCTAAAATGGACGGCAGTTATCGGCAGATTGTAGAACCGGCCCTTAAACCGGCACGGCGGCCTACAGTAGGTCGCCCACGTGCTCCCAAGTGATTTCACCAACTCTTAATCACGTATTTTGCCATTCAACGTTACGCCCACTTAAAATTGTCCCATCGCAATAAATAAAATACCGTTGGAAAGCTAATGTTCCGTAGATGCATATCATGCAAAAAAATACCACAAAACGTTATAAATAATATTCCAAAAATTGGTGAAGTTCACGTATTTTTGTAGCGTAAAATCGTAAATTTCAACGTTGCGCCTTTTCGTATAGCGCGGCTCCATTTTTCCTGATATGATTACAACTCTATTTTTCTGTCATTTAAGTCAACTAAACCACTGTTATATAGATCACATGTTTCTCTTTCTAACCGTAGATTACAAATTATTCTGCGCCTAACAGATCCAGAGATATTCGTACTTAAACATAGAACAAACCTGACGACACGAAATTCATTTGGCATTCGATGCGCTTTACGAAAAGACGAAATTCATATCTCTCTGTTTTTAGAATTATTTTTCTTTACAGTATGTTGTAGGGGAAATTCCATTCTATAAGTTGGTAGCACTTGATATTTACTTAGAACTCTTAGAAGGCTTTGTTTTGATCTCGGAACATAGGCAAATGTGCAACGTAAAAACTGTAACAAATGACGTAGCGCATATTGTTTTGGGGTTAGATATTTGTTATTTTGAAGGTTTGTGTATACAAATTGTATATAAATTGTGTATACAAGTTACAATATATGTGTTTTTATATCTAAAGTTTATGTTTTTGAGTGATAGTTTAGTTTTTGAACGGTTCATATTTGGGATAACCTAGGCCTATATGCATATTTTCTTATATTTAGTGTTTTATATGATTATAAAAGTGAATATGACGTGTGTGTTATTCTTTGTAAAGTATATATTTTCTTAGTAAAATCTAATGATTTTGTCTTTGGCCTATCTTCAGATTGTTACTAGTGAGGCTAAATTGTGGAGGTTACAAACCTAACCTCAACCGTCAGAGTATCACTTTTTAGTCAAAATCGTTGTTTTTATTTAGAAAATGTAACATATTATTATTTTTTCCCCTAAATATATTCACAAATATATTAAATCTCAAGTAATGGTTGAAAAAATTGCAAAAAATGTATTAGTATGTTTTTGATCACCATTTCTGTGAAATTTCTGCTTCGTTACTCTTCGATTTTTTGATATTTGACCAAAAAACTCCAAATTTGATATATCTAACATTTTTTTTCACTACACATCTACATTCTATGCACCTTTCTGGACATAATGATATATAGAAATTCTGTATAAAATATATTTTACTATTTTTAATGTTTTTTGGAAAAAATAAAGAGAAAATTCAGTTTTTTCGTAAAATATTTTTTTTAATTTTAAAAATGTAACAATTTTTTTTTCTTCCTAAATATATTCACAAATAATACACAAAAATTGTGTATATCTTAGAAATAGGTAGTAAGCTATTGATTTTGGAATATACAGGGTTTTCCTGAAAAATGGTAACTTCGTTTTTGACATGTAACATACTTACTTCAAAACCGTTTCAAAAATTTTTTTTTATTACATAGATGAATTCTATGCATCTTTCTGAGAAAATTAATGTCTTATATGTTAGGTTTTGTATACAAATAATATATTTTATTAATTTTTAAACAAACGAAGAATTTTTAAGAAAATTAACATTGCCGGTTGGAGGGTTAAAAGGAATAAAGTATGGCAATAAAAAAGCAAGGACTTTGTGGTTGGATTTGAATCAATAGTGTATAGTGTTGCATATGAAGGGTTTAGGTTAGGTTAGTAATTTTTCTAATAGATATAAACTCTTCCAAGATAAAAACTACAATTCTTCTGTAACACCTTCCTGTAGTTTCCAGTCTAATACTCCTTGATAGTGATTCAGGAATCCCATCTGATAGGTTGGAAAATTATATCGACCGAATTTCTTATCGGGATAGTGTCTAAGAATTTAATCTAAGAATAAAACAATTCAGTCTTCTTTTATATTCTACTGATTGAGAAAGTAAACAGTGTTTACGAAATATTTCAGAACTTTAGTGTTTTAGTGTGTTTTCTTATTTGTGTTATTAGGTAATACCAAGGACCACTTTCCAAGGTAAGACTCCTATCCACACAAAATTTATTCTAATAGGATATGTACCTTATTAAACTCTATGTTATATATTAACTTATGTATAGGTTCAGACTTTTATGTAATTCAAGTTAGAAAACTGAATTGAAAGCCAACATTTCATGTACCGTAATTACCTCTTACAAATGATTATATCTAATTAGTTTTTTAATGTTTTGTTGATTTTACAGGTCATTGAGTTTAGAAGAAGGAGAGGAGAGACCAAGGACTCGAAATACAAGAAGGTCAGATAGTTTAGAAGAGGGTGAAGAAAGAAGATCGCTACGTCGAAGATCACCAAGCATCGATGAACAACATATTCAGATAAATAGATCACACCATAGAAAACCTATCACGCCTCACAGGTAATTTCGATATCAGCTATTGAACAATAATTGGTATTGAATCGAATTGTAAAAAAATTCTAATTGTTGAAATCAAAAACCTTCCTAACGAAATTAATAAATAACAATACAATTTTTAAAAATGTATTTATTACAGAGAATGATATTAAATTTAGTTTAGTATAAAACATTTGTCTTGCATTTGGCCCATTTGTTTGTTTGTAAAGGCATATAAATTTATTCAGAATACTTATTCAAAATATATCAAGTTTTTATCGTATAGTTATAGGTTAGAGTTTAATAGGGCACATAGTTTAGATTTTGTATAAATAGGAGATACAGGGTTACCTTGTAAAGTAGTCCTTGGTATTACTTAATAGTACACAAATAAGAAAACACAAAAAACACTACAGTTCTGAAGTGAAAAGTGTTTACGAAATATTTTGAGTGTGTGTATATATATACAGTATACGCCCGATTATCCGCGAGTCTTGCGGAAAAGAATAAATTTAAAAAATTTTACGGCTATCTTTATCTGTTTAGTACGGGTATCAACCAATAAGTAAAACTACGATAACGAAGTTGTGCAGTAGAACTAAGTTTGACAGTTGGAAGCTCACCGGTTACCAAACTTTTTACATCTTGTCACGACAATTGTTTACTCTCGTGTTAACTATTGTGGGGATTTATGATAATTCAAGCCTAACTATGTAATTTAATCATTATACTAGCTTAATTCCTAACAACTACTTGTTGTCATTGAAACAGTTTTATTTGTTATGGAAGTTTGGTGTTTTCCATTAATGTTGCTCATTCAAAGTGATTAACATGTACTTTGTTGTACAAACTAGTCGAGCTTACATGTAAATTTATATTACAATTTTTACGTCTTATTTATATGTAGTATAGAGAAAGTTGATAAGTTAAAAAATCTATATCAAGTGTGTTACATACATATTTGTTGTGAGCTCCCTTATATCTAAAAAAATGGTTTTTGAAATGATACCTCACGTGCCTCTACAAAGCAAATGCATGGACCGATTTTAATCAAATTTGCTATTTTGACCATATCTTGGAGGTTCCCCCCCCCCATTTTTTGAGTAACTCAAATTTTAGGGGTACCAGCCATAAGTAAAAAACACAAATGACAATTTTTTTAGTCATTTCTAAAAAAAAATAAAATGCCAGTTCCTGTGTTAAAGAACTAAAAATTGGTCATGAAGTTTCTTTGAATAATTGGTTAATTTCTCGTAATCGACTTCACCGATTTTGTTAAAATTTTAGTGAAATATAAAAATTAATGACCCAAACTCATGTGAAGTGCCATCATTAAAAACTTGATTTTTAATCATATATGCTTTACACTGAGAACGTATTTGTGATACAGGTGAAGCTAATGTACACCCTAATTTAAATATATAAATATTTTTCTATGTTCCAAATTGACAATGTTGTTGACGATTAGTTTTGGTTCATTTTAATCTGGTTTTGGTGATGGGTGAGTTTGGAAGTTTATGCACCATTTATTTACTTTAAATACAAAGAATGTGAGGAGGTTCTAAAGCTTAGTTCTATTTCTGCAAGAGATTTAAATCGGAGCTTGTTTACTTGTAAATATCCAACAAGGAAATAATTTTACATTAATGCTATTAGAAATAATTTTATATTGTAGTAATATTAATAATTTTACAAATATTGAGAATATGAGGTGACGGATTACTTTATGTCCAGGTCACCAAGCATAGAAGAAGGTGAAGAAAGACTGAGAGTATTAAGAAGAGACTCACCAATGTTTATTGAGGATGATGAGAGGATTAGGTTTTCAAGACCGGTGAGACGAAGATCCATTAGTATAGAAGAAGCGAGACCAATCAGGCGGCGTAGATCTCCTTCAATCGATAGAGAGGAGAGAATGCGCTGGATACCTCCTCCTGCAACATCGCCCATCAGAACAGTGAGAATGCCTAGACATAGTGTTTCACCGCCTCATAGAAAAAGACGGAAGACGACAGGACGAGAGGATAATAAGCGTAGAGACAACCAGCGTAGAAGAAAAGAACACAAAACTAGGAAGAGATTGCGAAGAACAAGGTCTCGATCTCCAATCAGGTATGTTGTTAAAAATTGAATGGTTTTTTTTTTTTTTTTTTTTTTTTTAAGGACTTGAACAAACACGTTGGTCCCCATCTCCTCAAAATGTCAGTTTCTGTCTCATCGTTAAAAAAAAACAAATCCAGTAATTGGACATGGAACTGTTGTAAAAGGTGCATTTTTTTAATCAGCTGTACCAATTTTAATTAATTTCTGGTGAAATGTAAAGATAAACCAGTGTGCAAAATAAAAATTTTAAAAAATAATAAAAATTGCCTTTAAGGAATAATTTTCAGACAACGAACTGTGACCCTCATCATGTAAACTTGATTTCATCTTATAATATGTAAGTGAAGCAAGTTTAGACTTATTTAAACATAAAGTTTAAACTTAAATGAACAAATATATCTTAACTCATCACCACTATTGAGACCTATTGTGTAACCTTTGTTTTCTAAAACACCCCCACTCCCATCCCACAGGTTAGATCATTGACCTTTCTTTTGTCATTTCTCAACCCCTTTACTCTAACCTTTCCTTTTGTCTCACATTTTTAGTTTAGACTTGTTTGTTTTCAATTTAGTTGCTTGAAAATACCTAACGGCGAAACATATGTCGCAATTAAAGCTGTTTTGTGGAATTGAATAATCGTCTCATTATTTCCATTATCGTGGAATTCCATCATGTACCGACTGTTGTAACATTAAATTACAAAACATATATGTTGTGTTTCTTCTATTCTTTTTTAATCCTCCGAGTACAATAAAGTGTTTTTTGTACTATCTGTTGTATGTTGTCTCTACACTGCTCTATAGTAATCCAAATATGTATGGACCGATTTTAACCAATTTTGTTATGTATTTTTCCCCCTTTTTCGTAATTCATAAAATTTGGTGGTAGTTGTCATAAGAAGAAGAAGAAGAAGAAGAAGAAGAAAAATATAAAATTTATCATTTTGATCAAATTTTTCTCGAGTTTAGCCCTTACAACTAACTCGTTGCCAGCATTTTTTTATTTTATTTGTATATGGAGATGTGTGAGAAGGAAAATTTGTGTAATTATTTGTATAATTTATTATCATATCCAGAGTCCTTGACTACACTTCACACAAAGAAATCCATTTGCATAATATCTGCGAATGTCTAGATATTTCAAATGGTACATGTTAACTTTCGTTAAAAGCTTCATCCACGTTATCCGTGAACGGATAAGTTTGAAAGGTTTAAATTTGATCTGTGTTCTCTTCAAGTAACACAAGGTGCAAATTAAACATTTTTGCCTATAGAAAATTCTTTGTACTGACTTTCTTGAAACATGTATTCAACCGCTAATCTTCTAGTTGATTTTCAAGGGTTCTGATTTATGGCTAAACAGACATTTCAGTTTAATTCAAATCCACTACCATGATAAGACTGTACAATTTCTCACAAATTGTACAGTCTTATCGTGGTAGTGGATTTGAATTAAAATGTTCATTCCCCTCATTAATAACGGCAGTAGCACCATTTTTATTAAAGAAATTTTTATAAAAAAAGTGACACTTTGAATAGTAAACAGCGTTCATCAGAATTATTTACAATGCTACTATAACAACTGCAACCTGACAAGACAAACCCCATCGCTTTTGTGATATAAACATTACAAGTAAAAATTGTTGTACTGTCGATAAGTTAAAAAAGTTTATTTATTTCTTTTTTAAATTTAACTGAATTATTTTTCCTCTTAACAAGTTCCTTTTGTTCTATCCGGTAAATTTAATAAACAGCTTTTCCCTCATTAAAGTTATGATAATTCTAGGTTTCCAAAAATCTAATATAAAATGTATAAACTTTAATAAAAACGAGAAATTTTGTTTTTGATGAATAACAGTGAATAGATATGTAGCAATATTACAATTAAAAAATTCAATCGTAATATTTATATTGGTATCATGGATGTTATTTCATCCAACCAACTCTTATAAAAAATTAGTATTTTCATTCAGTTGGAAGTAATAGATTTTATTTATTTTCCCTGTAGGCCTTATATCTATTTATAATACTGATTTCAATTCATATTTTTCAGATTACGCCGATCATTATCAAGATCACGAAGTCGTAGCTTAGTTCGCAATTGGCGAAGAAACAGTCGTTCACCACCACCTTCTGCTCCACTGAGGCATTACAGCCGTTCTCCTAGTTATTCTGCTCGTAGACAGACTAAAAGATTACGATCAAGATCACATTCAAGATCAAAGTCAAGGTCACCTTCATCGATACGTCGTGTTCGTGAAATATCAGCTAAGGCAAAAATGAGTGAAACAAGTCTTTTTGCAGAGCTAGTGAAGGACAGAAACATGCGAGCATTAGCGATGAAGAGACTTGCCGCTCTAGCTGATAAAGAAGACAGTAAAGACAGTGAATGTGTGGTGGTCAGTCAGAACGAAGAATTAGACAATTCACTAGACGAAAATAGGACACCTGTTGATGTGAATGATATACCTGTGCCAGATTCTGATGTCCCACCCCCTCTGCCTCCTCCAATTTTGTCGTATCCATTAGCAATGGATCCTGAGTTACAAATGCCAATGGATACTTTAATCAAAATATCCCCAACTCTTCAACCTATAGAAAGGGTCGAACATTTTGTTAAAACTGATCTTCAGTTAACTCCCAAAACTGAACCTCAATTACCCCCCACCGCAATAGTTCCTGCGTCTGTTGTTCTGAAGCAAGTACCAATTGTAGAAAATGTAAATAATGTAAATAGGACTAGTGATAGTGTTAGTGAACTAAACGTGGTTGTGAAAAAGGAACAGGATGTTAAACATAAAACAATGTCATTACCTAGCAAACCTAAGAGTTTAACTAAACTACCAATGCCTCCTGGAATCAATACAAATGATTTAGAAAGTATTGATTCACCGCCAAGTAGATCTCCTAGCCCAGTGCCAACAAAGAAACAAAAAACTCCACCAAAGAAAGGCATTAAGGATTTACCATTGCCTCCTGGTAAGTTTTTGTGATTAAAAAAATAATTTAAATCTCAATGAATAGCTTATGTTCAGTTATTTTTAGATTACTGTGTTATTAACTTCACTGTAGCTTAATGTAACCGGTTTTTGTAATAATATCGCCTTATTCTTCTCTTTGATGAATATCTGTTGTTCTTACTTTGGCAGCAAAGAAAGCTACCATTAGTTTCTGGCTTCCCAATAAACCCTGACTAAGCCGTTGTTTAATAATAATAATTCCACATTTTAATAATTTATATATGTGCAAAATTAAATTGAAAGACAATCAAAATTATATTAATAGTTATTCCTCAATTCTAACATAAATGTAAACAAGTTAATGAGTGTTATCGTGGTAATTACTATTTATCATGGTAATTACATGTTATCCAGCCTATCATACGATTGGTTTCTTGGCTCTTGTAGGAAATGTTTTGTTAAAACAGTTATTACTACAACAGTTGTCTGAACCTCATAATTTGTATATCACTATTTTTCTGACATCGATATTGCAACTTTATTAACGTCGGCCAGGCCCAAACAGGCCTCGTAGGTCGTATATATAGGTTAGAATTTAATAGGGCACATAGCCTATTAGATTGATTAGATTTTGTATGGACAGGAGACGGGCTTACCCTGAAATATTTCGTAAACACTGTTCACTTTCTCAATCAGTAGAGTTAAGAAGAAGACTAAACTTTTTAATATATATTAAAAAGTCTTCACTAGCTTTGTTCGTGTTAGTGTTTCGGCCCTAGCGGGCCTCAAAGTTATACATATTATGTAACTATACGAATATCACCTTTTTTTGAGAGGTCAGGGTACCAAATATTTTTTTAATGTTTATATTTATAAGTAAAATTCTTATTTGCTGTAGTCTTATAGGATTAACCTAAATTTAACAAAGTTTTTTATGTTAGTGTTATTATTTATTTAGGTTTTAATTTGTGTTTCTCTGAAAGTTTATTTTATATCTGGTTTTATTTAATTTATTTTCTTCTTTTATTTATTAGTAAAAGTTTAGCTATTTGTACTATTTTAACATTCCTAACCTAGGGAATTGTTACATTATCTATCACAGTAGGAATTAAAGCTTATTTCAAAAGAAACTAATTTTTAACACAAGAATTGTGAAAGAATATAATTTATAACAGTTAAATTTAAATATAAAATTACAAAACATTGTTAATAAAGAGACTTCGACTACATTTCAACCATCGATGTGGATAGGAAGGTCAGTAATAATTTTCTTTTTTCTATAAAAAAAAAAAAAAAGGAAAAAAATCAATGTAAATAGATTCACGTTTTTTACAACGCATGCATATTGAACATCATATTGTTATAGTTCCATTAAAATATGACGATTTTGATAAGAGTAGTATCATATGGAAAGAGTATTTCGTGTAAATAATAGTTGAATTGTGTGAATAATGACCTTATCTAACCTGTCATTACAGATACACTTTCAAAAGTCCCTTACCACACTTGGGAATAAACAAAATAACAAAAAACAAACATTTTTTGTCAAAAGTAAAATGTTTATTCCTATTAGACCCTTATAGCTATTACAACAACAAAGTTGTCATCTTCAGAGGGAATCTTAACAAAGACTAAATTAAAACTATTTACAACTAAAGTGACCAGTTTCTCTACCCCACTCCTCTGGTGCATTGACCTATCAACAATAGGGTTGACAGTTCAAACACCTGTACTGTTACCTGGAATGGGGAAGGCCCAATCCTCTAACAAACAAAGATGTTTTAGAATTTACAAAATAATCATCCCTAAACTAATTATCTAAACATATTAACTAAATAATAATAATTTTTTTTTTTTTTTTTTTTTTTTTTTTTTTTTTTTTTTTTTTTTTTTTTTTTTTTTTTTTAAATACATGAATATAACTATTATCATAACATATTAAACAAAAATACGAATAATACACGCTATGTTACAAATTCTATTCACATATTAAAATGAGATACAAATATTTACTTTTACAAGAATAAAAAAATTAAAATTAAAAAAAATTAATAATTTTTTTAAAATTAAAAAAAAACCACTATGCTGAAAATACCATAACAACATAAAAAGGTTAATCTTTAATAATAGATACAAGAATAAATTTTTTACATGAATCATAAGAATGATGCTAAAAAATTCTATTAATATAGTAAACCAGCATATTAATGATAAATATAAATAATAACTTTCACATAAATTATAAAAAAAAAAAACCATTATAAGAAATCTATTGCTTAACAACCTAAAAGGTCTATCTTGGTTGTAACAAAGAGAACAAGCATGAATTAGGAATAGGGCCTTTGTCAGAATTTAATAATTTTGAATTTTCAGTCTTAGCAATTAATATGCTTTCATAGCTATTTAATAATTTATTGGAATTCACTTTTTTTAACAATTTTAAATTTTTAAGGTCTGTGTTATGGTTAGTTTCTAATAGATGTTCCGCTATACTAGATTTTTCTGGTCTGTCGTATTTTAAATGGGCCAAATGTTCTTTAAACCTAGTCGTGATTCTTCTCTTTGTTTGGCCAAGATAAACCTTGTCACAATCATTACATTTGATTTCATAAATTCCTGAACTCTCTAGGTCCGGAATTCTGTCTTTTGTATTGCCAATTAAATTTCTTATGCTATTCTGGCTTTTGTAGGCTATTTTGAAATTAAATTTTTTAAGGATGTTGTCTAAACCCTTGGTAAGGTTACGGTCAAAGGGTAAAGTAAAAAATCTTGTTTTTTGGTTGGTTTCAGGTTGGAGAGTTGTGGATATGTTTCTATTATGTTTAAGTTTTTGTTTCCTAACAATGTTTTCCACAATTTTGGTATCAAATCCATTATGCTGGGCTATAATTTTAATGTTATTTATTTCATTCTTTAAACGTCTATTTGTTAGTGGTATTGTAATAGCTCTGTGGACTAAACTATTGAAAGCTGCTAATTTCTGACTATTACAGTGGTTAGAACTACTTAAAATAAATCTATTGTTATTTGTGGGTTTCCTATAAATATCAAATTCAATTCTATTTTTATTTCTTATACACAAAACATCCAGGAAAGGTAATCTATTGTTTTGTTCTATTTCATGGGTGAAGTTAATTGAACCATGTACGTTATTGAGTTCACAAATGAAGTCATCTATTTTACATATATTAAGGTCAAACACTGCAAACACATCGTCAACATATCTTAGCCATACCCTTGGAAAATACACTAAATTATTTTTTAACTTTTCTTCAAATTTATGCATAAAAATTTCAGCAATAAAGGGGGACAGGCTATTACCCATTGCTGTACCTTCTAATTGGTGATAATATTCATTGTTAAATTTGAAAAAATTCTGATTCATACAAATGCCTGTTAGTCTAACATATTCATTAATTTTTTTAGGTTCTACGTTATTAAATTCTAAAAATTCTTTGAGATAATCTAAAGTTTCTTTAATAGGTATGCTGGGGAACAGCGAACTTACATCGAAAGAAACTAAAATTTCACTGTTTTTTAACTTAATATTTTTCACTGAATTGACAAATTCTAAATTGTTTTTAATAGAGAAAGCAAAATTACCTTTTTGTTTTTTCTTAATTAAGAAAAAACAAAAAGGTAATTTTGCTTTCTCTATTAAAAACAATTTAGAATTTGTCAATTCAGTGAAAAATATTAAGTTAAAAAACAGTGAAATTTTAGTTTCTTTCGATGTAAGTTCGCTGTTCCCCAGCATACCTATTAAAGAAACTTTAGATTATCTCAAAGAATTTTTAGAATTTAATAACGTAGAACCTAAAAAAATTAATGAATATGTTAGACTAACAGGCATTTGTATGAATCAGAATTTTTTCAAATTTAACAATGAATATTATCACCAATTAGAAGGTACAGCAATGGGTAATAGCCTGTCCCCCTTTATTGCTGAAATTTTTATGCATAAATTTGAAGAAAAGTTAAAAAATAATTTAGTGTATTTTCCAAGGGTATGGCTAAGATATGTTGACGATGTGTTTGCAGTGTTTGACCTTAATATATGTAAAATAGATGACTTCATTTGTGAACTCAATAACGTACATGGTTCAATTAACTTCACCCATGAAATAGAACAAAACAATAGATTACCTTTCCTGGATGTTTTGTGTATAAGAAATAAAAATAGAATTGAATTTGATATTTATAGGAAACCCACAAATAACAATAGATTTATTTTAAGTAGTTCTAACCACTGTAATAGTCAGAAATTAGCAGCTTTCAATAGTTTAGTCCACAGAGCTATTACAATACCACTAACAAATAGACGTTTAAAGAATGAAATAAATAACATTAAAATTATAGCCCAGCATAATGGATTTGATACCAAAATTGTGGAAAACATTGTTAGGAAACAAAAACTTAAACATAATAGAAACATATCCACAACTCTCCAACCTGAAACCAACCAAAAAACAAGATTTTTTACTTTACCCTTTGACCGTAACCTTACCAAGGGTTTAGACAACATCCTTAAAAAATTTAATTTCAAAATAGCCTACAAAAGCCAGAATAGCATAAGAAATTTAATTGGCAATACAAAAGACAGAATTCCGGACCTAGAGAGTTCAGGAATTTATGAAATCAAATGTAATGATTGTGACAAGGTTTATCTTGGCCAAACAAAGAGAAGAATCACGACTAGGTTTAAAGAACATTTGGCCCATTTAAAATACGACAGACCAGAAAAATCTAGTATAGCGGAACATCTATTAGAAACTAACCATAACACAGACCTTAAAAATTTAAAATTGTTAAAAAAAGTGAATTCCAATAAATTATTAAATAGCTATGAAAGCATATTAATTGCTAAGACTGAAAATTCAAAATTATTAAATTCTGACAAAGGCCCTATTCCTAATTCATGCTTGTTCTCTTTGTTACAACCAAGATAGACCTTTTAGGTTGTTAAGCAATAGATTTCTTATAATGGTTTTTTTTTTTTTATAATTTATGTGAAAGTTATTATTTATATTTATCATTAATATGCTGGTTTACTATATTAATAGAATTTTTTAGCATCATTCTTATGATTCATGTAAAAAATTTATTCTTGTATCTATTATTAAAGATTAACCTTTTTATGTTGTTATGGTATTTTCAGCATAGTGGTTTTTTTTTAATTTTAAAAAAATTATTAATTTTTTTTAATTTTAATTTTTTTATTCTTGTAAAAGTAAATATTTGTATCTCATTTTAATATGTGAATAGAATTTGTAACATAGCGTGTATTATTCGTATTTTTGTTTAATATGTTATGATAATAGTTATATTCATGTATTTAAAAAAAAAAAAAAAAAAAAAAAAAAAAAAAAAAAAAAAAAAAAAAAAAAAAAAAAAAAAAAAAAAAAAAAAAAAAAAAATTATTATTATTTAGTTAATATGTTTAGATAATTAGTTTAGGGATGATTATTTTGTAAATTCTAAAACATCTTTGTTTGTTAGAGGATTGGGCCTTCCCCATTCCAGGTAACAGTACAGGTGTTTGAACTGTCAACCCTATTGTTGATAGGTCAATGCACCAGAGGAGTGGGGTAGAGAAACTGGTCACTTTAGTTGTAAATAGTTTTAATTTAGTCTTTGTTAAGATTCCCTCTGAAGATGACAACTTTGTTGTTGTAATAGCTATAAGGGTCTAATAGGAATAAACATTTTACTTTTGACAAAAAATGTTTGTTTTTTGTTATTTTGTTTATTCCCAAGTGTGGTAAGGGACTTTTGAAAGTGTATCTGTATATATTGTCACCACAGTGCTCTAGTCTTTGTTTATTAACCTGTCATTGACAAAAAAAAAGTTAGGTAATTGATTATTTTATATTAATTTCAAATATTCAAATAATGATATAATATCAAACTTTATATTATATTGTATGATCATTTGCATTGAATGTCACTAGTCTACTTGATACTAGTTGATAGTTACTGATTTTATCTAGGACCTCTTCACTTTGAATTACTTCAGTGACACAGCTTAATTCTGCAGCTTTATATAATATTTATCTATGCATATTTTGTATTTTTCGTTTTTAAATTTTACTGTAAAAAATGAACTGCACTTCTAAAATAATATTTTTCCTTTTCAATATTGGGTTTTTTTTTCTGTATGAATTTCATAAAAATTTGATTTATTCTTATGATAGCCATTCTATATCTTTATCTGAAGCGGTTGGTGCAGGTAGGGAACTACTCTTCCAATAAACATAGAACTGATGTTTACTTACTACATACCTATATAACTTGTTAATAGTTGGCTAATGGTTTTAGGTCAGTACCACGTGGCTACAATTTTTTTAGCGATATTGAAGATCTACGAACCACTATCATCTTGCTGTAGATTAAAACAAATACATGTAGGTTAGGTTTTATTATGATTTAATTTTAGTTAAATATAATAATGTTCTATCTCTAATAAAAATTGGACATTATGAATTGTACCATAAGAATTTTTAATGTCCTGCTTGAAAGCTTTGAATTTGTGACTTTACGTTGTCAGTTGTTGCCGGCTTAGAAGAACTCAGTGGTGACGAAGACGTTGCTCTTACGCCTCCAAGATCGCTTCCTACAATAGAACGTGCAAACAAGATGAGCTCGGCAGCATCCTACGCCAATAGAAAAGTATTGAGCACTCGAAAAGCAACTGGTAAATTAACAAAACCAAGAATAGTTAATAGGAGACAGAGGAGTAGACCACTTACTCATCCAAACCCTGGATCTAATGTCAATGATTGGGGAGAAAGATGTGTCGATGTCTTTGAAGTGATAGCTCAGATTGGTGAAGGAACTTATGGTCAAGTGTACAAAGCTAAGGACAGACGAACAGGTGAGGCATGATATTCCACAATATTTTAATATAAAGATATCACTAAAAATATCAAAGATTATTTTACGGCAACTTTTATCAAACTAATTTTATAAGTTATTTATTTGTGAATACACACACATCCTTGTCCCATTTTAGTTATTGCTGGGTCTGGGCATTTCATTGTAGCTTTACAAAAGTTTTGATATTCCACATTCCATGTTTTTCTGGTTTTTTTTTTTTTTTACCCCTCATGGAATAATATGTTTTAATGTTTTCTACACTCGTTTCTACCTATTCTCCGACCACTCCTTGATCCCTCAAACTATTAAAGTAGGAGTTTTTATTTTATGCTCTTTTTTTCTTTTCTTTTTTATAAGGTGATGATAACTGAAAATTTTGTTGCTTGTAGACAACATGGGAAAATTTATCTTTTTAGTTTTTTTAATTTCATTCTTAACTTTTCTATTATCTTTGGAAGTCTTCCCTCTTAATTCCTTTCCAATGTGTATACTATCTGAAACATGTTTTTCCCACTTATTTCTAAACTCTCTTGATGTTTTCTCTAATATATACAAATCTTGTTTTCCTTTTTTCTCCCTTTTTCACTAAGGAATCTTATTTATTTATCCAGCCTGGATTCTACCCCAACTTTGTTTGTTCAAAGTTCTACAAACTTTGTTTGTAGTTTTCATCCACAGGTTGATGTATATACAAACGTTTCAACATTATTTCATTTCTTGAAACGTTTTTCCCCTAAAAATAAAATCACTGTGTAACTGTATTAGCAATGCATGTAATATTTTTCACATATATAAAGAAAATTACAGCTCTGTTATTTTACAGATATCTTAACGTGATTGATTGTTTATACTCTGTTCAGTTTTTTTTTTTTTGGTGTGTTCTTAATTTTGATTTATTATCAGTTGTGTAATTGTATAACTGTTATATACGGTGACTAATGCAAGAAATGTGTTGTTTGATATATGTAATCTAAGTTAAATATCTTAAATAAATGTGTTGTTTAGATTTTGTATGGGTAGGAGACACAGGCTTACCTTTGAAAGTGGTAATAGTACGCAAATAAGAAAACAGAAAAACACTAGATTAAATAAATGTTATGATTTTATAGATATTTTCAAAATTTTATTTGACTTTCATTCTTGGCGAATTAACATTCATTCTTTGATAACACAAGTTTAAGTATACTATGAAATGCTACTGATGATTAGTTATCATGAATTTTGGGTGGTTATTGTACAAAATAAAATATTTAAAAAAATAAAAAATATATGAACACAAGAGTAAAACAAATTGTATACAATTAAATAAAATAGTGCACCTCTTATCATCGGGCTTTTACTTTCTCAACCAGGCTAATACCACATTAGACTGGATAGGTCATGAGCCTACTGTAATATCAAACAACTCATTCTGTCTTGAATCGATACAAATAAATTTAAAAAATAAATAAATAAAGAACAACTGTTGTAATCATTTTTAATTAAAAAATATATAAAATACATTTTTGTATGATCTCTAACGAAAATAAAATGTGACATTATTTTATTTTGATATTTAATTTCTTTAGGTGAACTCGTTGCTTTGAAAAAAGTAAGACTAGAAAATGAAAAGGAAGGTTTTCCTATTACAGCTGTACGTGAAATTAAAATCTTACGTCAGTTGAATCACAAAAACATTGTGAATTTAAGAGAAATCGTAACTGACAAACAAGATGCTCTTGACTTTAGAAAGGTTAGTAAATGTTGTTTTTGTATCATGTATTTTATAAAACAACAAAGTTAGATGTTTTGTCAATACAAAACATAGATCTGTATTTATTTCTTACAAGACTATATTTATAAGCAAAATTCTATTATAAAATAGTCAAATATCTACAGTTCTAACACACATGTATATATATTTATCAATTTTTTTTTTTCCCCAAAATTTTTTCTTGTTACTGACAGCGCTCTTAGATAAGATGAGGAATCAAGATCCTTCTGCATGTACCTAAGCTTATTGTTTACCTCAAGGATCTACTAACAACTCAATGCCTGTGCCTTCAATGAGGTTTAGGAGTTTTCGCCCGATTGTGGCATCAGAATCATCACCTGTTTGTGTAGCTCCGAATATGACCCTTCTAGCCTCAAGCCTTTCACATACTAGGATGGTATGTTTAACAGTCTCTTAAGACTGTTTATATAGCCAACAAACGGGATCACTATTTAAGCAAAGCTATAGCCCTTAGGCTATTCTTTGTCGAAACTTCCATCTATTTCCATACGTTAAGAAATGCTGGACAAGTATCTCCCAGATTTGATTGGAGAACTGCATCAGAAGCTTGAGGTGCGCCCTAAGAAGCACTCTTGTAGTCTTTAGAATGTCCTTCCTCAATCCGGTGATCAAATTGATTTCTTCACCTAATGGCTTAAAGGTAGCAATAATTGTTTCTAGTCAACGCTTTGTTGCATCGTTGAGGCAGGAAAGAACAAAAGCTCCTTTTTCCATGTAGCTCCCTGAGAATGAAGGCAATATTCCATCCTCCATGAGTTCGAACTTATCCATTAGCGTGTCCTTGATTTCTTCACCTTGGTTATTGGTAAGTTCAGCCTCAGGATAGCCATCGAGAACAACATCCATTTTCCTGGGGAGGATGTCCCTATAAGTGGGAACTTGCTTACCAGATGGTTCCAAATGATAGTGAGTTTTTATTATGTCGGAATCTCGAGTTTAACCTATGACTTTTCTTTGAAGAACCCTCAGCAGAGGGCGGAGTAACCAGATCGCCTCTAGAGAGCTTGACCACACCCCTCCTTGCCTAAGATCCGTCATCGGTATCTAAAGTGATTACTGACTCTGACTTCCTCTACTTTTTCCCTCCCCCTTTTTCACTTGTTATGATCTAATTGTTCACCACTTTCCTGGAGTTTTGGCTTTGGCGGCCACCCTTCGTTGAGCAGTAGTAAAATTAGTTCCCTTCACCTTTAATCGTTAATTAGTAGCATCATCAAGTGAACCAGTAAAGCCTAGTGTTCTTGGATTTTTAGAAGTTCATCCTCTCCTGCCGAGATAGGTAGAGCTTCTCTCTGTCCCATCTGATCCCAGATGCTCTTCATCTATTCATTCTTGGGTAGAAGGCTTATCAATTGCTTCAAGCCAAGAGACCAATAGGCTGATTGCTATGGAATGCCACCGGACGATGGGATCGCCAACCCCCATGCCAAGAGAGCCCTATTGGTTTCATATCAGCTTATTTCGTAATTAATTCAAAAATTAATCTTGAACACAAGTTTTTCACATATGTGTTTATTAAAACTTATAGTAGTGGCTCATGCATCACTGAAGATGGCAACATTGTCGTTGAAATGTATTTGATTAAATATATTTTTGAGAAATTGTGTTTTATTTTAATTTTAAAACATTTTACAAGTCAAGCTCAATATTTATTTATATAATGCAAATTGGTTTTAATTTTTTTCTAAAAAAAGCAGGACCAACAGAAGTTGAACATCAAACGAATTGATTGTTTTGTAAAGTTAAGTTTTTTCTTCTAGGAACGTGAACCTTCAAACAGTTTACATGATTTATTTTCATTTTAGCTAACAACTCATGAACTGGATTTGTTTACAACAAAATTGTTTGTATTTATTTAATATTTGATTTTGTGTAAGAAAGTGTCCTCTTTTCCAGGACAAAGGTTCATTTTACTTGGTGTTTGAATACATGGACCATGACTTGATGGGACTTTTAGAATCAGGTATGGTGGATTTCACCGAAATTCATAATGCCAGCATCATGCGACAACTTCTTGACGGTCTCAACTATTGCCATAAGAAGAACTTCCTCCATCGAGATATCAAGTGCAGCAATATCCTCATGAATAACAAGTAAGCCTATAATACCTCTAGTTTTCTATTTTCCATAAATTTTATTTTTTCATATTTACGTAGCCTCGTAGAGTAAAGAAAGATCCACAGTGAAAGTTAAATCTTGAAAAATCAATGTTGAATTTTTCTCGGAAATATGTTGGAAATTTCCTGGACCCCAAATGAGTGAACCGTTTATGTGCTTGGGCAAATTTAACATTCTATAGATAACTCAAGATTGCTTTAAGATAAAAACACAAAATTATTGTACCTGTATGTAGAGATACAACGTGAGAAAGTGTAAAATTATAGAAGAATTAGACTTATGTGTCACTGTCATAAAATAGAGAAACTACTCATGTACAACATTCAAAGAATACTAGAGGGAAAACAATCTATCTTCAGAGAAGGCAGATTAATTATGGCTATGTTAAAGTCGATTGTATAAAGAGACGAGTATGGTAAAGACACTCTGATCGTCTTTATCGATATAAAGAAATCTTGTGGACAAGTTGCAGAGAGAAAATATAATGTAATGAGAATGGAGAAAATCAAAATGCTTAGAAGAGCACTATAGAGAAGATCAAAGGGAAGAAGACCAATAAATAGGATGGCCATGAACAAGATGGAAGATTCAAATTCAGGAGGATATGCCTGGCCAGGAGAGGAATCTGGCGGCAGAGGAACAGGTTTGGAAATGGAGGCGGTTATGCCAGACCTCTTGTCGAGGTGGAATCGTTTAAAGATGATGATTCAAAATGTTGGTTAAACTTTCATCTATTAATATATATGCAAATTATGCACAGTGTAATTATAATGTTGATTTTTTTTAACGGAATGATTTAGAAAGTAATATATGTTTAAATTCAGGTTGAAATTTTACATCTTTTGGTAAAATATATATTTACTTTATCGTAATCATAAGAAAGTTAAAAAATCAAATTTGTATAACTACAACTTTAAATTTGTTCAAGTTCAAAGAAATTAAATGGTTTGTATTTTTGCTCAATTATAAATTTTATTTGAAAAAATTTCTATAACATATATTTTTATTGCAGAGGTGAAGTAAAACTAGCTGACTTTGGTCTTGCTCGGCTGTACAATGCAGAAGATCGTCAAAGACCCTATACAAATAAAGTGATCACACTATGGTATCGACCTCCAGAATTGTTATTAGGGGAAGAGCGTTATGGTCCAGCCATCGATGTCTGGAGTTGTGGCTGTATCCTGGGTGAATTGTTCCTTAAAAAGCCTTTGTTCCAGGTAAATTTGTCAGATAATTAATTTGCTATCTTTATCCTACTAAAGTTATAATAAAATACTGTTGTATCTAAGAGATTTTATGATTACTGTATTGTTTAGTTGAAAATACTTATAATCTCGTGCATATCTTACTTTATAATGGGGGAAATAACAAGGCTTTCTCACAATCACCTCATCGAGAAAACAATCCCTATCAAATACACCAGATATTGTTCTTTATGTTATCCAACACTCTTAGATCACATTCTACCCATAGAGGCTATTATTATTATTTTATTAAATGTTCAGCTGTATATTCATCAGTACAAGATTTGTCTGAAAAATAATGAAATGCAATTTAATTCACCAGAATTTACAAGTTATCGCTTTCAAAGTACAACCCTTGGGAAATTACATAGTTACACAGAGATTCCAACATTCTTTCTAACGATCATAACGGTACCAAAAGTAATTTTATGTGGGTTTTTCTAAACTCATCATTTCAAATTGCTGTCATTTCACCATGCTCTCAAAATGGATCTATTTTCGAAATCGTTCCAAGACATCTTTGTAGAAAGTGTAATTAACTGTCTGTTAAATTTAATTTATTAATTTTTCCGTATACGATTTTTTACTTAGCAGGTATTGAAAATACAATAATATTTCAAGTGAAAAATATACGACCTAGACTGGGAATCGAACCCAGGTAGAGCATTGGCGCGTAAAGCCGAAGGTCCTGGGTTTGATTCCCAGTCTAGGTCGTATATTTTTCACTTGAAATATTATTGTAACTGTCTGTCATAGATGTAAAAATTCTTTGTGGATAATACCAAAGCTTTTGAAAAAAATAATCATAGTTTTTACCCTGAATAATTTTTCATATGCCATTTTTTTTCTTTGGCTCATACTCGATCACCCAATGAATCATTTTCTGTTATTACTTTAGCAATGATATTTGATTGAATTTAAAGTCTTTCCAGCAAATCCTGACAAATTTTCAACCAGTTTGTTTTTGGCTCCACCACTGACAGTTATTGTTTGGGGACAAATTTTGCCCAAATTTTTCGCATGTAAAAATGGTCTGTTAAAATTTCTGTAACTGTATTTTTATCCAAATATGTTTCTTTTATAATCATACATATTGGCGATCTTTCACTACTACAGCACTTTCACATTTTAGTAATGTGTTGACAAGATTGGTCTTCCGTAACAACGTTCATTTTAAAAAATTTCTTGTCCTGCTTTGAAATCTGTGTGCCACTTAAAAATCATAGTTCTCGATAGAGTGGTGTCTTCAAAGGCTTACACAAAATTTGATGGCATATAGTTTTTTGATATTTTTCTGCATTACAAACCTTACAAAGTTGTAAAACATGACCATACGCATACAGCATTAGCTCACAACTGGCTCAGTTGATCCAGTATGTACATGCAGCCAACTTCATTACTAACACACCGATAACTATCAACAAGATGCTGCATTATCAGTCGTATATAGGAAAATCAATACATACTTTGAGACAAACCGCATATACTGCTAGATCCTTCTTCTCCATTTTTTCTTATCATATTGCCCTGATAAGATAGGATACTTTTTAGCCCATTCCATTTCCTCTTCCTGAATTGATTCAGTATATGAGTAATTTGGTAAGATTATATTTATCACATATTAAGAGAGGAATTTAAAGACATTGTTAGTGTTATATGCATTAAATTTATGTCATGTAAAATTTAGTTGTTGAAATATAAGAGAGTAGCTGTAAATTAGCTTTATTTTAATAATTATTTAAATATCTGATTTTAAAAACCACTAAATGTCCATTTAAATAACAGCTTAATCACCAAATGAAAGAATGGCCAAAACACCACCCCCAGAGCCACCTTATGCACACAAACACAATTCTTTCATTGGGTTATTAAAGTTTCCACGTGTTGCCCATTTGAAGAAGTAAACAGCTGATTGTTTTCAATAATAAGCCTATCAGTTGATACAACCTTTATTTTGTTTGTGTGTTTGCTTGTTGTGAAAATTGAGGTTTTCATTAACTGTTGTTTACCTATTTTCACAAATTTTACTGTTCAATGAATTCTATCAATCCAAAATTCTCACTAGTGCGAATCGACACGACAATTTCCCATCAGAGGTAGCAGTTACGTCCCTTTGTCCTGAGCTGACTGCTTTTTAATTTTAAACAAGCAACAGATTATGGTGGGATCTCACAGTCCCTTAGGAAACCAACATACCAAAACAGGATTTATTGTAGTGCAACAAATTATAATTTGGTATCAGCCTCTTGACAGCCAGGATTTATAACAGAGTTTTATTCTGTAGAGATTGGTGCTAGACGCCTTCAAAATACATGAATTCAATGCTCCGAATTGGGTCTGGGAATTAAGAGAAAGGCGTTGTTAAATAGGATATAAAAGGAGGCAGTCAATGCTTCATATTTCTTATGGCTCAAGTGAGAATGTGATTGGAGAGGGGAGCGTTGTGATCACATAAACTTGTCGAGGTTTTTATTAGTGAACTCTATTAGTCGGTATCTCAAGTCCAGAACTAGCTGTGAACGTAATAAATAACTTGTGAAACTCAAGTGAGTCTCCAATTTACAATGAGACCACAATCACCAGCTATGGTTCTCTTTCTCTTCATATAATATATAAGTGAAACATAATTTTATGTTGTGGCGTTTTACTTTTCCTACTAAAGATATATTAGATTATATTAAACTAATGTCACGTTTTTAAATGTTTAGGCAAATGTTGAAATGATGCAACTTGAAATGATTTCGAGGCTATGTGGAACACCAACGCCAGCTGTATGGCCCACTGTTATAGAGTTACCATTATGGCACACTCTCAAACCTAAGAAAAGCCATAGACGTAGGATACGTGAAGAATTTATCTTTATGCCTTCGTCTGCCCTCGATCTCTTGGATAAAATGCTAGAACTTGATCCGGACAAGAGGATAACTGCGGAACAAGCATTGAAATCAGCATGGCTGAAAAATGTCAATCCTGAAAGGTAAGAAACATTGTAATACTGAATCTTTTAGTTCAAGATTTGAATAAGAAAACTATATCAATGAATTAAATTGAAACAGTTGGGACGTTTTCATTTTACTGTAGAATATCCGGCCCTGTGTAAATAATAATTTGGATCCATATATTTAATCTATAAAACAGTTAATTTACAATACTTTTGATTCTAAAGCCTCAGCCACACAGAAAACTATGTTAATTATACGAATATGATACACGCTACGTTGAGTGCCACTTCAATTAATATGATTGGTGTTCATAATGTACTGTGGAACAGTAATTCTTCTGATAATATTTTACTTACTTTGGTAATAATATATATATATATATATGGATTCATGATTGAACACAAAGATATAAGACTATGGCAAATATTATCACCTGAAACTAAATGAAAAATTAGATGAAACTAAATTCAAAGAGTACTTGTATGGATTTGTCAGAGTTTAATATTAAAAGTCTTAAGTTTAAACTATCCCAACCAGTCTTGCAATACAAAAACCTAAAATAGCATTCTTTTAAATTTGAAGAACAGCCAAAAATCAGAAGTAGACGTGTTGGTAGAATAGGGAGCTTGATTAGTATAGCAGTGGTGCGTTGATCTTGCTGCCCCAAGGCAATGTTTTGAGTACTTGTGCTGTGTGCTCGTAAGGCACCTTCCCATTTAAGTCAGAGAAAATGGTCAACCTCATTTATACATTCCTTCGTATCTACCATGATTTTTGATCTCTGAGATGTAGATTATCTCTACTGTGACAACTGCACCTTGGTTTCTGGGTTGTATCTGTAAATCCACGACTCTTCACAAATAGTTGTGGTGTTAGGAAGTCAGGGTTGCCATTTGTGGAGTTCAGCATGTCCTACATGACGTTCAGAGGGAGTTGCTGCCACTTTATTTTATTTTTTTAACAGCTACACCATGAGTATAGTAGGTATTCAAATCCTCGCTTAACCCTACTTCATCCACAACAAGTTCTCAGTGATGGTATGACAGTCCAAGATGACCAAAGTCTACACTTATTAGACTTCACCATTTTAGCTTCTTGAATGCCTACCGTAACACAAGTTGTTCTATATTATTTGTGGTTATCTTTAAAATAACTATACTTATTCTTCAATTACCAAAACTTGTTGAATCTTCCAAACGGTTTCCACTTGGGTATTGCCATCCTTGACCGCTACTCAAGTAATTCTGTCATTTTTGCAACAAATGAAAATGCAGTAGAGGCTGAATACATCCCTTACTCCTCACTGATTGCTCTCTGCAGGTGGGAAAATTTCATTAAGATACCCACCATCAGATTTCACAAATTGTTCTTCGTTTTTTTCTGTAAAAAAATTTGGGTTGAATACTTTATGTACAAACTTTGTACATTATGTGATAACTTCTTTACTACCTAGTTTTGTATCTATATTATATTTATTAGAAATAAATGCAAATAATCTTTTTGTTAAAGAATGGTCCCTCCAGAGTTACCTACTTGGCAGGACTGTCATGAACTTTGGAGCAAGAAACGAAGACGTCAGCTACGGGAACAACAAGAAGTCTTACCTATTGGTAAAGTCGTTCAATCAAAGGGCAATAGAAACATGCAGTTTGTTGACGATGGCATTGATATAGGAGGAGGGTAAGTGTTTTTTTTCCTAATATTGAGGAATGTGTGTTGTATAGTGCATGTTAAGTGTTATTGCATTCAAGTATGTACTTTTAGTCATTTAAATTTTATTATGTATCTTCGAAACTTGGAGAAAATGTAGAATGAAATATTTGTTTTATAATATATTATGTAGAGATTATAAAATAGAATTGACTTTATTGATAGTTCTTAAACATCACAGTTTAAATCCATATTCTTTTTTGAAATAGTTGTAATCCTTTAGTATTAATACTTACGAACAGATTCATTATAATTCACACCCCAATTAATCCTTAAAATAACATTTAAAAAACAGTGTTTGTTCTTTGCTACAAATATTATCCTTTACATTTGTTCTCATTGAATGGTGGACTTAATTTGCAGAGAAGGGTTTGATTTTTTATTTTTTTTCTATATTTTCCTAAATTCTAGTAGCGATTTTAAGAACTAATATATAATTGTCATTATTAAAAAAATACTTTATGCATTAATTTGTTAAAAATACATAATTTTATCATTTCACTTTACAAAACTCTTGGCTTTATTTTGATTATCTATGATGGCTATTTGATAAGTCAATGATTTTGATAAGACATGGTGCTCTAATCGAAAAGTTTCATTTCATCTTTAACGTTTGCCGTCTTATTTAGCTATAAAAAAAAAGTTTTAAAACCGCAGATACAAAAGAAAGTTGTTAACACCATTCATAATCAGATAGGTTTGTGTGCCTTTGCAATCAGAAAAAAACTAATTTCTTCTGTTCTTAAAGCATTACCTTCACACCTAGAAAAGTAAAAAAAGTATTATGGACACACTGTTCCGTCACATGGAATGGTTCTCAATAGGTTTACTGCGGTCGTACGACCATTACTACATTCCAGAAAGGAAAGAGCCATCAAAACAGTGGAATTCTTCTGTTGAACATTCTCCGAAGAAGGCAAAAATTGATTTCATCAACTGAAAAAGTCATAGTGACAACTTTTAGGCGATCACATAGCATAATCTTTATTGATTTCCTGGAAAAGGGGAAACTACCGCAGGACAGTATTATGCCTCCTTTATTGTATCAATTTCATGATTAATTGATGAAAAATAATCCCACTTGGCAAAGAAAAAAATTCTCTTCCGCCACGAAAATGCACCAGCTCATCTATCTGCAATTTATATTTTCCCTCGGAGTGAGTACAGGTGTACCAAACCCTAGGAACCTAGTTGGATCTACACCTTTCTCCGTTTAATCTTGAGTTAAATCCTTCTTACATCTCTTCCAACCCTGACACTATAAGAATATTTGAGGTATAGGGGTCTTTTTTATACTCTTTCTCTTTTTTTTTTATAGGACAATTGACCGAGAGGTTTTTCGCCTGTAAACAACAAGAAGAAAAGACAATTGCCATAGCCAAATTTTTTGATTTACATTACAAACTGCTCTCATCTATTTCTCCAAATTTGGCCCCTATTGTCCAAATTTAGCCTCTTGTGGATTTTTCTTTTTCCAACCTTGAAGAAATTGCTCATCATATTATTTCGTAGACGTCAAGAAGTTGGATAATCATTTGATAAAGTGTATTGAGATAAAAGGAGATTATGCTAAGCTTAAAAAATAAATCTTACTTAGGTAAGAAAGAAATGTTTAATGTCAAACCCTCTTGACAGTAACCCTAGTTGTCTAACCTAACCTAACCTAGGTCAATTTGCACTTGATGGTAATTGACCATACAATGTTAAAAAAACAGCAGTGATTTGAATAATAATAAGAAATAATGTTACACAGATGTCTTGTCTTTATTTTTGCTTTTATAATATATAAACGCTATTGTAATAAATGTTAGATTTTGTATGGATAGGAGACGTAGGCTTACCCTAGAAAGTGGTACAATGTCCTTGGTTTTACCTAGTAGTGCACAACTAGAAAAACACAATAAAACACTAAAGTTTTGAAATATTTCGTAAACACTGTTTATTTTCTAAATCAGTAATTACTTTTAGAACTTTAGTGTTTTATTGTGTTTTTCTATTTGTGTACTACTAGGTTGTTTACCTAGTACCAAGAACCACTTTCCGAAGTAAGCCTTTGTCTCTTATCCATATAAAATCTAAACATAGGCTATGTGCCCTATTAAACTCCCAACTTAAATGAATGTTAGGCGATTCATAATAAATTTGTATTGAATTAATTTTAATAAAATTGTTTTATTTATGGTTCAAATAATTTATATAATTAAAACAAAAAAAGTATGTACGTTTTTGGCAGGAGTTTTAAAAATATGAATAATAGTTACGACTGTTTAGTAGTCTTTTTTTTTTTTTATAATTTAAGAATTATTGAACTTTTTAGAACTTAATCAGTAAATGAAAAAGGAATTTCATAATTTACGTTTTGTTTCTTGTATATTTTAATACTTTTTGCTTTTAGCATTTTTAGATTTACCTTCTAAAAAAAAAAATTATTTTTCTCAATCACATTTAAAGTGATGACAAAAAATGTGAAGCTTTTTTCCTACCTACAATCACTTTAGTTTTAATCTGTTTGAAAATTTATTATTATTTAGAAGTTTTTGAAATTGTTTGAAATATTTATTTGGAAATACATTCTTAGTTTAAACGAAATTTGGGGAGGGGGTATTTGTCATCTAAACTTTTGTAATGAACATTAAAGCAGTTTTTTTCTTCTTTTTTTTCTTTTTCAAAATTAAAGTTTAAATATATAGTTTTTGTTCTTGCAATCAATAATTTACCTACCTGATTAAATTTGAATTTGACACATGAGTTTTTGTTATAATATATTTTTTTAAATAAGCTGTTTAAAAAATAAAAAAAAAATTGGTGCAATTATTTTAATTCAATTAAAAATAAAGTTAAATTTTCCAATAGGACCATCGAAAAATTATAATTTATTTGGGGTCTTAATTTCATTAAGTTATTTATTTTACGTAGATTCAGCTAATGTTAGGTTTTTAGTTTTGTTTGAGTTAGCCAGTACTGTATTGCTTGCAGATCCCCTCCTATTTCGCCTCTGCAGAAACGAGCCTTCAACGACAGGTAATGTATGCCTTTTTTTCTTTTCTTTATTTTTATTGTACTTAAGGCAAACTAGTTTTGTAGTGTTCACGATACTAGCTTGTATAATGTTGTTGATGCGTTTGTTTATTTTGAATGAGTTAATATATTATAAAAAGTATATTTAAGGTTAATTTATAGGCCATACTATTTATACATTTGTGTTTTTTTAATACTTTGTACACTATTAAAATCATAATATATTCTTTAGTTTTACTTTACAGAAAATCATGTTCATTTGAGTCAACTTTAATCGATTTTAACGAAATATAGTTAAAACTTGTTATGTACAATCATATTATTAAAAAATCTGTTCTCATAAAATTAATATTAAAGTACTTGAACAATTTACCGTTCGCTTTTCAAATCAAGATCTTGTGTGTTGTGGTTTTATTTTTCACTTTACTTATATAGTAAAATATTTTGGTGAGATATTTCTTGCACAGTAATAAACCTGTTTTCAATTGCTATAATTTTTATTTTTCAGAACTTATGGATTCATTATAAATGTTTGGCTTGGTGATCTAATCTTAAAAAGCTGTGTCTTAAATAAATCCTATATTCGGCTGTTTTGTGAAATAAATAAAACAGCTGTGTTTCTTAACATATTGAATACACACAACACATTTTAATACACTTTATAATACAAAATAAGAAAATATATCACTTATATAATTGTAGGATATATTTTTTTAACTAATAATTGTGTAGGCCCAAAGTTTTTTATACTGTGTTGTGTGTATTTGTGGCCCAGCCAAGGAGCCCACCAAATAAAAACCATAACAAGTATAAATTTGGATGTAATGGGAAGGGATTCTAAATAATAAAATATGAATTGGCACTTGCGATTTTGTTGAGCAGTGCAAGATCACGTAGAAGGGGGGAGAGACGAGGAGTGGGGGGCTTGAACCAGCGAGCCGAGTGAGAGTCTGTTCCGAGAGCCGCGAGAAGGAAGTTGAAGGGCAGACCGCTACAGGACGAGGTCAGTCCATTTTCGGCCACGTGCTATATAATTAATCGGTATGCTTTTCGGCCACTATTAAGGCTTTATATAGCCGTTATGTCTTTTTTATAAATTATAATTTTTTCTGTAATCTTCTAATTCGGCGCTAAAATAAAAGAGAACGTTTAATTTAACTTACGTTGCGTGCGTTCATTAGCGTCCTAACCCGACTCCTTGGCCCATCCTGACAAGATTCAGCAAAGGTGTACGCGGTCTCCAGCCAGCCGAAGCTTCCAGCTGGTCAAAAGAAGTGGAGACGGTCGCATATTGTATATTTTACAACTTAACATGCACCTTATGGTGTAATTTATTCTCGAAACAGCTATTGTGGGATATATGAACTGCTGTTCCTCTCGGGATGTAATATAAGATAGGTTTACTATATGAAGATTATAGATCGGTTCCACATCGGTTTCTTTTTTTTTATTTGCTGATTGCCATCTTGCACTTGTACAGCACGAATAAATTTTATATATTTTTGTAAACATATTGCAATAATGTATCTGTGCCTAGTTTCCTTTGTTATTTATATCAAAATTTGTACTGTAGACATATAAATTCAATGTACTCTTTGAATCCTTCAAAAACCACCATTTTACATCATTGAAACGAATGAAAAGATATACTATTCACCATAGATAACTATCTAAAACACAAACTGTAACTACCATCCTTCCTTATTTACATAGAACCTGTCAGTATGACAATATAACCTGTGTAATAAATATTTTGCAATTAGGACAGGTTAGGTTAATTTGGTTTTAATGTAATATCAAACTAACCTTGATTCTCTTGCTCTAAATGCCAAATATTCCTGTGAGTTATAGGCTACTTCATATTAACATGTTTTTAAAAAATGTATGAAACTGTTGATTTTTAAAACTGCACTCATTCCTGTGTAAATCACAGAGTGTCTCTCTACCAGATTTGTAGGTGGTTTATTTAAGGTGATAGTAAACCTTTCATTTATTTGTGTTTGTGATTCAAGATGATGGTTAACAAAAATTATTGTATTAAATTACAAATTTTATTTGTTATCAACAATTTTAGAAAACAAATGTACAAAAGTGATCTATAATTATTTATAGGTTAGAAAACCAACACCAATCCTGTCTAAATTGACCCCATAACTTGTTGTTTTTGTTTTTTTTTAAACTTGAGTTTTCCAAATATTTATACTTTCTCTTCCCTTAACCCATTGGCCTAGACATACGGAACTGTTCCGTATAGTCCCCGAGTGGCCCACTAATAGACATACGGAACTTCTCCGTGTCCCAGAAAACAATGTTCTTTATTAAACGTAGGTTTGACGTAGTTCCGAATAAATCTGTTAGATGACAGCAGCGTCCACTGAGAATGGTTTCTTTGCATTTTATTGTGAAAATTACGATTAAAGTGTAGATAAATTGCACTTTTTTATAAGCAGTGTTCACACGCAGTCCCAGTGAAACCTTACGACGCGTGTGATATAACCTAGATTTATTCAGTTACGATATCGTTATTATACTTTTAGAATAGTTAGATTACTTGATGTTGGCAACACTTGTAAGCAACGTATAAAATAAACAGATGACTTCTGTGTTCTGGTTAGGTTATAAACATTTGTTTTGTTTACTGTTTTAGTGAATACTAATGTTGTGCTGTGTTTCGTAAATAAAAAATATAGAAAATCGTTATTGTACGTTAACTTGTATGTATTTTTTATAGAGAGAATTTAATTTAGAATAAAATGGTGAAAACAGAACTAAAATCACAATTACGAATCAAAAGTTATTTATATTTTTCTAATAATGTACAAAATCAGCCATTTTAATTGCTAGATTAGGGTCAAGCAAAGTTTCCGAAAAAGGCTAGGCCAATGGGTTAACAAAAGTTGTTGTGATACAAATGAATTGATTCCTGATAGTTTGTTTTGAAACTGATCTAATAACATTATAATTTGCTAATTTAATTGTGTTGCATTTTTATTTTTTAAACGAAGTTAACAGAATTCGAGCGTATCCAATTTTAAAAACGTGTGGATACGGGAGTCTAACAAGGGGTGGTATTTAGTGTTTTTCAAAATGTATTACTGTACTTTTGTGATGTTTCAGTAGTTTTTGTTTATTGCCTAAATAACCTTTTTATATAAGATCAGTCAGAATGAAAAGAAAATTCTTACATCTTTTAACTAATAATAGTATAATTTTTATTTTTATTAAATAGTTTTTTATCAATAGTCTTTGTAACATACATTAAAATTTTCTAGTTCAAATGAAATTTAATAAATCATACAGACAACTTTTTTTTTATATTTCCATAAATTAAAAAAGTTTGAAACTATGATACAGGTCCCACACTTTGGAGCACACTGTATATCCTATAAACACTGCTTATCCGAGCTATTGCGAGGAGGTGCATGTTGATTTTCGATGAACAAAATTTCCGATAAAACATGAATATTTTCTGGTGATTTAAGATAGAAAAGTCAAAAATTTCATGCTTAAAAATAGAAAACAAATATCTGTGGTATGTACTAAAAATAAATTAACCTATTTGTGGTTTTAGTTCGTTTTGTAAATAAAATAATAAATTTTCTATTTTGATTTTAAAGTAATTACCCCTATTTTTCGTGTCTAGTGGTCTAAAAATTCAGTTTGTAAAGGCAACCGCTGTTTCAAGATTTTTATAGTCTCATCTTCAGACTGCACAATTGTCAATTATGCTACATGAAGGTCATTATAAAGTTTACAAAACACATTTATTACATATATAAAAATTTAGTTACAATAAAACAAAACACTATTTATACTTTGGCATGGGAGTCTAGACATGACCAGCGAAGACGTCACGCCATGGTATATAAAAAATCATTGGCCAAAGTATAAACCCGTTTTTACTAGTTTTGTGTTTTCAAGTAATGAATGTGTTTTTTGAACTTTATATAATGACCACCTAGGAGCAGCGAATTGACGATTGTGCAGCCTGAAGATGAAACTATAAAAGTGTTGAAATCGCAGTCGTCTTTACGAGGTGAGTTTTTAGTATAGACTTCCTAGACAGAACAAAATGGGTTAATTTTAGTTATATAAACATGTGGTCTTGCTGGCTATACAATAATGAAATTATTTATATAGTTTAATTGAACGTTTGCCATAATTTCTGTGTATAAAAACAAATACTCAACATTTCGAATGTGTAAATCAACTCCCTTTATCAAGTGATAATTCTAAAACTTGAATAGAAGGCATCAGCCTAGTAGCTTACGGCCATGTTTGAAAGCTTACAACCTAAAGCTAGGTCTGAGCCATCAAAAAAAGTGTGAAATCAAACAACAAAATTAACACAATTTTCGTAAAACTAATTTAAATTACTCCATTTTTTAATATTAACAACCTTGTTCAATTCGTAAGCGTGATCTTACTGCATTTCGGACTAATGAACTATCAAAGGTTTACGCAGGTGTGAGCCTATTTGATGGCGTTTTGTTCCGTGTACTACCTAAAGTTCCGTTGAAGTTAACTTTATCCTACTATATCACAAATCGTGAAGCAATAAAATTCTACAAATAATGAGGATTTATAACCCTAAGGGACTCACTTATAGTGAGTACAGGATTGGTAATCTCAAATAAAACCTAGTTGGTTTTACAATTTTTTTCGTGTAGTTTTGGGTTATATCCCTTTCTATCAAGTCTCTTGACCGTCTCTTGTTCTTTTCCGAATCTGATGTTATTGCAGTATTCGAGAGCTAGGGGTCTTTATAATATGTTCTTTTCTTCCCTTTTGATAAGGCGATGATAACAGAGAGGTTTTTGTCTTTAAAATACAAGGAAAAAAAGAACATTTTAAAAATACAAATTATAAAATAATTTCGAACCATTGTTATTAGTTGGTACGTCCAATATTTGAATGAAAGCGTAAGCATTTGGATTTTACGTTATTTTTGAGCTCCTAATAATGCCCATAAAATTGTTGATATCCAACGTTAGAAAAACAAAATTAGTATTTTAAAAATCAGCTCTTAATAATTTTTTTAATAAATTTTAATAATGAACTCTCCAAAAAGCCAGATGAAATTTTTTAAATTATTATCTTCTTCTCCCCAGCTCCTTTATCAGGATTTCTTGGTTGACAATTTTTTAAAGACCTAATTTTATTATTGATTAAAGTTAGAATTTCTCAAAATTGGCTGCACCAATTTCATGAAATTTAGATAAAGTGTTAAGATTAATGTGAATATTTGAAATTCCTAGTAAATTAAATGTGAAAAACCTCTCGATTGTCATCACGTTATAAAAAAAATAAGATAAGATAAAGACCCCCCTCAACCCCGGATCTACCTAAAAGAAGTTGTAGATTCAGTTATGGTCTCTTGGAGTTGCCACGCCCATACTAACTATAGTGTGCCTCTGAAGGTCTAAGTAAAAGAAATTGACAGTGCAGGGATAATTAACAAAACCTGACAGTTATAAAAAAAGGAGATTTTTTATAGTAATTTCAGCTCATAATATAAAACAGTGTGAAATATGCAGTGTTTACAGCTTTTAATTATATGAACACAATAACACTTATTACGAAACTGATCTGTACACATATTTCTATTGATATTCAGAAAAATTGACTTGAAAATCTCAACTTGGTAAACATTTTATACAGTTTTTTTTGTTAATATGTTGTGGTGTTGTTCAACTTATAACATACTAAATTACAAAAAAAAATTCAGATTTCAATTCCGCATATAATGGTAGCAACCCTACCTCTCTACGATGCCAAATAGGAGAGTTATTGTAAAAAGTGTAATTTTGAACCCTGGCTTCCAAGAAAATATGATATTACTATAATTACAAGATCCGGGACTCTGAGTCATCAAATAATGATCATAGCGAGTTGAGGCTCCTTCACATTGTACAACTTTTTAGGCGTACAAAGTTTGTGACACTGACACAAGATCTACAAGATGTAGCCAATGTCAAGAAAGTAATGATATAGATAATTACGAGGTTCAGAAAACTTCTGTAATAACTGTTAAATAAACTTTCCCCACATGACCCAAAAAAGCCACTTTTAGGCATTACATTTAGAAGATATGCTTGTATTAAATTGTATGATGAGGTGAGTAATTACCATGATAACACCCATCAACTTGTGTTTTGTTTGTGTTACTCTCATGTTTAAACCAGAATCAAAATACACGATGTACGTAGAGTTGCATGTTTTTTGTAGTGTAGTTGTTGATCGTTTCATTGTTGCTAATTTTGTATTTATATTATTTTAAATAGAAATGTTCTTATTTTAACATTTGTTCTATGTGATCATAGGAATGATGAATTGTTACAGTTCATCCAAAGCACTGAAGATGGAAGCAGGTTTCATGTCAAGAGAAATGGTATATCAGAATCCAATAGGACCAGCGGCAATGTTGGAATCGCCCGTCTCTCCTAGATCTCGCACACTTGTGGAAACTTCAACGCCAACCCCAGCTTCACGTATAAACACAGGTGTCAGACCGATGTCGATATCAACATCATCAAATCATTCTGAATCAAGAACGCCACCTGCTGCCGTAATTCAAGAAGATTCAGAATCGATTCAGAATCAGTTGACGAACATTGCGCATTCGCTGCTTCATAAGCAAACGATTCGAGTCAATCAACTTATGTCTTTACATAATGAGAAAGAGGTGAGGCTCAAGAAAAATTTTAAGTAATTTATAATAAATTCAATGATTTATAGTGAATTCTTGTTTAAGGAATATTTACTGTGTATACTGGTATAGTGTGCGATAGCAAGTGTAAATAAAAAAGTACACAAAAAAAAAATATGGGATTGTAATTGATAAGAGATATTTTTCCCCGTTTACAACTCCTGAGAAGATACTCCAATCTGTTAATTAACATCATACAGCAAAATAAACTAAATTTGTTGTTGTATTATATTTGACATCCTTTGTAAATTCTGTCAGTGTGTTCTGGAATTTTATAGATTTTTTTTTAATATGCGGTAATATCTTGTACAAGAATTTTAGCTGAACTTTTCAATAGTGTACGAATCAATTTAATTATCTAGCACATTAATTTCAAGCTATAGTTTAAAATTCTCACCTTTATATTATTATGTAAAGCAAAGATTTAAGGGTTAATAAAAGCAGCTATAAAGCTCAATTTCAGATAGGCAGAGTGGAATTCAGGTTTCTTAAGCTTCTCTTGGGACATTTTGATTAAATCGACTTCTTAAGGAGATTCTTTCAATGCAAAGCATACATATGGATGGAGTTTAAGGATTTTGTTCTTAAACAGCAACTATGTTCTACGTAGTTACTAATTCATTGTGTTTTGCATTTTATACCATTTGAAAAGTTATGGTGTATCGGAAAAGGTAAAATAAAATGTTTTCTTAATTTAAAAGATGGTGTGAAACTCTATTTGACTTTAAAATTATATTTATATAGAGTGCGAGAGTGAAATGTGACTTTTTCAATAGTGATTTTGTAAGGCAATTGAATGTAATAGAAATAAAACATTTTTATGTATTTATAGTAGTTATACAATTTATTAAATTTCAGTTACTTAAAAAAAAAAATACTGTTACCTTTGTAAACTTCATTTTAATAAATGACCACCCTGAAATTGAATACATTTGATTAGTCGTTTGAAAATTGTCTATAACTTTTGACAATGCGTTATCAATTTGTCTAATATCTATAATTATTCTATTTTTCAAATTCACAGTAGTACGTGGCTTATTTGGAAACACTTCAGATTCCAGGTACGCCCAACATAGTATGCAACAGTTGCAGGAGAATTTGTAGGCGAATTTAGATCTCTAAATGTGAAATGAAGTGTCCCAAGACATGCTTCTCGGAACATTCATTATTTCTCGAGAAATATGCGGTGTTGTATCATCCTGTTGTAAAAAGTATGGATCAGTAATTCCAAATACAGATACACAACACCATATAATAATTTGGCACTATGCAGCGGTTTTTCATGCACTTCTACATTGTATTTTCCAAAAATGGAAATTTTGTATGTTAATAGTACTACAGGATAAAAATCTGCCTCACCTCACGTTATTTAAAACATCAGGATTCTTATTCAGAATTTCATTAAACCAACTACAGACTTCTAACTGTATTTAAAGAAGCTTATTTACTATAAGAACTAGTTGAACTTTGAATTATCACTGCCTTAACTCTCTCGACAGTCCGTAGTACGTACTGTTCCCCCAATACAAAATTAAATGTATCGCAAACATTACCAGTATTATTCCTCTTTTGTCGAACAACATATTCCCCCACCACTACTTACGGTTGGCTTCCACTACTGATTGAAAATTGTCACATTCCATTGCCACACCCGTTCCTTTAAAATTTTAGGTTCTACAAAAATATTTTTTTTTAGATACATGATACTAAACTCATAATAATATATATATATATATATATACAGTAAAAACTCTCTAATCCGGATTAATGTGGCGCCGGCCGATCCGGATATCGAAAAATCCGGATCAGAGTTAAAGTAGTTTTAAACGTTAACAAAACGTAGCAAATTTACGTTTTTAGCACTAAAACACGTTGCGCTTACGATAAATTGTAGCTTTAACAAAGTATTCTAAAAATTAACTATGGTTTTCAAGTTACTGTAATATATAGGCGTTACGTTTTAACTGTACTATTATGTAATTTGCCGTAGCTTGCCGGTACGGTAACTGGTAACAAAAGTACCAAAAACAACAAAAGGTAGGTTAATTAAATAAATATTACAATAGCTATGTTTAAAATTCTATTTATTTTAAGCTGAATGAGGTTCAGCATAAAGTACACAAACAACAATTAATTAGGTCTACAGTGTTAACTAAAAATATCAAACGAAAAATGAAGATTAGAAAATAAAACAGTACTATAAATACGTACAGGATTGTACACGTGAAATTTTGATGAACGTACGATAAATGTTAGTTTTCATTACAGTACAGTCATTTGTACTCACGTCAGTTTTTATTTTAAAAAAGATGTAATGGTAGCTTGCTTGGCTCGTTGAACACGCTTCTTAGATGTAATATCTCTCCATCTACGAAAAAGAAGGAGATCGGCCGGTGAGGATTCTTCTTGTTCTTCCACGTAGTCTATCAGCTGTTCAAGTGCTTGAAAAGCTTCGCATGATTTGTTTACGCACACCTGTAAATTTTATTTACGTACAAATCGTACCCAGTGCCCAGCTCAAAAACATCGTTCACTACTATTCGGCCCGAAAATATTATTTTTGTATAGAAAATTGTATTTTTATTATTTTTTATACGACGGCCGGATATCGGAGATCCGGATCAGAGAGTTTTTACTGTATATAAATACCTTATTGGCATCAAGAACAAGTCAGTTTTTTTATTGAATAGGGTTGCAGTTGTTTCATCAAATGTTGACATAATCAAGCCGAGCATATTAGAACTTGGAACAAATGTGCCCACGCTTATGATATTAAGATCATAAATGTTATATTATATAAGCAAGTCTGAAGCCAATTGTGGAAATAAAGTATGATTTTTAATATCATGCTATTTTTATACTTTTTTTCCTTCTTTTAGTTTGTTATGTTATGTCTCTTTGGTTATGTAAAATTTGATTATGTTTTGATTGCACAAAATATATTTGTTTTGTAGTTAATATAAACAATATTATTAATTTTGTTGAGTCCAAAAAGCCTGATAAATGTTTGGAATAAATAATCTTGAAAAGAGAAAAATGTTTACTTATTTTATATACATCAAGGAAAAAAGTATAATAATATTTTAGCTTAATGTATTTAACATTATTCTTGAATTTTTGATTTATTACAATAAAAAATAAATTCATGAGCGATATTAATATATTGTTATATTATCATTTTTCATTATATGAATTAAATTAATAGACAGACACATAGATTCAATCTGTAGAGTTTTTTTAATAATTATACAATTGAAAATGAAACACTTGTAAAAAATAGAATTTCTCAAGATTTGTTGTTTCCTTTTGATAAAGATCTGGTAGTTTTAGTTTTGGTTGATCTTTCTTTTCTTTAAAATAAATTTATATTGGAAATCAAAATTGAAAGGTGTTTTTATTTCATTGGCTTTTTTATCGTTGACTAATATTGGAAATTAAAAATGTGATGTTTTGTTATAAACAGTTTCATATAGGTTTCACTAATCTTATGTTAGCATACATGTTTAGGGCCATTGTAGTCCCAATTTTTGTCCGATTCACTTGAAATATGGTATCCATTTAATATAGTCTTTTCATTACCTTGTGTAAGTATGGTAATTAATAAAATCATTTGAAACGTTTTAAAATGGCAGTGGGTATAAGTCTACCCATATTTGTGAATTAATATATCCTCAAGCGCTATAGCCCTCCACCAAAAGAAATTCTTTCCACTTGTCTCTTGATACCCTAAGACTACCTCTCCACCAGCTTGGTCCATCCATCTTGTACGTTGTCTTGCCTTTAACTTGTATGTATTAACCCACCAAAGCTTTATTAAGCTCTTGATTAAATAGCTCTCTCCAAATCCCATTTTCTTTCATGGGGCCGTAAATCCTTCTTAATATTTTTTCTTTCTAATATGGCCAATTTTTGTTAATCTACTTTTTTTAGAATTATGTTCTGTAGGTAAAAATTGGCCTAATCAAAGCTTAAAGTTTCAAATATTTTAATAGTATGAATGAGCTACAATTGTTTCGCCTTGCGGCATCTACGGGCAACTGATGCCGTAGATCAGTTGTCCGTAGATGCCGCAAGGCGAAACAATTATAGCTCATTCATACTATTAAAATATTTGAAACTTTAAGCTTTTGCTTTATTTATCCTTGAATATGGAGTTTCAACAAGAAATATCTGCTATTACATTAAAGTAGATTTTAAAAGTTTAGTGGGATAATAAGCTCATAACTGACATGCTAGAGGCCATCAGAGCTTCAAACCCCCCCCCCCCATCTCTATTGGCCACTACATGTCTCTTTTCAATATCCTTAGAATAATAATTTTCTAAATTCACACATGATCCAAAATTTAGAAATCCTTCAACTTTTTCAAACACATAACCCCTAATCTGGAGTAAAGGCAGTGTTGCCCCACAAGTATGTAGTTAGTTTTATCTTTATTTATAGATAGCTTTAGTCGATGTCTCCAGTGGTTGGGAGGGAGGCTTCTCTCAAACCAGATTTGGACCTACTTATGATATCTATATCATTGGCATATGTTAAAAGTTGCACATCCTTATAAAACAAAATTCATTATACAGTACATTCAAATCTTAAATATCAATTCCTAAAAATACATGCCTAGAATTTAAACTTTGGAGATCGCTTCCCTCATGGTAAACACAACTTTAAATAATCTTCAATCAATTAATTCCTAATTGTTTTCTTAATTATTAACAGTAAGTTAATTTTTCCACTATAGCCAAAATGGAAATATTTGTTTCCTGGTTTGGCTTTGTTTAAAAAAAAACATAAAATTTCACCCTGGAGAAATTTTTGTATAATTGATTTCAGTGAAGCTCAAGAATTTAAGGCTGCACAATATTGGATAGGTTATGAGAAATCATTTATCATCCAATGTCTTCTGATTATAAACGATTCATTAAACTACAAAGTACAAACAGAATTTTGAACTATAACTATTCATTATTTTATGATATATATTATTATTTTTTTAAATATATATTGATAATAGAAACACCTATAATTTACTCATTATTAGAAGTTATTTATTATATTTTTTTTCAAATAAATTTGAAAGCTTAGTGTTTAAGACTTGTTTATATGTCATCATTCATCAACAATTTGTTTATTTGTATAATGTTGATGCAAAAATATAAATAATAAAAGTAAATAAATCTTCAAGTATGGTGTGTTATTTTAGTTTTAATTCCAAATCATTGAAAGGTTAAATTTAGGTTACCTGAATTGAGAAACATTTAAGGTACGGTAAACAAGATGTTACTTCCCTGTTCGTAATTATTAGCAAGGTTATGTAACAGTAGTTACGTTGGTCTTACCTCTGCTAACACTGACTATGTCGATAGATCACCAATTGTATGTCATATATCTAAAACCTAACCTGGTAAGCTGGAATTTTGCGTTGTTTTTCAAAAAAATAATAAAACAGACATTGCAAAAAAAAATTCCTTTCACCCATCCTTGAAACAAAATTAAAACTTTTTTTTTTCAGTTCGGTAGTTGTCAGTCCAAATAATGAAAATGAACCATGGATGCAGGCATTGAAAAAAATATTTTTTTTATTGTCGTTAAGCACATTTCAATGACAATAAGACAGTGTCAACATATACAATATAAAACATCTAGAACATCATCCTTTAAGAGTAGTGTCCACTACAAAATCAATATAACAACAAAATATACCAAAGGATAACAAGAATGCAATACAACTATAAGATGACAAAATATTAGGTCAATCATTTAAAAATTAGTGAACTAGTATCACAAACCATATACAGTAGAACCTCTGTTAACCGGCCTCGGATTAACCGGCCTATATCGTAGTTTACTGGTTGGATGAGAGTTTCCGAAAATAAATTGTAATTGAAACACCAAAGCGGCGGCGAGTCAAACGACTTTGTCGATAGCGATATCCCATTGTCGGCGGCGTAAAAACACCGCGGCACCAAAGCACCGGCGAGTCGAACGACTTTGTCCATAGCAGTAACCCATTGTTGGCGGCATAAAAACACCGCGGCATTGGCACCCGTCGGTATAGCAGACATACACAGACATAAACGTTTGATGGGCCCCTTTTTTTCCACGAATCAATTTAGTATACATTATGGAAAATATAACATTTCTTTTCAGTTTTCTTCTTGTCTTTGACTGGTTATGATCTACGTACAGTATATACAGTAAATAAAAATGAGCGAGTTACGAAAACGGAAGCGTGTGTTGGTTTAGTTTGAGATGTGGTTAAATGTGTCAAACGACTTGACAGAGGGGAATCTGTAAAAAAGCTTTGTAGTGTTTAATTTTTTCATATTTGATGTATAATATACATAACATAATATATACGATACATTTATGTACAATAAAATGAGTTGCAATGACATCTTAATTGCATAATTCTTAGCGCTACCTAATTAAATAAGCTTTCTTTGAACGAAAACAGATTTTTCACGGGAACCTCGGATTAACCGACCCGGGTGTCTGTCCCGACTAGACCGGTTAAGAGGGGTTCTACTGTAATATACAAAGCTTTGAATTTGAGCTAATTACTGACTCTTAATATAAACATTTTTTAAGCTAGTTGTCCAAGTTTTATTTTTATACATAAATAACTGTTGCTAGTGTTTTTAACTTTACAGGTATTTGATCTATAGAGTATTGTTTCTAGTACTATAACTTTTAAGATTTTTCTTGACATTCAGTAAACAATAGTAAATATATAAACTGGGTAGTGTCATTATTTGAAATTCTTTAAATATGGACAAACAGCTAACTCTTTCTGGAACATACTTTATAGTTCTTAATTTTTTTTTTTCCAAACAAAAACTCTTTGCAAACTACTGCTGTTACCCATAGTGTTATACCATACGTCAAGTGTGAATGACAAAATGTATAATACACATTAACTAGCATATCTACACTGATACTGGCCTTTAATTTGCACATTAAATGGGTAACTAGACAATTTGTTATATAAATTAGTTATGTGACACTCCCAATTTAAACGATAATTCAAAATATATGTACCTCACAGTTTTAGTGGAACAATCTGTATTCAAACTATTCAGAGTAAAGACCATTTTTTCAACATTACTGTCGTTAATAACAAAGCTTTAAATAGCGCCTAAACTTGTTTCTCGTGTTTGATTAACGCAAACTCAGCATAAATGGTATTTGATTAAAATTGAGATTTTTCACACGGGTTTGGGTAAATTTTCACATTTCACTAAAATTTGAAGAAAATTGATAGAACCCATGGCCGGTTTATCCTTTGTTTTTTTACCACCATTTTTTGAGAGATAGTGACTAATACATTTTGTTTGGGTTATTAGAAGATAACAAAATTTAATCAAAATTGTATAAAGCAATTTTGAGATAATCATATTTTTTTTGTCTTAAAAGAGCTACCCCATAGATTTAAGGTTAATTATAAAACAAACAAAAATCTGGCGATATGGTCAAAAAATGCCCACATCAAAACGACAGACAGACATTATTTCAAAAACCACTTTGACTCAGGAACCAAACTATGTCAAGTTTTTGACCCCCATCATATAACTTTTTCTAGAAATATGTATATGAGGGATTGTAAAATCCATACAAAATGTATACGTGCTTATATCCATGTATAGTACAGAATAACTATTGTTAAACAAATTTTATTTATTGGATTTTTGAACAGTAGGACAAGACTTCCTGCAAATTAAAGAGGTTTTATATTGGTGTTATTCTATATCTCCAAACACCTTTTTGTGTTTGAGTGAATGCTCTCATAGCCGTACCACTTTCCAATAAATGACTAGAAGTTTCAAACGTTCTACATCTATTACAAGATAGATTATCCCTTGATATTTCTTCGTAGAACAAATACCAACAGACCAATATCCATCCTAAGCTAATTCAAAAATACCTACGTTGCTGCATTTGGTTTGTATGTCAGCCCTTTTGCACAGAGACATAACCAGTCTCAAAATCAGCTCTTCAAATTTCATTAAAATTTTAGTGAAATGTAAAAATTTAAGAGTTAAATCCACGTTCAAAATCTCAAGGAAAAAATACAGTTCAGGAACGATTATTTAAAAAAACAAAATTGAACTTTGGCTACCATCATTAAAATCTTTATTTTAATCAAATATGGTTTACATTTAGATGTATTTATAGAATTTTATATAATAACTAGGCCTTTTTTATTGTCAACTGCTGAACTGATATTTTTGGTGACAATTAGTTTTGGTTTGGTTTTGGTTAATGAGTGAGAGAAAGTTTGCACAGTGTTCTTACACTATATATTCCCTTAATAGCATTCAAAATACCATAAGGATGCAAACTATCAAGAACTGTTTAGGGCTAAAAACTGAAATTTACTTTAACGAGTCTTAAATAAGAACCCCAATTTGGAATATAACAAATACAATAAAGATTCTACTTCACTCCAGAATACAAAATAACTTCTCTCTGAAGATTATTTCATCTCAGTTCAAATTTCTTATTTTCTCCTAAATGTTCCAATAACTCTCTCTGAAGCTTGATTGATTGATTTGATTTGGAATTTAAAAGGCCTTACTAACATCGAGACCAGTAGCCTTTTGTGCAACTAAAATCTCCTCATCTAACTTAGCAGATTTGTTTCCCTTACGAGTTTATTTAAGTCATCCCCTAACTATCTCGTCCAATGATAGTTCCCCAGGAATTTGGAATCCAAAAACCTTTCACCTCTTATTCGTCAGGGCCTCGCAGTTGAAAATTACGTAATCTCTAGTCTCCTCATCCTTCCTGCACACAGTTTTGGCTGGATAAGTTCCTGTCCTGTGCAAATACACTCTCAGACCACAGTATCCTGTAATTTGTCTTGAGTTGTCACCTACCTCAGGTCATTATCGCCCTTTCAGAACTACCTGAAGAAATGTCCTTAAGTAATGATTTACTATGGTAGTGCCCCTTAAGGCTTCCCCATCTTTGCTGGTGTTTTGTATGAACCCACCCTGTTTATTCCTACAGCTGGCTCATGTCCTACTAACTCTGATATGCAGAGCGCCGTTTAGCTAGATTGCCTGCGTTCTCGTTAACCTAAACTCCCTTATGCTCCCGGCACCCAGTGCAAGTTACCCCGTTTGGATAAAAATCATTTAGGTTATCTCGACATTCTTATACCAGACTAGATTTTATTGTAGTTCCCTTGAGCTTGATTGGAAAACCTCCATTATCACCACTGAGGTTCCCTTTCTTTCGTCTTTCCTATCCGCTCTCTTTGGACCACCTCTTGCAACTCTGATGCTATTAAAGGATTCGTAGGCTAGGGGTCTGTTGGAAGGAATTACCCCTTTAAAAGACAACAAGAAAAATACAAGATAAAATATGAAAACTATTCTCATTTTTGTATAACATTCAGTTGTTTCGTCTGGCTCAACCATGTCCTTGGACTCTTAGTACCTTCTCATTTCCATGAGGAATAGCGGGACATGAAATTGGTGATCTATGGACATCGGCATTATTAACAGAAGTAGAAGTAACACAATGATTGATATATGGACATTTTATTTTTTAAATCTAAAATTTATGATTTTTATTTTCACCTTTCACTTTATTTACTTACTTTCATAAAGATCAAAATGATTTTATTATTTTTAATGTGCTCTTTGGAACAGGGTCGGTTTTTACAATCTGTTTCAATTTAAATTTCTTTAAACAAAATGTTTGAAGAAATTTAAAGCAGTCTTAATTAAATTTCAGTTCTAATACAAGATGATCACAAAATCTCCAAGTTCCTGATATTAACAGTAAAAAAACGCATAAAAATAGTTGAAATCAATTGGTATGATCGCATAGTTACAAACTATGTTAAAGTGTATCTCACCAGATTGCATTCAAAAACTGTGTTCAGTATAGTATGCTTTATATTCAGAATGTATACAGTGTGATGACTATCTGCAATTCATCAAAACTGTAAGGAATATTCTAATTTTACAGTTTTTTCTCGCTCTAAGTGAAAAATTCAGGTAGCAAAAGAACCAGAGATCTTGGAGACCAAATGATCCTGGTCGACAAACACATCGTCCAAGAGTACCAAAAACCATACCATCATGCTGGTGAATATTGGTGAAAATAGGCCTTTTCAATTTCATCTACTGACAATTTTATAGTGAAAAAATACGGAATATTATTGCGAATTAACAATCTCGCAGGAAAAAAAAGGATTCAACTCTGCGCCTACGTAATATTCCAAACCAAACTTCTCATCATGAAACGGCAAATTGTTCTCATCATGTAACCTAGTGCCTAGGTTAGGTTTGGCTTTGAAAATTATATAGGAAATAGGACCTTTTAATATAGGTTGTTATAAGGGTAAGTTAGTAGTGTAAACCAACATTTTAAGTAACCTTACCAACTTTGGTTTTCTTTCGATGCTAACATTATTAAATTATTCAAGAGCTGGGAGAGAGAAAAATCCAAAATTTTTAGTCACATTCATAGATATATTAGATTTTTTTAATTTGTTATAATTAAATCAATTTTAAGGATAAATAATTTTTTTTTTTTTTCAAAATTGAGCCTTCAATTGTCAAAGTTCATTTTCACATTTAGTTTTTGAATCATAATTATGTAAAAGATGTGGTTTGGAATTTTTTTTCGCATTTCATCAAAACTTTATAGAACAATTTTTATTAATAAAAATGAGACTTATTAAAAAAAAATACAAAACTTACTAGACAAATATTAATACTTCTTTTTCCAAAGAGACTAAAAGGGGAAAGATAAAGCAGTAGACACAAAACAAGAAGGAAAGATTAGGTCGTTGCATCTGAACTGAATACCAAAGGGAAATTTTCCAAAGAAAATGGAATAAGTTGACAATAAAAAGAGAAAATCAAAATGGAGTTGATCCAGAGCATGGTTAGGTTAGGTTATTTATTGCTTCTGAAATTAATACAAAACGTGGATAGAATAAATTGATAATTAAAGAGAATGGAGTGGGCCTAAAATATGGTGGAAAGGTTAGGTTTGGTTATTGCATCTGAAATAAATTCAATAGAATAAGCTGAGAATTAAAGGGGGAAAAACAGAACGGAGTAGACCCAGAGTAAGGTGAAAAGGTTAAATTAGGTTATTGCTTCAGAAATTAGTTTAAAACTTAAGATTGAGAATAGAATAAGTTGATAATTAAAGGGGAGAACAAAGTAGACTCGGAGCAAGGTGGAAAGGTTAAAGTATTGCTTCTGAAATTAATGCACGACTTAAGACGTGATTAAGTTGAGAATTAAATGGACAAAACTGAATGGAGCAAGGTGGAAAGGCTAGGTTAGGTTAAGGCTTCTGAAATTAATACAAGACTTAAGATTGTGAATAGAACAAGTAGAGAATTAAAGGGAAAAGAGAATGGAATTGACCTAAAACATGGTGGAAAGGTTAGGTTATAATATCTTAAATTAATGCAAGAGGAAGGAATAAAGAGAATAGAATGAAAGGGAAAAGATAAAGGAGTAGACATGAGAATAGAAAATGAAGTATGGTAAGATTGAAGGTTTTGGAGAGCCGTAGTGAGTGCCTGAAACCTACGTAGTTATGGACCAAGGCTATGTATATAAAGATAAACGTCTTTTATAGTAAAGTAGAGAAGCTTGCATAATTTCAGATACCTTTATTTTCATGTAGCTTAGTGTAATAACAGAAGTAGATTAAATTGAACTGCCAGTGTCAGTTATTTTAGTAAGCCTAAAACAGTAGAGCATGAGTTGCTCATAATGAGTCATGAAAATTCATTAAAATACTTTTAAATGGCAACTATTTCTTTGAGTGCATTTCAACATTGCTTAGGCCTGTACATTAGAAACTCAGTTCAAAAGATAAAACAAATTTATGAAATAGAGTGTATTGAAAACCAGAGGAACATCATACTCGAGTCTAAAGTGTAAAAATCACAATTATCTTTGATCCTTATTTTATATTCAGAAGGTATGTTGTTTCTTTCTAACTTAATCTTGCATTCCATAAAGACTTACAGATTTAAATTTTCAATCATTTAATAAAACTAATTTGGTTAATTTCATATGTTTTTAGCCCTTTGACAAAATACAATTGTATTCATTATTGTCAAAAATATTACTTTATTTAAAACAAAACAAAAATAAATAGTGTTACATAAATTAAGACAACATACTTTACCTGTTGTAAGCATTATGAATAGTCTGCACTGAGTGAAACAAATTCTAAGATTCTGTACTCTATTGGCCTAGCACTACAGGTCTCGGAGGATTTGACATCCTTGAAGCTTCTCTATTGCTCATCAATCTTGTTCTGCCATTCTTACTCATAATCACCAGGTCTCCAGTGACATTTATCCGCCTATATTAATCAGCTTTTCCTTCTTTCTTTCTAACTCATCCCGTCCATTATCTTGTTGTGTTTATTTAACTCTAAGCTTTTATGAATTGGCCAATATTTTTGTAGTCTTCTATAAGAGTTTGTAATCCTCATTTTTGCTTACTCTTTCTACCTCATAAAATATTTGTCAAATCTTCTCAATAGCTTTTCATTTTATCTGAATCTGTACGTTGAACCGAACAACTTTTATTTTCGGATCTCAAGATCGCCTAATAAAATACTCTCCTTGAGAAAAAACTGTTCTTTTTTTTCCAATATGTATCCTATTTATGTCCCTTTAAAGGTGAGGGTTATTAAAAACAAAATATAAACATAACAATCAATGTCAACTATGGTGTTGAGATAATGACTTGAATGTCACCCAGGCTATTCTGTAGGCTAAAGGATGGATTCAAAGATGAAATTGAAGATTCTAAACCTCATTCGTACGATAGGAATCAAATCAACTCATAGAAATCAATATAGGCAAATTTGTAAGCTCACATTTTAAAGAGTAACTGCCCTGTCGCTATAAATTTTTGATTTATGGGGAATATATTAAGTTGTTTTAACTCAAGTTGAATATATTAAAAGTCCTTTTTTTAGACTGGTCATATTTATGATAGCTAACAATAAAGGTATTTTTAAATGTTCAAAAATTCAATTAGAACTAGTGTGACTACGAAATATTCCGCTTAGAATATTTAGCGGATATTGTAATGACAACGGATTACCATGGAAACACAATTTTTAACCAATCGCGTTACGACTAAATTTAAAAAAGATTTATTAGTCTCCGCCTACATACCATTTCTGTTCTGTGCTACTCCTTATTTGCCAATTGATTGCTGTTTTTAAATATGTGCCAGTGGAATATTCCATATTTTGCGTTTTGGGCAAATTAGGGCTTGCGGAATATTCCATAGACATGTTTTAAAGAGTTAAAACATGTAGTCTGAGGCAAAGTTAAGTACAGTATTCCGTTTTATAAATACCAGCTATATAAAGTTGATTCATGGTACCTGAAGGGAAATAGAGCAAAAAGATTTTTATTGAGAATTTTTTTTTGAGCTTTTAGGTTAGGTTAGATTTAACAAATTGGCCTAGGTGTCATAATGTTCTTATATATTTAATTTTCGCTGGAAAAATATGTTTCTGTGTGGATTCAGTAAGTTTCAAATATATTTATTGAATAAATGTGGCTTTCTTTAGCTACTTACGATTCACAAAGATCTAGACTAGGCCCAGTTGAAATTATTAAAGCTGGTGGGCCTAATCATCTGTAGTAAACTTCCATTATTATATTGGTTGCTATGATAACAAATTGTTTGGGTAGTTTCAGTAAGAATAGTTGCATTTTAATTTTTAAATAAAATTGGTTTTATTTTTTTAAAACAAGTAATAAATCTGCTGAAGAGGCTGCCATAGTTTTTGACTGCATTCATTTCAGAGATTTATTTGGATATTTACAATTGTTATGTTATAATATCTACCATTTGTTTTATGTAGAAAACAACTGGCTGAAAAAATAAATACTGTTGAGTACCTTTTACGCACATGTTATGAAAGCATAAGTCAAATATTAAACTTTTTTTGTATCAAATATAACTAATTTACATAATCTAAAAGTCTAGGCTATTCTTCTGTATTCATTTATAACATGAATGTAACGAGATAATAAGGTCATAAACAGACTGTAGGCTACTACTGAAGTGAAAATGATGGAACTGTCAGTCATTTTTTATAATTAAATAAATTATTACAGTCCGATAACTAAATAAGTAATATATTTGTCCATGATTGTTGAAGCCAAAAACAAAAAATTGTGATCTATAGGCACGGTTTTCAATTTTATATGTGTAGTAAGAATAAATGTACGCTATTCAGCTAGAATGCTAATGTAGAATGAGAATTTCTTTTATCGTTATTGTGGATTAGCCTGTTTACCAATCTCACCGTTAGTATTAATATTTGCAGATTGTCGATCTATTATGCTAATATAGGAGAACTAAAGGAAGACGAAGCACTGAAAAATCATTTGAAATATTTATGTTTTTTAGTGATAATGCTTTTAACTGTTGTTGTTGAAAAACAACATTTGACGCAGATGTATAAACTATATAAAAAAAGCTGTTTTTCAACATTGTACGTGAGACATTATTCACAAAGAAACTATTATGACTGCCATTTGTAAATGTACCAGCTGATTATTTTAGTCAATTAATTTGTCCTACTTATTATTATTTAAAGAAAATCGGACAAAAATTGTAACCACGTGTTATATAGTTCTATAAATTTGTTCAAACTCTTGAAACGTCTTAAATAGTTATGATGCGTGAAATAGTAATCGGTGTTCATGTTATTAACGTACAATAAGAGTAGCTACAACGTGTTTCAAAATATTTCAACAATAATGCAACCTATTATGCTTTGAGAATGGTAAGAAATAATCATGGCAATTTAATATTCAAATCTTAGTGATTCTATTCACATTTTAAAAGTTAACATTCTAAACTGTCAGAGTCTTTCAGAAAAATTTGTTATCATGTCATGTATATTTGAATTAAATAAAAATATTATCAGCGACTGATGATACAGTAGGCAACAAAACACATTTTCAATCATTTATTCAAGTCATTAATTATATTTTACAAGTCCGAGATGACACCACAGAAAATCCAGTCAATATGCACAAATTTTGCGTGTAAGTTTTAGGTTCGGCATTTAATAACATTTTTTGTATTTCAACATATGACTCCAAAATATTTTACTCTAAAAATTTCACTATTCACAGATGAATGCTCTTTGAAACCTTCATCTAAAAATATGTTATGTAATAATTTTAGGTTTTAGATGAAATATATTATTTCAAGAATAGGTTAGGTTAGGTCAGGTCATGGTGTTGAGAAATTAACACAAGTCATGAAAATGGAGAGTGGCCTAATTAAGTTTAAATCCAAATTAAAAACTTTTATTCAACTTTGGAGTATTCAGACTCCTGTACTTGAAGTTACAGTAGAACCTCTCTAATCCGTCACCTTCGGAACTGGGTGCATGGTCGGAACGCAAGAGAGGTCGGATTATCCGAAAAAAGTCAATATTTATTACATATTATATAAAGAGATTTTTTTAAGTGAAATAAGTGATATATAAACTTTTAAAAGTCTATATATTAACTTTGCAGGTACTATAGCAAATCAATAGAAACAACACGAGAGATGACACAGCACTGAAGCAGGAAAGCAATAACAAACTGGAAAGAATGGCGCCAGACGGGCCGTGAGTCATCGGCAAGTCGGCACAATATCGCGAGCTCGAGCACGGTCGGATTAACCGGAGTAACGGACCACCCGAGGGCGGATTAGAGGGGTTCTACTGTAAATTATTATTGGGTATCATATTGTTGTAGAATAGTTGGTTGTTGTACTATTGATGAGAAGTTTAGTGAAAAGTATGCACAAGCTATTGGCTATCGAACGCCTGATCAAACTGTTATAAAAAAGTTGACCATCACAAAAATTTTGAACTAGTGCTCGGAGCTTGGTTAAATTCTGCTCAAAACTTCTCTCGTGAGATGCGTTATTTTTAAGGGGTGAACGATTTTGCAAGTTGTACAGCTTCTATTATTTTTACCCCCTGTAATATTCAGTTCTCTCATCAATTATTTTGCTTTCGACCAAGTCAATTCAGTTGGATTGAGATCGCTTATATATGGCGGTAGACACAAAACATCATGTCCATTTCTCTTGAAAATCTGATCCACTATAGATACTTGTTCCATTAGTTCAGTCTTACACATGTCTGGTTGAAAAAGGAATTTTATTGCAGCTTTTGATGAGTACTTACTTGGTGGATAATTTTCTTGTATAAAATGGTGGGAAACATTATCAAATATGAATTGAAATTTTATTCAAATTTGGAATAATTTTTACACTCATCCAAAGTTTTTTGATACCATCTTCCTTAGATTCTTTTTGAGTGGTTGATTTAATTTTTATGGACAACCCCGTATATTTTTTTTATCTGTAAATTAGATTAACTCAATGAATGTATTTTCACTTCCACTTCATCGCATTTTTAATAATATGTCCAACTATACAAGCCGCCACGAAAATAGTCCATTGGACAATAGCCAATAGGGAAACAAGAGTAATGAGCTGTTGTCAATTCAAACAACACCCTGCGCAAGACTATCGACATCTTATAATGCTAATTGAGTTTGGTAAATAAGTAGTTTTATAATGTTTGCGAAGGTTTTTTATAAGTTACATGTTCAGTGTAACAGATACCTTACCATTGTATGTGACATCATATTTAAAAAATGAACCTGTAAATAAATGTATAAAAAATTTGGTTGAAAATAATAAACTTATCTCGCATTGTATATTACGTTTAAGTCCTTTGGATGAATATACTGTTTTGAAACCTAATATTTTTTTTGAATAATATAAATTATTAGCTTGGTTAAGAAAATTTATTAAGCACTGTTGATTAACTAATAGCAATGACAAAGGAACAAACGTAAATGAAATTAACTATAAAATCCGCACAAATCGAACAGATTACTTGACTTGGTCGTCCACGGATGCAGTGATGTTGTTTATCACTTTCCAGAAGCGATAGAGATAATATTTCGTACCTTCCCATAAAGAATAGCAATAAGAGTTTGAGGAAATAAACATCACATAATCTGGAAGTGCTGTAAACAAAGGCGAACACAGCTCAGGCATTGACTCGACAGGAAGTTTCTGAATAATACATATTTTCCTATCATTTGTTATTTTCATTTAATTCTAAAATTTGTCAATAATAACATTAATATTAGAAAGATGTTACATCTTGCTTTAATGCTGATACATTTAAAGTGTACAAAGTTTAAAGTAATATTTATTTACAACTTTATTAGTAATGTCACACACAAGAGAGTATACTGCTTGTCTGTGGTAATGTATACATTTTTTTTGTTTTGAAGGTAATATTTATTTCCCCTGTAATAATATTTATAACCCAGTACAATAATTAATATTAGTTTTTAATTGAAATTTTCCAAACTTAGATTTATTTATTTAGTCGGAAAAATATTGTATTCGTTGAGAAATTTATGATGATTTGTTTAAATAGAAGAAAAGCAGCTACGGATGTATTTCTTTTTTTAAATTGTTCTTTAAATTATGCTCTTTGCAACTGTGACGCAAAATCTATGACTTCTCCGAGCCCCTTAAATGAATGTAACACCAGAGAAAACACTGTGCCAAGCGCTGTCACAGCGAGGAAACGAATTGGCAAACTTGCTGGGTTCCTATTGGTTTCTTCAAGGTCAGGCTCTCTACAGGCTCCTCCTACAATGGACTAGATTCGTGGCGGCTTGTATAGTTCTCTCACTTCGCTGTGTAGAGATTTACCTCACTTTCTTTCAGATGCTATATTTAAATCACAGAAACAAAGCTAGATGAAATAAAAACAAGAGTCTAATCACAATAAAACAAACACAACCTGTACTTCTCACTGTTTAGTCAAATTTCACCATTCAATGTACAGCATTAACTAAAGAGTAGACAAGCGGAAGCAACTCCGTTCATTTCTGGGAAATAGGCAATATTTTTAGTCTCCATAGTACAAATATTACTATGAAAACTCTAGACTACCTTCCCTTCCCTTTCCTCTCACCATTGCCCTCTCACTACACTTCTCACCAGCTCGCAATAGTATGTTGTATTGAGAAATCTGTTTTTTTAATAAATCCCAATACAATTTAACGCTATACTTTGTTCATTTGACGAAGGCGGTCGGACTTGGGACAGCCCCCTCTCGGTTGGGTAGGTAGTGCCTTTCTCCAACCGCCTTCGTCAAATGAACAGAGTATAATTATGTTTCTCCGGATTTCATTTCCTTCTCTATATCCTATTCTCTTTTGATAATTTTAAACAGAACAGTGACAGATTATTTTGTCTAAACATGTTTAGTCTTAAATTGTTTTATCTCTCAACTGTTTCTGATTTAATTATGTTTTATGTTTTCAGTTGGACCCTACGACCTACCAGATGATAGAGAGTTTACGTTCAGAACTTAGACAGGCTTCAGCAAACACTCACCAACCGAATGTACTGAAACCTCATAAACTGGACCCAAAACAACAAGTCTTCTATCCACAAAGTAAACTTGTTATACTTATTGTTGTTAATTTATTGTCTATTTTTCCATTATTTAAATAAACAGTTCACAAAAATTGTCCAAATTTTCACACACATACTCGTACAACAAACAAATAATAATATAATTCAGAGGGACGTTTCAAAAATGTTGCTAAAATGCAAACTAGGATCTAAACAAAACTTATTGGTTGTCATCTCCCCAAAAATCCAGCAGAATTGATTAAAAAGGAGAATGGACAGTGAATGCCTTTGTAAAAGTTTGAATATCTAAAAATCTGTAAGATTTCTATTAAATTTTTATAGAATGTGAAGATTTAGATCTCAAACCATTATTTCTAACTGAAAGTAGTTCATGTTTAATTAAAAAAACTAAAACGAACCCGACGGCAATCAGGGTTCATTTCTGTATTTTTCAAATTACTCTTACACTACTAATTTACTTACTTCTTTTCTTTCCCTGCTGTTTAGGACATTGTTATAAAATATAAAACATTGTAATAATTTATTTTCTTACAATTTTAAACTTTTTTTTTAATATTTCAATTTACAGTAGAACCCCTCTAAATCCGCCCTCGGGTGGTCTCGTACATGTTTAGATTTTATATGGGTAGGAGACACAAGCTTACCTTGGAAAGTGGTCCTTGGTATTACCTAGTAATACACAAATAGAATAAACACACAATAAAATCCTAAGTTTTCTGTAATATTTCGTAAACACTGTTCACTTTCTTAATCAGTAGAGAGTATAAAAAGAAGACATAAATCTTCTTTATAAAAAAAAAAAGTATAAAATCTAATCCTATAAAAACTGTCAAATATTTTACTAAACTTGTAATACCTCTCTCTACTTGTCTTATATTTTTATTTCCGAGATGTTAGTTGGGGAAGTGAGATATTTCCTCAGTTACCATCCCACTGAACATAAGTTTAAACATTATACTTTTATCATAGGTGGAGTTGATGGTTGGGGTTCTCGAGGAAGTGATGTAAACTTTGATGCACACGCTGTCTATGCTGGAGATAATGCTTGCAGTGCCGCCAACCGTGGTTCTAACCTAGCTACAAACGGTGTGAGAAGTACATTAGCAGCGTTACTCAACCGATATAACCTGTCTGCAGCAGCTCATACTTTACACACTGGTATGGATGATAAAGCGTTTTATAATTATTTTTCAAACGATACAGTTTGTTTATGTCTAAAAAAAATAGCAAGGTATTACCGATATTCATGCATTGGTGTCACTTTTTTACAAATAACTGAAATAACTAAATGAATTATTTAAATTATAAAAGAAATATACGATACTCAGATATTAAAACAATATATCTTAGGCTTTGTTCTTATTAATATTAAAACTTCTCTTCTGGGCTTTACACTCCATCGTACCTTACACCTATAACAGTTTACTATAGACTGAGCAGTTATTTTGTTCGTTGGAGAAGCTTAAGCAAGAATATCTTTAGTGCCGCAGTCTTGAGAAAGACCAACGTAATATTGTTGAACTGTTGGCAAGAGTGGAAGATATGATGCAACATTTTGACAGTTACCTCTCCACTTTTAGCTGTCAACAACATTGACCATCTTCAATTCTTGTACCATATGCCAGGTGTACAGATGTGTTTACTGATTTATAATTAACATCAGCTTCAAGGCCGTCAACAACACTTCCTTTTCACAAAGAAGGCGTCATATTATCATCACTATACCTATTGTGAGACAGGTGGGTCATCACTAATAAATACGATAGCCGTTGCTGCTTTTCTACAAATTCACCCTTACCTGTATTTTTCCACCTTAGACTTTAAAATATCATCATAAGACCTGGTTTTTTTTAGCAATGTTCTATACTTTACTATAGTGACAATTGCAAGCTCACATGACCACTGGTTGTTATTACTTTATTTAAATTGATTAGTGATAATCATTAATTTTCTTAATATGCACCTTTTAACATGTTCCAATATGAAACCTGTATCTTTTGGAATTGTGCGATGTTTACTCTCATATGTCCAGTCTATATACCATCTTTTATTCTTTAAAAAAAAAAACACTTCCTTTTATCCACTTTTTACTCCTTTGCGATTGTTCTTGTTAAAACAACACAACCATCTCTAAACTCATACAGTATTAAATTTTACAACAAAATTTTGTTTAAAAAAATTGCACAATTTGTACACTTCTTTATTAGCATTTTTATCGTATTAGTATATTTATTTATAAATATGTTATGTCGTCTCATACACACTGATTCTTGTCTCCAATCGGTTTCGCTGCTTCAATTAGTCAGCATCATCAGGGTTTATCTGCTACTGCTTCGTCATTAACATAAAAAACACACATTACAGACACACATGCGTACACTCTATGTCCTGTCAGGTGGCCGGCCAGTTCCGTACTATAACTGAGTACGGAACTGGCCGGCCACCTGACAGGACATAGAGTGTACGCATGTGTGTTATGTAGTGTTTTTTATGTTAATGACGAAGCAGTAGCAGATAAACCCTGATGATGCTGACTAATTGAAGCAGCGAAACCGGTCGGAGACAAGAATCAGTGTGTATGAGACGACGTAAGTAACATATTTATAAATTTGTACACTATAAAATGTGAACTTAACGATCGGTTCCTAATGTACAGTTTTGAACTGTATTGTCTGTAATCCCCACCTCTATCAGAATAAGCTTTACATCCCCCTCATGCATAAATAAGTCACCTCTTTTAAATCAATCAACAATTCCTATAATTTCTGTAGAATATTTTTGCTTTATTTGAGCAAAAAGTTTGAATTCAAAAGATCGTAAGTCTTTGTATTACAATACTTTTTGTGTTTTGTTTTATCCTTTGTTGTAAAGATGAATACAAATTGAATTTATTTCGTCCTTCTAAATTATATGTTAAGAAGTAATTATTTTAAATAAAAGAATCCACTGTGTACTAAAAACACATGACTAAAAGTCTTTCAAGTGGCCTAGCGTCTACATATTAATTTCTTCGTCTAAAATAAACTTATATATATACTTGTATTCAGAATAATAATATTTCCGAAATTAAAAATGTTCAACTCTAGTTTCAGCCTTTTAACTACACCAACAGTTTTTGTTACCGCTATATTTTCCCTATATATGGGACAATACAAAGAATATAAATGCAAAGTTTAAAATATATAGGTCTTGTCTGTATAAACTGGTTGCGACTTACAGACAAATAAGCTTGTGAGTTCTTGGTTTAATGGCTATTGAACTGTTTGTCTCATCTCACAAAAACAGCTTTTAAAACTTATACCCTATGCATTTCTCATTGTGTTCTTAAATTAAGTTGTATTCGTCATACAAAATATTATAATATATGATTTTGCATTGCAATTTAATTTCAATTTTTTTTTCAGAATTTTAGGTCAAGTTTAGAGGGGGGCATGATATTTGACACTTTCAATTTGGCCGAGCGCCAACATATTATTTTTTTCGTTAAATAAACAAACATATTCTTAATCAGAATAACTTCTTGTGTTATTTGATACCCTACACATGATATTTACAGAAAAGAAAAGAAAAATGTCAACTTAATGCCTAGTAACTACTCCAAGTTCATTTTTTCCCTTTTATAATTTTCCTATATGTGAGACAGTACAAAAAATATAAATGCAAAGTTTGAAATATATAGGATTTATCATCTTGTCTGTGTAGACTGGTAGTGACATGCATGTGTAAATTATAAGGTGCAAAAAATTAATGATGCAAAAATATTGTACTAATTTACAAAACCAAAAATATAGTTGTCACCATCTGCTAAAAAATTATTCTAATACTAGTTATATGAGAAAAGAAATGTAATTTTCTTGATTATTGTCTTACCCTCGCCCCATATATTTTTTACAGTAGAGACGAGGCTGTTCAGAGAGTGGTAAAACTTGAGAGAGAGAGAGAGAGGGGGGGGGATTGAAATGAAGAGTAGGGAGTTAGTTAGCAGTGGAACTTAAGTTTTGAATATATTTTTAATTTTTGTGGCATTTAAGGCAACTTACACCTGCCGTGTGGCTTGTATTGGGTCCTTGTTAGAGCTCCATATTGTTATATCGTCGGCGTAGACACAGCTGTCTGTTGTGTTAGGCAGAGTCACCAGCATATCACAGAGTGCAATGTTGAACAGGGCCGCACTCAGAACTGATCCTTGTGGGACTCTACTATTGATTGCAAGTTCATCTGAGAGTATGTTATTAACTTTTGTTTTGATTTTACGGAGTTTTAGAAAGTTCTGAAGATACTTTAGCATCTTGCCTCTAATTCCAATGAGTAGACAATGCAGTAGGACTGTGGAATGGGGGTACTTTGTCAAAGGCCGCTTCCAGATCCACCATTACAGCTACTGTTGATTATCTTTTTAATATTTGTGGTTACAAAGGACTCTTTGCGGGTCATTTCACCATCACTGCTGGCTTTGCCTAAACAACAATTATTTTGTTTGTTTTATAAATACAGGCTCGTTTACTACAGCTCGACCAAACCAGGCTTTACTAACCTTGCGTAAAACATAGCTTTCAAGTCATCACTAGCCAACATATCCGCTCACCCCCTCGTCCATCTGCCAGTCTTTTTTTTTCCGCTTTCACGCTACTTTCTTTGGTCCATCTGTACTTCACGGATATGCTTACATCTTGAAGTCCACTCCATCTTTTGAGTAAAGCTAAATCTCTACAATCATTTAAAACTAACATTGATTGTTTTCTTAAGAACTACATAGTTTTCAATCATGAACCAAATTATTTTAATAGAATTTAAATCTGAGTGATAAGGAGGAAACAGCAGAGTAACCGTGTTCAGCCAATATGGCATCAGTTTCATACATTTGATTGTGGGTCATTAGCCGTCTGGATTTTATATCTAAATTAAAAAAGTAATAGTGGATTGTCATTAAAACTATTCTTGTTACTAGCATTAAGAGCAATAACATATTGACCCCTTTACCTTCAGTCCAAGAATAGGATGAATGCATATCTACACAACTTATAAGTTCACAAAATATACAATTATTTACCTCTTACGTCAATACTTTAAGATAACTAACTAATGTTTTTACAAAACCTAGTAGAACGCCAATCTATACATTCTTATGTTACAAAGAAGATAGCAGCAGTGTTACACCCACCAGTCTGATAACTGGGAGTAACCAGTTTTGTCGTCAACGTCAAGCTTCACCATTAATAGAACAGCCCGTAAGTTAGTATAGAAAGGAAATTATTAACTTTTTCTAAAATTTAAATTATATTTATATTTAAATAAAGTTTACGTTAGTTGTCCTTCTGCGAAAAAGTTGACTTAATTCTAAAATGTATTTAATTAATATTGATTTTTTAATGATAATGGACAAGGATCATATTAGTTTTTATATCCTATTCCTGAACTGTAAAATTTTCATCAATGCGATATATTTTTATTGATCTTGTTTTGTAATACCCTTTCTGTAGTAGCTTGAATTATTAATTAATTAATTGTTTGTTTTATGTTTTAGGATGATCGAAATTCTAGTCTGGCCCCTGTATTTTGAAGCAATACAGATATGTATATTTTTGCATGACCAAATGCATTTTCTTCGGCTATGTTAGTTGAAGGTATTAATTATTTTTTATTTGTATAAAAATGGAGAAAATATAATCGCTTCTAATGATTAAGTAATTAGACTCGATTGGCTTTCGTTTTTTTTTGTATAAAATTAGCAGACTTAATCACCTTTTTTTTAAAATAAGTGTTTATGCAATAATTAAACTGCTTTTTTAAAATAAAATTATTGAGGGTTGTATATACGCGGAACCGATTATTATTTTGTTAAGACTTCATCTAATTGGGTTTTATTCTGTTTTATGTAAATATTGAAATTAAGATTGAAACTTCCAATTTTTTATGTTACTGTCAGTTAATTATGTATTGGGTTATAAATAAAATATTAAGCCCATATCTTGTGATGTTATTTATTATCCTATTCTTTGTGTATACTTCGAGGGACATTCGGAAAGTAACCTCACAGTGCAAGAAGTAGTGGAGTAGGCACCGCTTCTGCGGTTACGTGTTCAGTAACTCTCAATACGTTGCCTAACTGCACTAATGGGAAGGTCGTGTTGTAGTTCGTTTCCCCATAAATAGCCTTTCAAAATGTGGCTGCAATAAAAAATCCTGTAAAATGATGAGATTTCTGATAATAAAGAATTTGTCAAAAGCAGGCATCCATCATAAACTGTGTAATGTATACGGCCAAGGGATAATGAGTGAAGATGTTATATATCAGTGGATTCGTTTATTTAAAAGTTTGAGAACAAAAAGTGGCAGGCCATCTGTAGTTGGTGATAAATTCATTCAGAAAATTGATTAAAAAGTCATGTAATATCGGCAGTTCACGATTTCTGAACTGTTTGAACGATTCCCACCAAATTTTCAGACTGTTTTATATGAGGTAGTAAAAAAAGTTATGCTACCTGAAATTTTTTCTGAAAATTCGTTTCTTTCACGTTTGAATCTTTCAACAGAATTGTGACTGGCAATGAGACAGAATAACAGTTGATGGTATGGTGTTCTACCACTTCACCAAGTAAACCTAAAACTTCCTGGCAAACATTATTTGCCATGAAGGTTATGGCAACCATGTTATGGAATGTAAAAGGGGTATTGCTTGTGGAGTTTATGGAGCGTGGAACAACCATCAATTCTAATGGTTATTGTGGGACTTTAAAAAACTAATAAGGTCCCATCCAGAACAAATGGTATGAGTTAGTGACTTCTTGTTTCCTGTATTTGTACGACAATGCTTGCCCTCACACTGATCTTCAAACAAAAGATCTATTGCATCAATTTTAATACGACTGTTTGGATTATCTATTGTATAGCTTGGATTGGCTCCCAGTGATTCATCTATTTATGCACATGAAAAAGTGGCCCAGTGCTTTGATGATTATGAAGAACTTTAACATTCTCTTACTCTGTGTGTAGGTAAATGTAAGTTATAATCCAAGATTGTTCTAAACTTTCATTATTTAATACTAAACTTACACTTACCTACTCACAGACCTAGAAGAGGGGCCCTCAAATTCCTTAATACTAGGCACACCCTTTGATATCTCCAGATTAATCCGTGACTTCTGTTATAGGATATAGGTTAATCGTGAGATAGTTAGAGAAAGTTTCTCCGCTTACAGTATTTTCATTACTGTTAAAATTTTCTAATACAGTTGACACTGTGTTCCAGTAATTTTGGATTTTGTACTAGTTCCTACGTAATTGTTCTTCAGATTTATAACTTCAGAGACCTTCATATTTACTGTTATGTTTTCCAATCCATTAAACAAATATTATTTACAATTATAATCACCATTCCAATCAACTATATTGCTCCACTATTAGGCATGTTAAACGTATAGACTTTGTAAAAAGTCAAATTTGGAGATATAACAATGGTGTAATTAGTTGAGTGCTTTAGACAACTTCTCAATCTCTGAGTGTCCATGTCTAACATATTGGTTTTTACAGATCTCTGTACGTAGCCGAAATATTGGTTTTACAGAATATTTGCAAAGGACATTTATTGTCTAGATCAATGTATTGTATAATTTATAAAAAGTTCTAGAATAAACCATAAAACTACATAGTCAGCCATGTTACTGTGTTAAAATTTCGAGATTTTGGGTTTATAAATGGTTTTTCAGTATTTTTAAAGAGTTAATATTTATTAAACACATTACATGTTTTTAAAGGTCTTGACGAGTGTAAATTTCCAAATTTATTCTAAAATTTGGATTTTGTTTTTAAACTTCGTGCACAGATTTTGGTTATATGTCTGGACTTTTTCATTTTATTGGTTTTTTTTTATAACCAAAAATTTGGGGTTATGTGCATAAAAAAACAACACTAAATTGCAATTGTCTCAAAATCAGTTCTAATGATTTTAATGGAGTTTTGGTCAAATGTAGCTTCTAATGACAATTTTATATTTTCCTCGTTCACAAACACATAATATAAAGAAAGTTATATGATGGTTCCAATGAGATAAGTAGTTCTTTAAAAGTTAATGGTCTCGTGATGTCGCGAGGTTTTACCTTGACTGGACTCTGTCAAGTCAGGTCTTTACCTCGCCCTTAGCGCGGATACATAACATTCTGCTTTCTTCCACATTTACAATCTCGATACGCCCATGGAAAAAGCTTCTCAGCTTGGTGCGTGGAAAACCTTTCCTGTTTCCTTGTCCCATGTGATAGGGGTACTAACAGGAAGGAAGGTGGTTTTTAGTGAGTAAGAATCTCAGACTATTGGGAAGAGCGGATTTCTCCCTTTGTTTTTTGAAGATTTTTCACCTATTCTGCGAAATTTTAAAAAAAGTGGTCTCGTGATAAGTAAATAATAGACTATAATATGCACCTCGAATCCAGTTTGTTGGATAATTGCCAATAAATAGGATAGTATGAGTAGCGCACTTTTGTCAATACGAACAACTCCTTACACGAGGCTAACCCAAGAGTGAGTCTTGCAATGCTAATAGAATTCCATAAATAAGTAGTTTTATTATCTGAGTTAAACAATAGTTTTTTGTTTTAATAATTTAAACGTGTTTAGTCTAACATATAATCAGTGGTACCGAGATATTTGTTTTAAACATCTTTTACTTATTGTTCCTGTAATAATAATAATCCAGTATAAAAATAAATATTAGTTTTTATTGAAGTTTCTTGCCATTTAAGGAGAAAAATTTCTATTACATATTTATTTAATCAGAGAAATATTTTTTTCGTTGAGAAATTTCTGATGATTGTTTACTAAGACGGAAAGAAACTACGGATGATTTTTTTTTTTAATGGCTCATTATTATACTGTGGTGTAAAAATAAATGCTGTATCTATGATTTTTTCGACCAACTTAAATGAACGTAACTACAAAAGAATCGCAGTGCCGAGCTCTGTCGTAGGGGAAAAACTTCAAAGTTTCATTTTTGGTTTCTTGTATACTGGCTCTCCCCTTGATAGACTTGACTAAAGATAGTTTGTATAGGTGTAGACATCAATCTGTTAAAAATCAATGGTTATCAGTAAATAACATTTAAACTTAAAATAATACACTCTGCATTTACAGAAAATGACCAACATCTTGTTTAATATATAAATTCACACAATAACGCATGTTTTTAGCAATTTTTTCCACTGAGATTTTGTACACGGCTGTCGCGATGCTTGTACTCAGCTTTGTTTGTTCCCGGTATTCTCTGACCTTTAGATTTCCCAGAGAAAAAAATCTAATGGAGTCATATCTGAAGATCAAGCCAGCGATGGATTTTTAAAGATTGCTCTAACCATTGTTTGGTTAGACGCCTGGCAAGTATCACCATGATGAAGCAACGATGACGTTTGTCTTCCTAGCGCATCGCTACAAACTGTTGAATGTTGTTGCTATAAACCTCAGAAGTTAGTTTTATTTGAAAATCAATTAGTTTTGTAGAAAGTGCACACCACACTCCTAATTTTTTAGAGTGTATTAATGTGAATTATTTGTTCCCCAGATACATGTATTCTGACTATTTGCATATCCAGTTAAATGAAATTAGACCTTGTCGCTAAAAAATATATGATTCAGCCTCTAATCTATTAATCTATCGACAGTAGACAATGAGCTTGTTCAAGTCGAGATAATGCAACTCTTGTACTACATGAACCCTGAATGCTCTCAGTTAAGACATTTTGTAGCACCGAGACATGTTGAATAGGTTTGATTTACCACCTAATACAACCGTTGAAGTAAGTTACGAAGAGGGTGCTGTAATTGAAGATTAATATCCTGTAAAAAATCTGGTATCAAGACGGATAGCCTGCTCCTCCTAAGCCTATTTTCAACACATAAATTTTAATTCAACGTTTATAAGACTTCGTAGAAAAATAAGCTTCCACACAATAACCCTATGATCTTGCGAAGTCAAACTTGCAGATGAAATTCATAAATATTGTTTAGTGATAGCCAGCATAATATTTAAAAATAGACTTCGGGACTTTTGAATCACTCTTTATAAATGCCTATAATATTATTCTGAAGGTTTCTAAAACAAAAAATAGTTGATGTGGCTAGAACATAACTTTTATGTTACAATCTAATGTTAAAGTTAAAAACTTTGCTCCAAAATATGGATAAAATAAGTTCAAGATTTTGTAATATTAAAAAAAAAGTTTGTTCATTTCAGACTAACCCCTTATTTTCACTCAATATTTTAAGCTATTTGGTCAAAATATAATAAAGTTGTGGTACACCTGCTTTTGCATCAATATGCAGTTTTATCACAACCTGTTGTTCAGAAAATGCTTAATAGGTCACCGTTAATCTTCTAACTAACCTGGTGTATGTCAAATTCGAATTCAAACTTTCAGAATAGATAACTAATTTCATAAAAATCTGACAATACAAGTTTTAATTTTTTAAAACCTGTTTTCATCCTCTATCCTTTGAGGTATTTTAACCAAAATCTGTGTGACACCAAAGTGAAAAAAGTTGATGTCTAACCATCTGGCCGATAATTCATAACTATTCACTCTTAATCTATTGTCAATCCCAAAAAGTAAACCATATGTTCTTGAGATGAAGCAACAAAAATGATATAGACAAACACCATCAATGTGCCTCATGTTAAAAATTATAGGTTGAAATTTTAAAACCGCAATGTTTTCCTTATTTTGTAATTTTAAAATGAAAATAATGTATTGCCTAGTTCATTAACTATTAAAAGGAATTCTAATTTTAGGTTTAGGCCTACTAGTTGAATGGGGAGGATTAAGAACCAAGAATTCATATAAAACTAATAGCTCTAGTCAAGTTCAAACCCGTAAATATAAATAAGTTTTATGCAAAATGGTTCATAATAATGTTTTTAAAACTTTGAACTCTTAACATGCGGAAACTATAAAAATTAAATTTGTCAATAGATAACAATTTTTGAAAACATTTGAATGTTAAATGTTCTATTAAAATTTTAAATCTAATGAACTTATCATTCTTCAGATATTATTTACAAAAATTGAAGTGATTTTATAATTCCAATTTCAAACAAGGTAATACAAAATTGTCATTTTTTAAATTTTAAACTTTCTATCAACATTTCAACATTTTTTAAAAATCTGCTTGAGGAAGAGTTTGTAGAAATTAATATAGATAGCAGCACATCCTGGATAATAATACGCAGATTTATTTTTGTATTTATTACTACGTGTATGGTGCTGCTACCTTGTGTAAACTTTTGTGAAACAATAGAATTAGTTCTGACAATTTTCATAGTGCGCTGCTATCTCGCAGAATAAAATTAATTAAACGTTCTTTAAACCTATAAAATTGAATTAGGTCTTAACAAAATTTTAAATCGGCTGCTTTTTAAAAATGAAACCATGATGTGACTGCAATTAAAATATTTAATTGTTCAAAATTCATTGTAGTTTGAAACATTTTTTAATGATTGTTATGATTTATAGAAACTTGAAAATTCAGTGAAAGTAGTAGGTAATTGTATTTAAGACTAATGTAATGTAGGCTATTTAAAGCTTATTTGAGATTAGAATCGTTTATAAAATAAAAAGTAACTCAGTTAAAAGATAATGAAATATTGTCTGTCCATAGTTCAGTAGTAGGCCTAGTATACATCAATTATTCCAATATGTCAACACTTGATTGTTTTCGAATACAAAGGAGTTACTTTTGTTTTTTCCCGATTTTACTAAGAAACATAATTTTCTTATATCTACATGGTTCATTTTTACTTTTTGAATAACAACTACCGCTCTGCCATTTAGGTTGGTTTATATTTGATTTTGGGGATGGGGAAGCAACTTTGTGCAATTTTTTTTTAGAACCAGAACTGATATTTTTGTTGAGATCGTATCATTACATTTTCCTTAGAGCAGAATTTGTTCAAAACGATGAACTGATTTTGCACAGGTTTCGCATTTATAACAGATATCCTAAAGTTTTTAATTCAAACAATTTAAATACCTCTTTTTACGGTTTTTCCCCCTTTTTGTTTTAACCAAAGAAATTGATTCGTCCAAATTTAAAAGAAATGGTAGGCCTATATCTAGTTGAGTTTTAGTGCACCATAATGACAGGCAAACTTCTAAAAACCATTTGCTGAACACAGATGAACTCGAGACTTACCGGTATCTGGTCTTTCAAAAAAAGTAATTGTTTAATTGATTATGGTTTATTTGTTTTTTTTTTTTTTTACATAGAACAAAAAATTTTTGTTTCATTTAGACTTTAGCAATTTCGTCTATTATGATTGAAGAGAAAATAATTCTCGAATTGGTGTTTTTTCGTAAAATACTTTTAAGAAAAGTTTGATCAAAATCGTTACATCTGATTTTGAGAAAGTACAATTTTTATTTTTTTTTCAAATCTAGGCTACAGTGTACTTATTGTTAAATGGCTTTAAATCTGTATTTGGTGTGAATAAATATATGTAGCCTACTTTTAATAATTAAATTGTAAAAGAGCAATTTTTCTTTTTCTTTTTTTTTCCATGTCTTTAATTAATAATCTTTGCCATAATGTAGACGGGGTAGTAACGTGACACATAGAAAAAGATATCTCTCCCCCTCCCCAAGAATTGAAATCAAACAGTACAATCTTGGCTATTAATTGTTTTAGTGAATTTGACCACGTCATTCTTTGATACGTCTAATTTACTTAAATAACAAAATATAATATTTAGTAATAATTTAATATCAGATTTGAATACTCAATTAAAATACATTTGAATTTTTTATTATTTATAGATTAAAAATCTCATATAAAATTGTTGATTTCTAATAGTGGCCGCCATAATTTCCAGGACGATATTGGCCATCCTCTCCATCAGGTCCAGCTACAACATTTGGTTCTGCACCAGCATATCCTCCGGCACCAGCATATCCACCGGCACCAGCATATCCTCCAGCACCAGCATATCCTCCGGCACCAGCATATCCACCAGCACCAGCATATCCTCCGGCATATCCAGCTCCGGTACCAGCTCTACCTACTTCATTAAGATGTGCAGCCCGAGCTGCGGCGACTTCGGGAGTATCAACCAAGAAACCGGAAGGAGAAACTTTAGGTGAAGCTAAAGGACCGGTCCATCTAGGAGTGGGTGCTGCAGCAGCAGGAGCTGGAGCAGCGTATCCAGCACCAGCATAACCAGCAGCTGGGGCACCAGCTCCAGCGTATCCTGCACCAGCTCCAGCGTATCCGGCACCAGCTGCTCCTGCTACTAACCCAAGATGTGAAGCTCTAGCAGCAGCTACTTCTGGAGTTTCGGCTAAGAAACCTGAAGTTGTTACAACAGGTGATGCTAAAGGTCCTGTCCAACGTCCTCCGGCGGGAGCCCCGGCTGCAGCGTAGTTATTGTGGCCGGCTGCTCCTCCATAATAGTTAGCAGATGCGCTGAGGAAGCAAGCTGCTAAGGTGAGGACTGTGGACTGCAACAAAACAAATGGTAATGTTTCAAACAACGTTGGAACTATTGTGATGAAACATAATATGTTACTCAACCAAAATGTTGACGTGGAGGACGCTAGATTTTTTATCCTCTTTGACCACTTTTACTTTGAAATTTTTATACACATGTTAAAGAAAAAGATCTATCGAAAAACCATTTCAAATGGCAGCCATTTTAAAATATTTCAATAATTTATTGTTAGTAAAATTTAAATTATTATAAATACCAATTAACTATTAACATACTGTTTGATTAAAATACAATTTTACAAACTATAAAACAATACTAAAATATTGTTCTATCCAAAACAAAAAATAATATTGTGAGTTTTCCCCCTTGTAAAACTCATCTTAAGGGAGATAAAGGTGGGGGGGGGGGGTTCTTTCCTTATCAACATTTTGTTAAATTATTATTTTGTATTTATTATGAAAGATAGATATATATTTCAAAATGATCAAAGATCGTTTCGCTTGTCATGTTGATTTAAAATTTTGGAATTTATTACTTAAACTTGGTTTGTTTTTCTTTGTTGGGTTCGGGTTATTATTTTTCACGTTTGACCAAAATTTAAACGAAATCATTTGAGACGATTTTGAAAAAAAAAATGTCTTTTTTTAAAAGAATTATTTTTTTGAAACGGACAAGACGGATATTTCTGCGAAATACTTAAGATTGATTTTTGACTTTCACATGACTTTCTATAGGCGTATAAGTATGTGTCAGAAACTTAATGTAAAGGTCTACATTTATTTTTAGTTTTTTTTGCAAATACAGGCATTTTTACACCAATATGTTTTATTCGAGCCCTTAAACCATTTGATCAAATTTCATTGAAAACGTAAGAGTTAAAATATGTTAGGAAAAAAATTAAATTATTTGATTATTTTTTACGACAGCTGTCTCCCATTTTTATAGTAGGCTACTAAATTTGACCAAAATCGTTTCACACGTTATTACATAGCGCACTTCAAACAAAACAAAAATAAAGAAAACCCCATAAAAACAAAGCAGATAAGTTAACTTAATGTTCAATTTTTTTTTAATCTTTCGGAAAAAGTTTGTATGTAAAAGCCCTTATGAAATTTTTTGCTATTAACGTTGATTTTATTTTTTTCGAGCTTTAAACTATTTTAAAATCGGACTTCCCTTCCTAGACTACCCAAGACAGAGTAAAAAAAAAAAAAACTGTAACAAAATCTATTGAACGGTTTATGCCGTAGAGAAGATACATCCATAGATTTTTTTAATTGATTTAATCTTAGTCTAAAATAACAAATTATATATATTTTTCCCTAATACATTTTAAATATTGTCTATAAACAATGAAACTAAATATTTTGAAAATGGTGCACTCGTTTAAAAAAATAAAATGAAGAAAAGTTTAGTAAAATAAAATGTTCTAAATGTTTTGTAATAAAATTTAGAAGTTATATGTGTAAAATTACAATTTTTTTGAAATGCGGTTTGTGAGAGGTAAAGGTGTTTTTTTATTTTGTAAATATCTATTTGAAGGCCCTCCCCCCTAAAGGTGAATAACTGTCACAAGAACAGATTATGCATTTATGTCTTTCCGTCTTTTCAATAATAAGTGTAACTTTTCCATACAGTATATTAGAGTAATAAAATGGTGTGATTATATGCTCTATTTACAATTATATAAATATAGAAATATAAATAAATTAACTGTTGACAGATGTTTTATACAATACCCCCTCAGAAGGTTACTTATAGTTAGTAGGAGTGTTGCAATCCCGATAGGCCTAGCTGGATCTACACCTTTCTTTATTTAGTCTCAAGCTAGAACACTCGATTTCATCTTTCTAGTCTTGAGTAGCCTAAGATCCTTCTGTTTTATCTTTCCTATCAGTTCTATCTTAACCAACTCTTGTTCTTTTTTTATCCTGACGCTATATTATTATATTCGAGTTAGGGGTCTCAATTTTATACCATCTTTCCAATTTGTAACCGTAATATGAATAGCCAAAAAAGGTTAATTTGAATTAGGTTGGATCCTAGTTTTACAAAATATTCTTTACCTGTTTTTTTCACCTGAAAATACCCTTCATTTTGTACAATAAAAAAATTAAATTATAGCCTAAATTGAAATTTCGTACCAACTTCAAAACTCTAAACCTGAGTAACAATTCACGAAAGAAATACTTGATAATAAATTATAAAAGATGATAAAAATCAAGGTGGCATTGTGTTTAATTGCTGAATTTTCAAGTATTCTACAACTACCACACAATCCGTGTCTCTCTAGTAAGAAAAACTAACCTTCAATATATGACTTTAAATAAATAATGACTCAACATGTTGCACTAGTTGGTAAGTAATTACTCAACATACTAAGTAAGGTAAATAATATCCAAAGACTTACCAGGGCGTTCATGGTGCTAGGTGCTTGTAGCTGAGACCAGTGGCTACTTCCAGGCTAAACACCGTTTAAATATCCAAACTCAAGGTTTCTTGTTTTACCAATTCCTGGCTATACCGGTATTTTTCTTCCTATATCTGGCGTTATGCAATTACTTTTATTCATAACCTATAAAGTTTAAAGATCAATGGTTTAATCTAGATTTTTTTTCCTTCTAACATTGCAATGTCAATGTTAAAAACTGGTTTCTAGTCTACTTTTGCTGCTTGTAGGCGAATAGTACACGCCTAGTTTTATATGATAATTGACTAACGGAAATATTAGAGGTTACAATTAATTTTATTCCATTTACTTTCTCACATATTGTCAGGGTCAGTTATTTTTATGGGAATATACGTTTTGAGATCCCTTAAGATCAAAAAATGATTTTAATCAGAATACAAAGTAGCCTATAAGATAATTTTTCTAATCGTAACAAATTTCGGCCCCCTTTTTAGACGGATCATGTTTCATGGCCTCAGGAAACCAAAAAACTAGCCTAGATTTCCGAGATGAGATAGTTTTTAAAATGTTTGTTAGACTAATCTGAGAGAAGTATTCGATGTTAAACTGAATTTTACTTGTTTCACAAAAATGTGGTATTTTTGGGCACATTCAAAATACAAAATAAGAACCACATCTTGTGACATCAAGTTAAATTGCTTTGGCAAAACTAATGGCACCAACAAATTTCACTTTTAACTTTATTAAAAATGTTATTTCAAAATGTGGATGGCATTTTCAAAAAAAAAAATGTATTTTTACAGTTAATATGATAGTTACAGTTGGTTTGTTGTGATATTTAGATTAAGTGTTCAATCGAAATGTAACTATTCCAAATAAAAACTAACCAAAACTAGTTCTAACATAAAATATCAGTTTGGTAATTAATTGTCAACTAAAAGGTAAAAAAAAACTATGAACGACGTCTTCGAAAAAATATTACATAGGCCTATTGTATGGCCTAAACTTGCTTCCTTTGTGCCATAAACATGTCATTCTCATGTGGTTGCGGTAATAGGCCTAAACAGTAAATATGGTTTCGGTATAAGTTTCTGTTCCCTCTAATTGGAGGCATATTTACTATTAAAATTACAATGAGAAAGAATTCAATAAACTTAAGAAACTTTTAGGAAAAAACATTGCAAAATCTATTAATAAATCTAAAAAACTCAATTTAAAACATTGTATATAACCAGTCAAAACTAACTGATAAAAGTTTGACAAAAACAAATAATCACAATAACCACACTTTTGTTTAGTTTACTTTAAATTATTATTATTGTTTATACATATCAATAACAGTGTATATTATTATTTGTATACTGTAAAACGTGTAGGTATTTTAGAGTCTGTAGGTAAAACTAAATACCTTTATAATTTCATTTTGTCCGTCTATCTGTGTGAAAGTCGCAACCCGTCTACACGGACAAGACAAATCCTATTAGTCCAGGAAATAAAGCACAAAAGAGGCCTCTCTATCAACTTTGTCTGGAATAAGAAGGATCGAGATGCAGTTGTTTGAATTCGATTCATGAAGTCATCTAGTTTGTGACCACTTTTGATCATCCAGAAATTCGTAAATGCATCGGTGCATTGAATAATGCATTCTCAAAAGTGCATCTTTTGAGGCAATTGAAATACAAAATCCGTAACTTCACAAATAATGGCCTAAATGAGCCCAATTCCGCTACTCGGGGGTTAAGGGGTCACTCAACCAGAATATGACGTTCAAATTCACACCCCCCCCTCGAGACCCTCGAAGTCAGTACGGCTGGTATCTACGTCATCTCCAGTTCTTCCTGAAATGCATTAAAAATCAATCGATAATCGGTACTCAGGGATTTTTTTTGGGGCGCTGGTTGCGATAATGCCAACGGCAACCCTCTCTCGAGCACCGGGCGCCCTAATTATCAACATCCTCCCCGGGAGTTTTATTGTAATTGTTTTGCAAAGCAATCAAAACTTGCCTCTCGGGGGTTTTTCCGGGCGCTGATCGCGAATATGCCAACGGCGACCCTCTCACGACCATCTTGTGCACCGGGCGTCCTAATTATCAGCATCCTCCCCATGACTTTTATTGTAATTGTTTTGCAAAGCAATAGAAACTTGCCACTCGGGGGGTTTTCGGGGCGCTGATCGCGAATATGTCAACGGCAACCCTCTCTCGAGCACCTTATGCATCGGGCGCCCTGGTTATCATCATCCTCCCCGGGAGTTTTATTGAAATTGTTTTGCAAAGCAATTGAAACTTGCCACTGCGCTGATCGCGGTTATGCCAACGGCAACCCTCTCTAGAGCACATTGAAAAACCCCCGAGTGGCAAGTTTCAATTGCTTTGGAGAAAATTTAAATAAAATCCCAGGGATGGTGATGATAACCAGGGCGCCCGGAGCACCATGTGCTTGGGGAAGGGTTGCCGATGGCATATTCGCGATCAGCGCCCCAAAAACACCTGAGTACCGATTATCGATTCATATTCAAAGCATTTCAGGGGAAAACTCCTTGAGATGATGTACACAACAGTCGTTCTGACCTCCAGGTCCACGGGGGGATGATTTTAAACGTCGTATTTGAGATCAGTGACCCCTAAAACCCTCGAGTAGCAAAATTGGGCTCAATTAGGCGATTATTTGTGAAGTTATGATTTTTTTTTTCAATCGCCTTAAAAGATGCACTTTGAGAATGCATTTTTCAATACACCGATGCAATTAAGAATTTCTGGATGATCAAAAGTGGGCACAAACATTCTAGATGACTTCCTCAATAGAATGCAAACAACTGCATCACAATCCATCTTACTCCAGACAAAATTGATAATTGAATGCTTTATTTCCTCGACTATATAACATTTCAATCTTCACATTTATATTCTTTATATTCCACTATAGAAACAATATAGCGGGTAAAGAAAGATCTTGGGATCTTAAGGTGTAAAAACTGTTGAGTTGAAAATTTTTGTTTGGAAGTATTATCTGTGGGGTATCAAATAAAACTAGAAATTATTATGTTTACGAATATATATGTTTTTTGAGGAAAAAATTAATATTAATTAAAAAAATTAATTCGGCCAAATTTAAAGTGTCAGATATTATATCCTCCCCCCTCCCCCCAGTAACATGAACAAAGCGTAACCTATAAATCTTAAAAAACATTATTTGAATTTGAAATTAAATTGACGTCCGAAATCATATATTATAGTTTTTTGTTTGACAAATACAATTTAACCAAACCGTGAGAAATACATATTAGTTTTAAAATCAGATTTTGTGAAATGTGAGACAAACAGTTCAATAGCCATTAAAAGATGGATTCTATTTTAATTGATTTCTCTTTATTAAGGTCCGTAGTTTAAACCAAAGACCCTTATTTCTGTCCATATGTCCGACTACACAGACAAATCGATAAATCCTATATATTTCAAATTTCCATTGTATTGTCCCACATATAGAAAAAATTTAAGGGCCTAAAACTATCTAGTTAAAAAATTTGTTTTTTGGAAATATTATGTGTTGAGTATCAAATAAAACTACAAGTTATTCTGATTACAATTATGTATGTTTATTTAACAAAGAGATTAATATGTTGGTGTTAGGGTGCTTAAAAGGCTTCAACTTTATAAAAATAACTATTCCTACATCCCTATGTCCATGGGCGTCATCACCAGTTCATTATTGGGGGGGGGGGGACATATGTCGGGGGTATGGAAATTTTTTAAAATTAAACTTCTCAAAACATTGTTTTTATGCATTTAATTTATGCGTTTGTAACAGAAATGTAATGTTAAAAACCCTAGTAAAGACAAAGCCAGATGTTTACCTTTTAAGGTTTTAAGTAAATCATTCGTTTTTAGCAAAAATATTTTTACATCTCAAATATTGGGGGGGACGCGTCCCCCCCCGGCGATGACGCCCATGCCTAAGTCACATGGTTTTAGTAGACAGTTGATTGTTTTGATTTTAAATTAGACATGGGAATAAAGGTATTTAAAAATCATTATTTTCCTGTTCATCTTTTTTTAAATATGCTGCTTTTTAAAGTTTTTTTTAAGAGGGGTGGCTAAACACTTGTCAAGTGGGGATATGTATCCAGTAGGTACCAACAAATTATAAGTGGGAAATTATTTGGTAGACACATTGACAAAAAGAGACATCCAAAATTATTTTTAGAGTTTACCCGTAACATTACAAAAGCTCGTGGCACACTTTGCAGTGTCAGGCAAGGGCATACCCAGGATCAAAACTAGGGGGGGGGGCAAGCCATGGTCATTCAATATACAATTGATTATTAAAATAGTTATTTCAAGAATTGTATTAAATTCCAGCAACAAAATGTATAATAAATTTTTTTTTGCTTCCAGGGGGGGCGGCTGCCCCCCCTGCCCTTCGCTGGGTACGCCCATGGTGACAGGAACACAATTTTTTGAAGAAAACACCTAATTTACCATTGGACAGGTGTAGTCTAAAACTGTGTAAAAAACCAACACAAAGATACAGTTAACCATTTTTATATTATACTGTACATGATTGCCTTGCAGTTCATATAAGTTAAATGAAACTTGGCAGCTACACTTGAACACACATTATGCAACAAACTAGGCTCGAAATGGACAAAACCCACTTATTAAATAATTGCAAAGAAAGTTTATACAGTGATCTGTATTGGGATGTACTTTGACAAATGAGTTCCTATTATGAGGAAGCCATTAGAAAACAACAACAGTATTCTAATCAAAAGGGATTTAAAAAAGATGATTTAGTTGTGTTATACAATCACCACAAACTTAATGAAATACAACTAAATTGAGTTGGAATAAAATCATTAGATAATATTTTTTTGCATTTTGATATTTGCATGATTAAAAATATCATTATATAATATTTTGTTATTAATATGTATTTACTTTTTTAAAGACGAGTCAAATTTTTTAAAACATTATTTAAAAAATTTGAAAAATGACTCATTGGTTTTACTTACGTAGTATATAAAGTATAGGGCAAGTTTAGTAATCAGATAAAATGTTCAACTAGATTTTTTTCACTTATCTTCATGGTCTTAGGAACCAAAGAAAATGATTTTCAACATGCCTCTATCATTGTAGTCTGTATGTAAGCAAGATAACGGTCACCAAACTTAAGAAAGGAATGTATTTGGCATAAGGGACTATAATGGGCTCGTATAGAACTTATATTCAGTTTCAAATATATAAGACTTACCATCGTCAATATTCTGTTTGCGTCGTTCAAACGACGGCCGTTTCGGCTATTCAGCCATTATCAAGTTGTAAAGTAATCTGGTTTCCCTTCGTCAATTACAAACACTTATACACATTACACAAGAGCAAAATTACACACGAAACACTTACACGTACATACGATTAAAATTGATTCATGAATCATTGTCTACGTCCTTACTGCACAGAGACTCGAATATTACTGGTATCACAGATTGACATTGGGAGGGGTTGAGTTACGTTATCTATTTGAGTTAACACGGTGTCGATTCATTATATATTTGAATTAATATAACAATATTCGGAATGGCGATAACAAATTATTATACTATATTCAGAAATTTTGAATTGAAAATCTCAAAACAGTAGCCATTTAAACAGTGTTTGTTCAACAAATAACATACTAAATTAGATAAAAATTTGCAGATTTCAATTATGTATGTAATGATACCGACGCCACCTCTATATAATGACAGATAGCAAAGTTATTGTTAAAATTGTAATTTTTAAATTAACCTTTCAAGAAAGTGTAATATTCCTACGGTTACAAGATCCGGCAGGGCCGAGTTACCGATAGATATGAATGCAGGGTGTAGAGACTTCTTCACATATGAACAGCTTCGAGGCTCGCTACGTCCAAGACAGTGATACATTGCAACATATCAAGGGTGCCTAACAAAGTAGAAAACCTCTGTAACAACTGTTTTAAACAAACTTATCCTACTGGGTAAGACTCGTTGACCTATCAGAATACAATTTAACATTTCCTACAAGACCCAGAGATCACCTTTTGGGCAATACGTTTAGAGGATCTGCTTGTATTACATTGTATGATGGTACTTTGTAAGCACCATGATGGACTTGTCAACTTGTTTTTAGCTTAAACAACCTTGTAAAGTTGGGAATACATAGCAAATTTTAATTAAATTGAACACAAATTAATTGTGACCAGTAAACAATTTTGTTTAAAAAGTTTACAATCATAGCGCAGATTCAGTTTTAACCATAAAAAGTATGAATCATAAGTGAATTAGAAGGTATATAAGCGAATACAAATTTAAATATCACAATTGAGATTCTTAATTATTAAGCAAAACTATGGAAGCGATTAAGCAAAATATTTTCAATTACTCTGAATCCACTATATTTGGGAAAGTCGTGTTCGTTACATTTATTTTATTCTGCTTTCTGATTTGATTCAATAGTTTTATAGCTTTTAATGGTATACAACCAATCATCTACTATAACAAAACGGTCAACACTTCTTCCACAAACATTATTAATAACCAGAGCAGTTTTAATAGTAGCCAGTTGTAGTAGCAACCACAGATTTTGTTATAGTTCATTTATAGCATCTGAACTACAAGCGGTGATAAAAAGTAATAAAACAAAATTAATATACACAAAGTATTTATTCAATCATTAGTTTTCCGTGTAATTTTTCAAAACATCACTGCTTTTTTTAACATTTCTTCCTACACATCTTTTCTTTTTCCCTGGGTAAAATAGACCATGAAGAGCCTAGGTTTGTTAGACGGCTTTTCAGTCAAGTAAAGTGTGGTAAGCACATAGAAATTCTCATCACTGTTGTTCTAACATTCATCCAGAGTTTAATATCAATAATAGCTTCCCAATTTTCCCACAAATCAACAAATGTTTGAAACTCCACATGAATTGAACCCGGAATCACTCTTGTAAAACGAAAGCACTAACCATGAGACCCCTTGTTATAACATTTTTGCTATGCCTCAAATACAAAATTCAGGTCCTTAACTGAAGGACATTATTATATTGCATGCATTTTTTAATTTTTACTATTTGAAAATCAATAAATACACTTTTGACTGTCTGGAACAGGAAGCAAGATTAGGACTATCGGTGAAGGACAACAGCCAAAAAAATCTATTATGACGTTCAGAAGATGAGGCTATGCATTACCGTGATGTAATAATAATAAAATTATACTTAGGAGACTTCATTCAATTATGCTGCAACAAAGAAAGTTGAACCATTAACTAATAATGACAAATCACTGTTGCATGTTAATAAATAAATCATTCCCTGTCGAAGATGATAAACATAATTTGTCTAACACTCAAACTTTACTTTTTTTAAGGGGTGGACTTCCATTTTAACCTTTGCTGTTTAGTTTTTATGTCATACTGGAACATTCAAGACTTGTCCACTCCACACTTGGGAATAAAACAATTTCTATAGTTTTTACTGTTTTACAACTCTTGACAGATAATAATATGAAATTCCATTTGATCCGTTGGCAAGAAACAAGATGTTTATCAATAGAAAGACACTCAATTATTTTTTTAAGAATAGTAGTCTTTGAATGACCATTCAACATTTAACATTGTTGATGTCTCAAATATGTATACTCTGATCTTCCTGAAAAATGATTGATGCTGTTCACCATATGTCGAAGAACACTGGCATATGACCAAATGTTTCTTGATGTAAATTAAATGTTTCTATTGTTGATTTACAATCTTGTTGAGCACTGTGGTGAAATTCACAATAATGATTCGAACTTGCCCCTAACCACAATCACTAGAAACTTTAAAATAAAACACAATTATCTGATTAATTGTTCTTTATTAATTATTTCCACTTAATGCCCTGATGTACATTTCAATAACATGGTTATCATCATCGGAGGGTCTTGCTTATAAACTAAATCTAAACTTACATGTCTACTAATGAAATAAAATTAAACCTAAAACTATAATAACCTGAGTGCAAGCTAAAATCCCTCCCACTCCACAGATCAGTTGACCAGTAAGATAGAGGCTTGGGCTGGTCCTTTGTCAAGTTATTGTTATATGTCTTTGACCTATGGAGTGGGGTGAAAGATAATCTCCATGTTACATGTTATAATCTACATGTTATCGAAATGTACATCAGGGCATTTAGTGAAAATAATTAATAAAGAACAATTAATCAGATAATTGTGTTTTATTTTAAAGTTTCTAGTGATTGTGGTTAGGGGCAAATTCGAATTGTTATTATTGTTGATTTATTCAAATGACAATTATTTGTTCTAAATAATATTTCATTAATTTGGAGGCAATGGATTTTAACAAAGGAAATGGGTTAAACACTTGTTCATTGTGGTTGGAAGCACGGCAATTGATTTCTAAACAGGTAGATCCTTTAAAACTAACCATTTATTAGATTCTGGTCATAGGTTTGATCTCACTGAAAATGTTAAAATTTTGCACATTGAAAAAAAAGTAGAAAATTAAATCATTTAGAAGTTTTAGAAATCAACAGATCTGTTCTCAATTGCCATGCTTCCAACCTTTGAACAAGTGTTTAACCCATCTCCTTTGTTAAAACCCACTGTCACACATCCTGTCAGGTCATTTATCTTCTCAGGTAGTCTTAGCTCAGTCTCCATTCCTTGCATTTCATCTGCCACTAAGTATAGATGTTGTTACCTAAGTTGGATTTTGTAAATTTTAGTTCATAGCTATCTGAAGATGCTTAATTGCGAAACAGCTGTCACAATATATGTTGATTTGTGAAATTTTACATGCGAGTTATTATTTACAGAACATCCATTGTTGCAAGATTTGTGATTGAGAGGGAAATATTATATTTTATGATTGAGATGAATGATGATATTTTTTTACTCGTTTTATATTTTTAATTCACAATCAATTTTATTATTATTGTAGGTAGCAAATGATCTTAAGATGTTACTATAAATTACTTTTAACCCAAAATTTAAAAAAAAACCTCCTCTTTTATAACCTCCTCCATTTTATAACGTGTTTGGTATTCCTAGAATTTTCCTACACTTCCACAACATCCTCGAACCAAATCTGAGTTTAATACTAGTGTTTAGGAAATAAATTAATTCACACATTAGTCACCAAATGGATTTATTATTGATTACTACTTCATTTCTTCACACATATTGACAGGACAACAATGTGGAAACTGTAATCCTTCAAAATATCCTGTACTGCATTCTTTTTGTACTTGTGGACATCTGAAACAAATTATAAAATAATTTAAATCAGTAAATATGAACTTTGTTTCTTCAGATGTGTCTAATTTATTAATAATTAAAGTACAGTGAACCTCCCTCCCTACCCATTTCAAAAACAAAATAACCATTATTAGAGTAAAGTAAGTAAATTTCCACTTCATTTACTCATGTCAGTGTCTTATAACTGGTAGGCCTGTACAGCTGTACATATGAAAAGAATCTTCCACTCTCTAAGCCCATGTCGGTGACTTGGCTCTGCCAGATCTCGTAACCATACAAATATCACATTTTCTTGTTAGGTCAGCGTTTGACATTTTTTACAATAACTTTGCTATTTGTCATTGCAGAGAATTGGCATTGGTATGCAAAATTAAAATCTTCAAATTTTTATCTAATTTAGTGTGTAACTAATTGTTCCTGATTGGCAGAGGATAACAGAATTATTGATAAAAATTGAAAATATTATTTCTTGGTAATTGTCTACAACATCTATGATTACCTAAAACTAAAATGCTTTTTTAGTTATGATAATTATTAATAATAATAAAATTCATTACCCGAAAAGATACAAAACAAAAAAATGTTGTAGTTTTTTTTGACTTACCGCCAGCAATCCTTGGATAATTCTATTTTAGTTTATATTGTCATATATTTATTCACTACACCTGTTTCGGACATTATTGTCCATCGTCGGGTGATAACACTTAGTTAAAATATTCAACACAAAAATACAAGTAACACATAACATTCACGCACGAGAAACAATATTTTAATGTCACCGTGCCGGCACTACATAGTATACTATGCATTGGTCATGTGCGTAAGGTAGTTAATCTGTTTATCAGCTCGAAGGTGGGGGTTGCTTCAAACCTTTTTTTGTCATTCAACAATCCATCAGGGTTCTGCAATTCGCTACGATAAATTAGGTATTCTTCCAAGCGGTTCATGTAGTTGCCCTTTTTACAATTTTTTAGTACTTGCATGTTAATTTCCATGTTGTCATATTTATGATCATTATCTATCAAATGTTCCGCAAACTTAGATTTTTCAGGGTGTTTTAGCGCTTGAATATGTTCTTTGTATCGTGATTTAAACGGGCGTCCTGTCTGTCCTATGTAAAATTTGTTGAATGAGCTGCAGTTTAATCTATATATACCAGTATTTGTATATTTATCTTGTTTATTGGTTATGTTCCTGTTTATTATTTGGTTCAGGTTGGAATTGGTTTTGTATGCTATTTTGTAACCTTGTTGTCTGAATATATTGGCTATTATGTTATTGAATTTGGTGTTGTGTTGTATAGTTACAAACTTGTTGTCCTGTTTTATTATATTCATAGTATTGTTTCTCTTTTGTTTCATTTTCTTGAGTATATTGTCTACTATTGTTGGTTTGTATCCATTTTGGTGTGCAATATGTTTTATTGTGTTTAGCTCCTCTATGTAATCGGGTTCTTCCATAGGAATTGATATTAATCTGTTCACCATGTGGTAGTAGGCTGCCATTTTATGTGTGATCGGATGGTAGGATGTGGTGTGAATGGTCTGGTCTGTGTTGGTAGGTTTTCTAAAGATTTTGAATTTATGTTTTCCTTCTATTCTTGATATTGTGAGGTCTAGGTAGTTTAATGCATTATTTTGTTCAACTTCATGTGTGAATTTTATGTTTGGGTGTATTTTATTCATGTAAGTATTTAGTTCCTGGATCTGTCTGTTACTGCCTCTGAACAACATTATTACATCATCGACATATCTGTAATAATATATTATGTTGTCGTAGAATTTGTTTTGTTTATCCAGAATGAAGTTATTTTCAAAATGGTTGAGAAATGTTTCTGCTAAGATTCCCGATAAGGGAGAGCCCATCGGGACTCCTTTAGTTTGGATATAATATTGTCCGTTGTGTTGAAAATAATTTTGTCTTGTAATTTCCTTGATGCAATTGATAGTATCTGTGATTTCCGGTTCGTTGAGTTTATTGTGTTTGCTTAAATTGTCTTGTATCATTTCTATTGTTTCTTGGACAGGTATGTTAGTGTATAAATCACTCACATCAAAGGAGACCAACTTCATGCCAGATTTGATGTTCGTATCCTTTATCTTTTTTATTAGGTCCAATGTATTGGTCAAACTACGGTCATTTTCTAGAATTAATTTTTTACGCAATATTCTCCCAATGTGTTGCGCTATTTTGTATGATGGTGCGTTTTTGAAGTTGACCAATGGTCTAATAGGCATTCCCTCTTTATGAACTTTAGGTAATCCTGTTAATGTGGGTGATTTTGGGTTAATCATTTTCATGTGGAAAATCTGTTTATTATTAAGTAAACTAGTAGATCTGTTTATTAAACTGTTGATATCGTTCCTGTAATTATTAGTGGGATCTTTGTTAATTAGGGTGATGTTGTTTTTAACAATGAAGTCATCTACTTTGTTGTTATAATCATTACGTCTTATTATTACGGATGTACTACCTTTATCAGCCTTAACAATGAGAGAATCATGTTTTATCAATTTTTTTTAAATATTTTTAGCGATGATTATTTCTGATTTATTGTTTTTGTTATTTTTGGTTTCACCCCCTCTTCCTTTTGTGTATGTGTCCCTATTAATTAATTTTTGTACTTTGTCTTTAATTAGCCTACAAATCTTACCAAGTTTTGTTTTTCCGTAGGTAAATTAAGTACGGCATTTTCCATTTCTAATAAAGTACGTGTGTCATTTTGTTTGTCCTTATTATCATAAACATTATGTTTTAGGCCTTTATTCAATAATCTAATCTCTGTATCTGTGAACAATACATCAGTATCATTTATTAATCTTGGGTAAAACTGGTGTTTGATTTTATGTGGTTGTTGTATTTTGGTGTTCTTATCTATTAACCTTTGAAGTTTGGCTTGAATCTTAATTTTCTTAAATTATATCTTATGACCAACCCATTTATCTATTAAAGCAAATATACAGTCTTGTTGCAATGAGTGCATATTATGTCCCATCTCCAAATGTAATCTATATAACTTATGATTTAACTGTTCCTTTTTGCGATATAATTGCTTAATTTCAAAATTGAGCCATGCTCTTCTGGCAATGTTTATGGCCTTATTGGCTGCTATTGAATTGTTGTTTATTTTGACATTTATATACCCTGGTATAATTCCCTCCTGCTTACATAATTTATTAAATTTTATATTTTCTATGGTGTTGAACAACTTTAACTTTGTATTTCTATAGTCTCTAGTTAATTTCGCTTGGCTTGCGTAACTCATCATATGATATTCTAGAGTAACCGGATATGCTTGAATAACTGTAGTTATTTTTGACTTACCGCCAGCAATCCTTGGATAATTCTATTTTAGTTTATATTGTCATATATTTATTCACTACACGTGTTTCGGACATTATCGTCCATTGTCGGGTGATAACACTTAGTTAAAATATTCAACACAAGTTTGCGGAACATTTGATAGATAATGATCATAAATATGACAACATGGAAATTAACATGCAAGTACTAAAAAATTGTAAAAAGGGCAACTATATGAACCGCTTGGAAGAATACCTAATTTATCGTAGCGAATTGCAGAACCCTGATGGATTGTTGAATGACAAAAAAAGGTTTGAAGCAACCCCCACCTTCGAGCTGATAAACAGATTAACTACCTTACGCACATGACCAATGCATAGTATACTATGTAGTGCCGGCACGGTGACATTAAAATATTGTGTTTCTCGTGCGTGAATGTTATGTGTTACTTGTATTTTTGTGTTGAATATTTTAACTAAGTGTTATCACCCGACGATGAACGATAATGTCCGAAACACGTGTATTGAATAAATATATGACAATATAAACTAAAATAGAATTATCCAAGGATTGCTGGCGGTAAGTCAAAAATAACTACAGTTATTCAAGCATATCCGGTTACTCTAGAATATCATATGATGAAAAAAATGTTATCTTAACCATTTCAAAATTTGTTAAATTGGATGTGTTTAAATAATTAATTATTGTGTTTAAAACACTACAGTTGAGGCAGTTACGAAGCTTAGCTTAGCTATAATGTAAATTATAGCAGGTGATATTGTACTTCAATGATTTTTCGTTCTCCAAAATATGTCAGTTTGTGAGTTTTCAGTAAAAAATCAATAAACCTGACATAAAGTTGTTATAAAGCACAAATTTCTCAAAATATGTTCCACCAATTTAGTTAAAAATTTAATGAAACATGAAGATTAATAACTCAAATCCATGTAAACATTGCAAGTAAAAAAATATTACGGTTCAGAAATAATTGTAAAGAAAATGAAAATGAACTTTGGCCGGCAGCTTAATTTAAGCAAAAGAGGTTTAGGCCCTCATATAATTATTTTTTCAAAGATGTTGACTCGTTTTCAGTTTTTAATTGACAGCTGCTACAGAGTTGACATTTAGCTTTCTGTAGTTATTATACTTACCCAGTAACTATCGTGTGGTTTTTTCCGTAACAGAAAACATTTAGGCAGTATAAATCTGAAGGCCAGGATTCTCCTTTATCATATACTACTGTATTGTAACAACACCCTTCCCCACAATACGCTCCTAAAAACAATATACATAATGTTGGTTTAATATTAACAAAGAAAACACTGCATTAATAGCATCAACATTTATATCACTCCTTAAATAATGGTGCCAACTAAATGGACATGGCCCTTCATTGCTCATGGCCAGTTTTACAATTTCCACCATCAGAAAGGCAATTAGCTATTTACTTTTAAATAATTTAAAAAAATGTAAGTGCACTTAGACAATTATTTCTAAATTTATAACATTCTTAAATATTAATTAATGTGTTGTAAATACTATAAAGAAACTAACAAGTGGTTAAGGAACATAGATGTAATGTCCCAGGAGGTATTGAGGATGACAACAAATATCTTACACTACCCTCAGGACTGCTGAGCTTGAGGAAAAGCCACATCCTGCGCAAAGTTACCCAGCTTAAACAAAACACAGTGTATACAGATAAATAAATATCCCCCATACCAAGGTGTCATGTGTCTACATGTTAACCCATACTGATGGGTTGTACAAGGGTCATTGTACATTAAACAGAGACTGTGGGATAGTGGCTCTATCTCATAGAAAATTCCCACATTTATGAAATGTTTAAGACTTGTGGTAATAGGAGCTACTCCTGGTCCATCGAAGGAGTACAATAGCAAATTTGATGAAGACTTTGCCTCAGATAAGGAGGGAATGTTACTTGAGGAGACTGGAGAGTCTTCTCAAGATGAACTTCGTGGTACAAAAAACAAGTTGGAAAATATGAAGATGAAAACAACCACAACAGAAAGAAAGGAATTACTGAGGGCTAAACTTGCAAAACAGGGGATTGCATGGAATCCCAAACTATAGACAAAAAAGACCCCCATCCCCCACCCTAAGGAAGCCAAGGTGGGAGGCTCCAAGAGAGGCAACTCAGACAGTAGGATGTCTAAGACAGAAGGAGAGAAGAAAAGACCCAAGATGGCAGAAAATGTTCATCCACAAAGTCAAGGGAAGTATAACAAAACACTGAACACAATTAAAATGGCAGTAGTTACGGAAGATTACCTTCCAAATAAACTTATAGCTGAACAAACAGGACATTTGAGACCTCATAGCACAGTAGTTTACCATCTTGGAACATGGAAATATTCTCAATCCCAGACTACCTATATTCAGGTTGGAGCGTTCATTTTCATTACGCCAACAAAGAAACGACAAATTGGGTAAGATAAATTATATAATTTCTGAAACCATGGGAAGATGCTAAGTTTCGAACAGGAAGTCTAAGAGTGACTAAGGTGATTTTTAAAGCTCATCAACCTATGGTCTACTCACAGCCAATGTAAATCCTCCAAGTGCTTAGTAAATAAAATAATCAACTAAAGATAGAGGACTGGAAAACAAAACTGAAAATGGTCAAAACTGAGAATGGAGCCTTAATCGATGAATCAACACTTGAAGCATTCAGAGCAGCATAGATAAGAACTTAACCTGGGATTTGGGAAAATTTCTTTCACCATACTTCAGTCAGAAAATTAAAATTAAAAAAAAAAAAAAAAAAAAAAAAAAAAAAAAAAAAACAGGAGAATACTCCAGTGCAACCTATACCCCCACAGTAAGGCTGCATCTGCAGCTTCCTGCCAGAGGTTCCTATCTAAAGATTTAGACCTGGCCTTAATCCAAGAGCCGTGGATTAATGAAAGAAAGGGAACCCAAAAGATAACATATTTTCAAGGGTTCCTTTCAAAACTTATGAGCCTGTATTATGTTAAAAAAATACAATACCTTGTCTACCACTGTCTGATTTCTCTTTTAGGAATATTGTGGCCCAGCCAAGGAGCCCACCAAATAAAAACTATAATAAGTATAAATTTGGATGTAATGGGGAAGGATTTTAAAATAATAAAATATCAATTGGCACTTGCAATTTTGTTGAGCAGTGCAAGATTACGTAGAAGGGGGGAGAGACGAGGAGTGGAGGGCTTGAACCAGCGAGCCGAGCGAGGGTCTGTTCCGAGAGCCGCGAGAAGAAAGTCGAACGGCAGACCGCTACAGGACGAGGTCAGTCCATTTTCGGCCACGTGCTATATAATTAAACGGTATGCTTTTCGGCCACTGTTAAGGCTTTATCTAGCCGTTATGTCTTTTTATAAATTATAATTATTACTGTAATCTTCTAATTCGGCGCTAAAATAAAAGATAACATTTACTTTAACTTGCATTGCGTGCGTTCATTAGCGTCCTAACCCGACTCCTTGGCCCACAAGATTCGGCTAAAGTGTACGCGGTCTCCAGCCAGCCGGAGCTTCCAGCTGGTCAAAAGAAGTAGAGACGGCCACAATATCACTATGGTGAAAATTACCCTGGACTCTGGGGACTTAGAATTGATTGAGCTTAGAATTTATAGTTTACCCATAATAAATAACATTGTAATTTTTTGTAAATCATACACATTTGATGACATTGGGCAGCTATTTTTGGATGAGTTCCACTGGGCTGATTATAACTTTTTTTTATATATAAAAGTTAATAGTTTGTAAATTTTTTTACAAAGTACAAAGTAAATAAAATCTATTAGAACTTTGCATAAAATCAATTACTTAAAATACCAAGTTTAATCTTATGAGATTAATAAGTGAAACGTCATATGTTTTGACTTCTCATCTCTTTTAATATTTATTGATAAGTATGTGGTTATGTTTATATTACTATATTATTAAGATTTTACTACAGTCATGGGGGAAGAGACAAGATAGTGCTATTACACATATCGTTATAATATCACAATCAAGTCTACTCAAAATGATTACTATTAAAATAATTAGATGAAGTTAATTATTAAAATTATTTTTGGTTTATTCAACGTTTCATACTTAAAATATTAGATACTTAAGACATTATCAATATTTTTGCTTAATGTGTTTACTTTATGTTTATTAGACTACATTCTAGACACTCTCTTAACACTTAAAGCTAAATATAACATTTACATATATATGTAATAAATTTTACCACAATCATCCAAGTGGTAATGACCATCATAGAATGCTCCATATTCCTCGTCATTAGCGTAGGACAGCACAATAACAGCAACAACTAATAGCAATATTTGAATCTTCATTGTGAAGAGAATGATGAAGTAATGAAATTTTTTCGATGGTATGATTTTTTGCTTTAAAGTTAAACTTTTATAGCATAAAAGTCTATTGTTAAATTAATACAAAACCTGCTAAATTTGATTGATTGACATACAGGCTGTAGGTTAACAAATTGATTAACGAACTGTGTTTGTTTCAAGGCTAAGAACAACTGTACATACGTGATAGACACAGTTGACTATTGTTGTCAATGAATCAAATTTTAAAAAATCCATTCAAATCTTTTTATTAATTTTCGAAGTAAAAATGTATTGTGATTTCAGGAATACATTTTTGATGGTTTTCATTGTTTTGAAACTCTAGAGCAATGAAAAAATTCAAAGAAGGCTAATGATTGGAAACAAAGCCTAACACATCAACATAAAACTTATAAAATCCAGACTACTTTTAAGAACTATAAAGCTAAAGCTTTATATAACTATCATAAAACGTGTGGTAGTGTAAGGTTGCAAAAATTGGAATATTTTTGCCAATAAATTAAGAACATTTGAAAGGAAAATAATCAGAAGAATTTATGGTACAATAAATGTAAACGGGTAATATTTTATTCTGAACAACAAAATCATTGCCGAAGTGAATAAAGGTCAGTCAACTTGGGTTCTCTAAGGGTTGCAGGTGATTTTTTACCTTCGGTAATTCGAACCTTGCTATTTACAATTATTTGATAATTCAAAGTATTAGTAATCCCCTTGAGATTACAGTTATCGAGATTTCATTGTATACCAAAGATGACGGTATAAGGACCAATTTAAAGGAAAGCAAAAACCAGGTAGGCTACACAATACATGGAAGGATGAGGTAGAAACTGACCTGAGGAAAATGTCAATTGTTGCCTGGAGAAATGCGGCGTTGGATCGTAAGAAATAGAGGAAGATTGAAAGAGAACTCAAGGTTCCTCTGAGCTATAGAGCTGGGTGAAGATCACTAGGAGCATTTAAAAATAGTCTGTTTATTAGTCTATCTATGATATTTTTGTTACACATTTAGCGCTATTTATCTAAACAAATTTTGATGTGGGTCGGTGTCACTTGAAATGATTAAAAATTTTAATCCAATAGTCCAAGTGGCAGCAGGACAAGTGGTGTTTAAAGGTGTGCAAAAGAAGTGCTAAACAGTTGAAAAAGCAGAGTGCCATTTTTATGTTTTTTTTTTTTATTCTGCTACCACACTTCCAAGCGTCTTAGAAAACTAAAATTTGGACAGTTTATTAAAGAACTATTTGTATTAATGTTAAAGATATAAAACTAATTGTGCTCTGAATTATAATAATGTTGATTTATACATAAGAGAAAAAACTAACATAGCTGTGGATTTTATAAAGATACAAATCATAAATTAAAAACAAATATAATAACTACAATTCTTGTATAATTTTGAGTATAGATTTATAATATCCCTCTGAGAATGGTAGCTATCTTACCGAAATGTACATAAGGGTTTATTAAAATTTCTATTGGTAATTTTTAATTCGTGGTTGGTTGATTACGTCTTTCATATTATTATTTACCACAAGGCTCATTAGATGTTTGTATTTAAAAGAGGTAACAAATCAATAACATGGTCGTTAATTTTTTAAATCATTAATTTCTTTTACAACTTACCAAATCAGCTATTTACTAGTTTGTGTACCTACTTACTGAAGCCATTCAACGCTACAACTACGCCCATTAACAAAATATGAATACAAATCCAGCTCTGGTGACAAATGTCCAAGTTAATAGTTATTCAATTCAGTGAATGTATCATCACTCGATGAATATGTCAGTCATGGCGTGACCTAAGTATGAGTTGTTATTTATTATTTGTCATTTTCAAAATTATTTGTTTTGTAATAAAACAAACGATCATACATTCACTTGACTAATGTAGTCATAAATATTAACATAGGATTTCGTACTTTTATATTTATAATTTTCTACTAATCTAATTTATTTTAGTATTTTAAAAATGTCTTGCGACAACTAATTAAATCTAATTGTTTCAAAATAAGGTAATTATATAGCAGAGTAGCCTCACTTCAAAATCAATTTTTATGGGTTTTATTCGTTAAATAAATGTTGGAAAAATATTTTATTATCGAAAAAAAAGTGTCGGAAAGATGATTACATAATATAATTACACAAGTTGTTTTTTCGAGAAAAAATTAACTCACTGTTATCTTTCATACTCATGACATTCACTTCAATAAACGTACGGAAGGTTTGGCCAAGTGATTTTATATATATATATAGCAACCTGGCCAAACCTTTCGTGACATATAAAATAATACAGCCCTACATATTTACAGCAAAGAAAACATTATTTATTCTTATGAAGTAAGGTATGTAGTAGAGGATAAAAAAACAGAATTTGACTCTGATTAAGATTTTCTTGTGTAATTATATTATGTAATCATCTTTCCGACACTTTTTTTCGATAATAAAATATTTTTCCAACATTTATTTGACGAATAAAACCCATAAAAATTGATTTTGAAATGAGGCTACTCTGCTATATAATTACCAGGTAGAATAATGATTTCGACTAAATAATAATTTTCTCAGCTAAATTTCAGGGCAAGGTATAATTCATAATTACAACAAAATGTCATCAAAAATATCAGTTTGGTAGTTATCAATCAAAAGTGAAAATTACCTATAAATGCCGATTTTTAAAACAAATTATATATTTATATAAGGGTCTACACTTGCTTTCCTTGTGTCATGAACATGTCCTCAGTGTAAATTGTATTTTTACAATGGTATAGTAACGACCGAAGGTATTTGGCACTTAGTGGAACTCTATATTAAATTAAACACAATCGCATTATGTTTCATTAAAATTGAGCTTTTATAAACAATCTCTTAAATATTAAGATTTACTCATCCATGTATTCCCAGTTTATTTTGGTGAACTGGATATCTTCCAATACATGAATGGGAGCTTAATTTCGTCATACTGAAAAAAAACTGTTTTTCTTCAAAAGTTATTACATTTTCTAAAAGGATTATTTATAATGTTTTTCGGGATGTAAGTAAAATCTTCTTTCGAGTTTCATTCTACTCAGGAGTGAGGAGTCTCAGTACCATCTTCGAGCTCACTTTTCAAATCTTCATGTAAAGTCTGTTGTCAATTTCTTTAAAAATTTTAACCAATTCAGCTCAAATGCTCAAATGGTCAGGTAATTATTTTTGAAATATTTCACAGACTTTTTGAATGTTAGCATTAATGTTTGATTTACCACCAGATGTTCTCAATCACTTCTCTTCCCTATTAATTTTTTTTTTTTTTTTTTTTTAGCTAGTTAGTGCATTAATGTTCTTTTTTTAAATGGCCTCAAAAGACGGCAATTTTTTAGCTCTTTTATAATTTAATAATACCTTTTAAACTATTAAAACAAATTTTGAAGATTTAAAATAAAATTTAGTTTTGCACAAAACACCAATAAGTAACACATTATATTACTGGCTAAGTTGGGAGCACAGACTCCATTCATTGGACCAGAACCTGCTTGTGGTATCAGTAAATCTGTCGCAAGAACCACTCTGAGACGATGGGTCAAACAGGAAACTCTCAACCGCTGGAGAGAGGCCTCTAGAGGAAAACTCTACGGGTCGCTGTACAATCCGAATCAGAAACTCTCTAGGTATGTAATATCATTGAATAGAAACAACCTAAGGAAAGTCTTAAGCTTCATGACTGGTCATGGAGCTTTCAGGGAACACTTAAACACCATGGGTTTAACTCAAGGCAGGACAACCTGTAGACTGTGTAACCAATATAAAGACACAGCAGAACACATACTTTTGTATTGTGAAGCTCTGGAGAGGAGAAGACTACAGATTTTCGGCCTCACAGGCATACCTACAAAGGAAGACGACCTAGCTGCACAAGTTCTAAGACTCACGAAGGATTTAGAACTAAAGTGGATTGTCTAAGATAAGGAAGCGCACAAAAAGTCTTAAATGGCTGAAGTGCCTAGTGACTTCCAACATAATAAAAAAAAAAATAATAATAAAAAAAAACACATTATATTGAAAATCTTCTTTAATGATAAATAATAATAGAAACTATCATAAAACTGGTTTGCGGTATTTTGTTTGAATCCAAACTCTATACATCTTGAGTTGTTTCCCTCGATTCACTTGGAGCCGTCTGTCGATCAGATTTTGTTCTTCTTTAAAACCCGCTTTCAAAAACAACTCACGAACTTCTTCTGGAAAAAAATAAACATATAGTTGTTAATTTCAATTTCAATTTAACGAATTTAGATGATATTGATTTAAGTTTAAAGAAACAATTTCATATCTATATTATCTTTCAGTTAACACATTCACTGCCCGTATATTTTATAGAACTATTTCAGGAGCTGACAAACCTATCATTAGTATTAAATTTTGTTTAAAATAAATTGTACTTAAATACAATTTAAAAAATAATTAAATGTACCTTGTTTATTATTTTTGTCCTTATTTGTTTATAGGTCACCTTAAAAAAAGGGAAAAAAGAACATAAAGATCCCTAGCCCTTGAATACTCTAATAGTTTCAGGATCAAAAGAGAACAAGAGTTAGTCCATAGCAAAAAACAAGATATGGATTCTAATCAGACTACAGTACAGTACCGGTAATTTGAGCTAATTGGACTGAGGTCAACTCGAATTTCAATTTCAATTTTTATTAGTCATTTTGACAAATTTACATTTGTATAATGACAATTTTATAAAATTAACAATCACAACAGAAAACATTGTATATATAATTAATAATGGCAATATATAATTTCAAATATTTTAGGAAAATTATATGATTTAATAATTGTGACAATTATCATGATCCATTTAAAAAAAAAAAGTTATTAAAAACTTTTATATAATTAAAACTATATTGCTCGGAACATGTAACGAGCATGCTTAGGATCAAATATCCACATATAACAGAATCTTGAAACAGAAAAGCTTCGGTGCGACAAACAATAAGCAAAATTTTGTTGCAACAGAATAATATGTAAAAAACAATACACAAATTATTACTATATAGACTACAGTACATTCGCGATAGTAGGACACTTGACAATCCGACATGTTCGGTAGTCTGACCCACCCAGTGATTTCCATCTATTTACTAGGTTGAAAAAGTTTTTAATTAGCAGGCGTTGATCTCATTTGGTATATTGCAATTGCAGGACAAATCCCTGCTCACGTCCTCTTCTTTGGATTCCAGTCGCCGTTCCAACATTCATTTTAGAGCCGTCTTGGAACCACTCCAGCTCATGTATGTGTAATTTTGCACCTAGCGCAAAGTTTTTTGGAAGTGTTCGGTTAGTAAACAGTAACACAAATTAAGACAATTGTCCTTGCTTAACTTAATGGACTAGTGACCAAATTCTATGACAACGGCATATAAAACTTGATTGATAACTATGTAGAAAACTAGTAAAATAATTTTAGATGCTAATACATGTATAATAATTCAAAAAATACCCTTTGTGTTTTTGGAAAATAATATGTCTTATTTCTGAATGATTTTAGTATAACAATTTTAACAACCGCTCAAAAAATGATCCAAAGACCATAATTGCCCTACCGGTACATTGCTTGCTGAGTCTAAATCTCACTACTATGATTGCTGCAGCACATTTACTATACAAACATTAACTAAAATGTTTGACACACCTCATATTATTTATTAATTAACATACCTTATTTGAAGTCGATCGTAGTTCCTTATATTATATTAATTGTTTATATTATATTAATTGCTACATGTTTCGCTACCATAGGTAGCATCATCAGGCCAGCTAATAACACGACTTCAAATAAGGTATGTTAATTAATTAAAGTAGTTCTAAGGCAAAACAATGAATATTATTTATTACCTTGTGTAAAAAAATAAACAAATGTTCCATCCCCTCGGGCATAAAAGTTCTCTTGTAAAGCTCGACCTTGTTTGAAACGTAGCTGAGCCATATCGTAACGACCATAATCACGGAACACAACCAAACCTCCAGGTCTTACATACTTGAATACTTGGTTTACAACATGCTGCATTCTAAAAATGACATACATAAAGATTACAATAGACCAAATATAAGTTTTACAGTACTGTTTCAATTTCAATAAATTAATTCAAAATTCAAGTTAATAGATCTTTTTCCTAACTTATTAAATGGTTGTGTAAAAATCTGATTTTATTGCTGACCGACCTCTATAATTGTTTGCAGTTCAAAGGATAAAAACATTGAACACTAAACGTAAATGTGGAAAAAGGAGGGCAGTCAATTTGTGACTGGCCCAAGCTAGGACTAAAAGCTGTCTGAGAGAAGAGAGTCAGTCAGGCGTCTCAAGGAATTCCATCTGCACAAGGGAAAGGTCACACAATATCTCCAATAGGTTCAACTGAAATTGGTGAGCAAGCTTAGTTACTGTTAATAAAGTCCATATTAGTAGGACTGACATAATTTGATTTTTATCTCAACACTGTCATTGCTCTGAGTTACATAGGTTTAGAAACATTATCGGAAATATTGCAAGTGTTTGTAATAGTGTTTTCTGATTGTATTATATACATATATGTAAATGTACATATTTCATATTACATATATAAAAAATTTAGACTCACAAGTACATTGAACTAGGTACTGATCTTTAATTATTTAATAAACTTTTAGCAAAGCCTATTAAAGTAATTCTATTTCCCTTTGCAAGCCAACTTTACAACAGAGAGAAAACCCGAGGAAATCAATCCCTGCCTCTCAGAATTTTTTTGAGGAAATTTAAAATGCCTTCTTACAATTCTTAATACTTACTCTAGGCCTAATTAATATAATTACAAATAAATAAAAGTATTCCAAAATTAACAAACAGAAGGGATGAGTATGGGGGGGGGGGAAATTACAAAATGGACAAACAAATAACAAAAAAGAATATAAATAAAAACAAATAATTTTCATTCTTGAAATACGTATTCCAATCAGATTACCTGTATGGAGTTTACAATTCCTTCCTGCAATGCGAAGACAGGAAGATGGTAAAATAAAAATAACAAAAAGAATTGCTCTGAAATTTTTCTGATTTATTCACTGTAAAGTGTGAGTACAAGATTATCCGCAGAGAGGGTACTAAAGTTTGTTCTCCCTGATAAACCGTTGGGTATCTATCTGGTTGGCATGAACCCTTGTTGTTTGTTGACCAGTATTTGAACTATATGTGCAGTTTCGTTTACTTGTGGTTTTTTACATTTTCAATGTTAGTAAAAAATATGTGGTGAAAGAACATAAGATAAAAGAATGTAGTAGGCCTAATAGTCTACAGAGGAATAATTTTACAATGTTACCATGCTCTTCAAATTAACCTGCATTTATGGAATTTTTTAAAATACTGTAATACAGAAAACCATAAAGTTGGCAGGGTTTGCAACTAATAATTTTGAATTTTGAAACGTTTTACAATTTTTAATTTCATTTGGAAAAAGACAAAACATTTTAGATGTAGAATATTTAAAAAATAAATTTCTATTAATTGTTGGACTAATAATTTGCTAAGTTCGTTCCTTACCGCAGCAAAAATTTCTTTCCCCGAATTTTTCATAAAACATTTTTAAACTTTGTAAGCTTAATTATATTTCAATGGCAGGTACTTTGATTCTTGATTTAAATCTCTGCTCTCAATGCTCATATCAGTCCCTTCTAAGATATTCAGATTTCAAATTGAAATTTATTTAGTACTTGGTATGACGTTCTATAATTACCACAATTTGCTTTTCTCAAGTCAACAACTCAACGATAGTTGTTTATATTTAAAAAAGAGCCCTGAGTCACTCATGTAAACTCGTAAGGTAACCTAAATGATTGAAATGTGAAATGGGGTTTGAATGAAACTATCATGGTTCATTTAAATTTTTTTCTCACTTTATTCTACTAACATTCTGCATGGTAATTTGGGCTCCTAACCTTTATATTTCAACATTTTTTTACAGAAATCAGTAGAGTCGATGAATGGGGCGAACTTGAAAGGATTGCATTGGGGCGAACAAAAGTTGCAGTTATGTATTTATTTATTATGGCAGTAGACAGATGACAGTACTTAAAAATATTCGTACAAGGATGTTTTGAATTTTGAACTTACAAAAAAAGGGGGTCCATAATTTTATAGGTTTAGAATCGATTAGATAATACTTTGTAAATACTTTCTTCGTACAGAGAAGATAATGATACAAATATGTAAAGTTAATGACATAGACAATGAACTGTCATCTTGTTTTAACAAGGAGGAAAAAGAAGAATTTATTTCAATTAAAATGAGTAGCCCTGCATTGTTCTGCCTTTCCTAGCTTCGTTAATCTCACGTTTGTTGACTCGTTTCGGATATACTCCATTCTAAAAACACTTAATAGTACTCATGTGAGATTAACAAAGCTGGGAAGGCGGAACAATGTACTTATTTTAATTATTACATATAATTATTAGTCTAATTTATTACTACATGCAAAAAACTTAAGTAAGTTTAATTGTTTGTTTTTCTTTATTTGGCGATTGAAGTTTGTACAAGTGTGTCTCACTTAAATTCTAATTTTTAACTAACTCTATGTCTACTAATTAAAAATATTGAGTTAACTGACCTTTCTGGTAGTATTGCTGAAAGGACAAACACCATGATGACAATGTCGAGACTTTCTGGGGGAAACGGTGGATTCCAGTCTTCTGAAGTTATATCGCATACGAATGCCAAACACCTGCATAGAGAATATATCAATCTTTAACCTTTCTCAGCCATAAAATACTTTCCAATATGTAATTTTACCATTAAAAAAAAGGTTGTTCTTAAAATATCAACATTAGTAAATTTTAACATTTTCTCTTATGAGTGAAGCTCTATAAGAAGAACATTCAGGTTAAATTTCATTATATCATAATTTTAAGTGGTATAAATGTTTTGAGGTTACTCATGATAACCACGAGCCGACTCCAGTTTTCCATCCAACTGGGTATGAAGTAGTGAGCAGTATCTTGATCAACTCTTGAACCTGACAGTAAAATTTGTCTGAGTACAATATTCAGGAGTGACTCGGTGACTATTATTTGATATCATGTTCTATTCATTAGATTTTAAGTGTTCTCTTTTAAAAATGAACGAGTCCTTTCTGTTGGGTTGTTTAGAGGCTACACTTGAACAAAATTTGATAAAATTATTGAAGTAAATTTTGAGTTATAGAAGAAAAATCTGAGATGTGGCCAAAATATACCCACAAACCAAAAATGATTTAAACATTTCGGATGTAGAGCAAAATCACAGAAAAGTTTTAATTCAAATTTGCTTATCTCTCAATGTACCAAATAATTTGGTAGAACTATATTCTCAGGAAAATATCAAATCATAAATTGTACTTTTTATTTTAATCAAGAATTAAACGAGTATTTTTAAGAAGATACACTTGTTAATTTAAAATGAGGTTTTTTAGTAATTAATTCTATTTCATAAAGCATAGTTGTAGACATAAGAAAATGAGTTTTGAGTGGTGTACTACTGTAGTGGAAGGGATGCGTCCACTATTGGCTGATATGAGCTGTCACTCATACTACACACTATTCTAAAAACATCCATCTGAATGACAATGACAGTGCATAGGATTTATTAGAGGCCTGTTATGAAGCTGTTTGTTGGTACCTATCATCAAAATTGATTACTATATAAATAAGAAAATATGCGCTGCGAAACTGATCTTTTCAGTACATGTACACAGTGAGTAATGTTTTTGGCCTTGGCTAGTACCCTTGTTTTCCTGGCAATGATGACACAAGACCGCTGTCCCCTCACTACACCACTCGTCATCCCCGAACAGTAGATGGATGCTCTGGTATTCATATAAATAACAATTTGACAAATTTTTATAATATAAATGTGTATGACCGTTACCTGTGCTCATTTCACAGTTCCATTTCCGTTTACCACGAAAATAACTATAACTAATCAATATATTTCCAAATATGGATTTATTTAAATATATATTATATATTAACCCACCTCTTAGTGTCGTATTCAGGATTATCTTTGAGAATATCTACCGCAGTTTGTGAAAAATCACAACAGTAGACAAAAAGTTTTGGGTCAATATTATACTTTAATATCGGAAACACAGTGTTCCCCACCCCACATCCAATTTCCAAAATATTTTGTTCTGTACTACTCTTGCCAGGTGTTTGTACATCAACGAATTCAATTCCTTCATTACATGCGGCTGGTATAACTCTAATGGCAGTGTCTTCTTTACACTTCCCTCCAGGAGCCAACTCAGGAAATTCCGTAAATAACCAATGGCGATCTTTAAAGAATCTGCAACAAAAGATTAAAAATTTAACTAACACAATATTATCAAACAAAATTTCTTTAAAAATACAAACTATAAATACTTTTTAGATGAGACAAGTAGCATGCTCAGTGATTTCATTTATATCACTACTATTACTACTAGCAAAAGTGGTTTAACAAATTAAGTTAAGATTATTCTGAAAAATAAATTATGTAGTAACAAGGTTTGAGAGCATATGCCTTCTGTTACTGCGGCATAGGTGGATTTTTCACATATGGCTGAGTGTTTGGTTTATGTCCATTGTTAATATTTATAAAATAGTTTTAATTTACAGTATTATCAGATACATCTGTGGCCCAGCCAAGGAGCCCACCAAATAAAAACCATAATAAGTATAAATTTGTATGTAATGGGAAGGGATTCTAAATAATAAAATAAGAATTGGCACTTGCAATTTTGTTGAGCAATGCAAGATCATGTAGAAGGGGGGGGAGAGATGAGGAGTTGAGGGTTTGAACCAGCAAGCTGAGAGAGAGTCTGTTCCGAGAGCCGCGAGAAGGAAGTTGAACGGCAGACCGCAACGGGACGAGGTCAGTCCGTTTTCGGCCACATGCTATATAATTAATCAGTATGCTTTTCGGCCACTATTAAGGCTTTATCTAGCTGTTATGTCTTTTTTATAAATTATAATTATTTCTGTAATCTTCTAATTCGGCGCTAAAATAAAAGAGAATATTTAATTTAACTTGCGTTGCGTGCGTTCATTAGCGTCCTAACCCGATTCCTTGGTTCATCCTGATAAGGAACTTCCAGCTGGTCAAAAGAAGTGGGGCGGTCACACATTTTACCTTTAATTTTATGCCACAATCTATGTAATAGTTATTCTCCTTTTTCTAGTAGAAATGAATAATGTTCGTTGGGTATAGGAAAGAAAAACATGACCAAATATGGATTAAATCAGAAATTTCTATTTACTCTCTCACATATATAGTACAAAAAATTTAATTTTTAATGAAAAGGGGATAAAAATTTCCCCTCTGACTTCTTAAAGCTTTTCGTAAAAGTTTCAGTAACCGACAATGTGTTATCCTAGAGTAACTGGTCTAGCACATTGCTTTACATTGAACCAATCATAGCAAACATGGATGATGGTCGAGTTCCAAACAATTATTCCCAGTTACTATTCCTTCTGGATCCATTTTCATTCCTTAAAACTTAGATTTCCAGCTATTAAAGAAATCATTAACTAACTGTAAATTACTATTAAGGTTATAATTGAAGTCAATCATCAATAAATAAATAAACAAAACCAGGTGTTATATTTAATTGTTGCGAGAACATAAGATGACATAACACTGACTGTTAGATGATAACCATTGGTTTAGACAAGTAAGACTTAAAAATAAATAAATTATATTACAAAATTCTTATTTCTATAAACCTGTTCTGATGTATTCCATAAAAATCATCCCAATATTTATTAGAAGTTGATTTCAGTTTCTCTTGATCAAATTCATTCATCAATTTTGAAGCTTGAAGTGCAACTTTTTTACGTGCTTCCTCCTCTTGCTCGGAATCCCATTGCACATTGTCCCTAAGGAACACACAATATTAAAATTATTTTATAGATAAACAACTAATACTTAATAATTTTTACCGTGATGAGAGAAACGTGCGACGAACATGTGGTAGTAGGAATACCATTAAATTAATGTAAAAGGACTGAAAGACTTTTGGAAAATAAGAAGGCTATACTATTTTGAGGAAACTATGATTAGTTTTATATTTTATACTATAAACTATTGTTAAATCTGTTCTTTTAATAAGTAGAGGCCTATGTAGAACAAGACATGAGTTAATTCAAGAATTATTGATGAGTCTACATTTTCCAGTAAAAATGAAAAAATGTCAGTGCCGTATAATTTGTTCAAAGTCTTTATAGTCATAGAAAAAATTTAATGATTAAGTTTGATAAAAATAAGAAAAAGAAAAGTGAGATCATAAGATACATTATGTTAAGAAACTGCCTCTAAAAAGGATTTTAAGGCTTTTTAAATATCCTGTATTATTAGTGAAAAAAGTGAAACAAAAGATCCAACTGGGACGGTTATGGTTAGACAGCTAAACAATCTAGGTAATAATTAAAATTGGAATGTTAAATTTTATATCACGTTTTCAAGTCTCAGTTTTCATCATCTTTTTAAATACCTGTAAGTTAAAAGATAGATTATCCTACGCCTATATTTAAAACTTGTATTTCATCAAAATGATCTTGTTTTGATCAAAACTTAAATATATTATTCTACAATTTAAGGCGTGAAGGTAACCACGTTTGGTCAGAAATGGACTTCATTATTTTACACATCTGAGAAATTTCACGAAGACATTTGTTTGTTATCTTATAAACGATGGTTGTAATCTGTGCATTAATGTGACACAAGTGGTGCCCATAACAAAAAGTAGGAGATGATGTTAGAATATCTCTCTTTTTAGAGTTTAATGGAAATGAATCTTTCTTACTTCGTTCCTTTAACAAAAAAGTGACAAGTTCTTGATACAAAATGTTTTCCTTGCATATGCAGACTAAGTTAGTTGAGGACTATCCCCTGGAGGAGGAGGACTATCCCTACACTCCTGGAGTGGGTAATTATCGATTGTACCTCGTCCTCGGATTTTTCTATAAAAAATTATGAAAAAGTAAAGAATTTACCTTGTAATCAAACGATCAGATCATATTATTTGTTGGAAGAAACGTTTCAAGTTCCAAAATGCATTAATTTAGTAGAAAATGAGATTGATAAAAGTATGAAAACCAGCTACGTACGGTAGGTTAGGAATGCCAATGTTAAACTAATGACTACGTTTATCAAGTCACTAAATTTATAATCGCTTGTTTTATTGTCTGGTTAGGTGACTATATAGGCATGCATATTATAGCTTAATATTATGGCGTTGTATGATTGAAGAATCATGTCTATTATCACAATGGCATATATGCAAATTGTGTATAATTGCTGCTTCTAACATAAGAACATATTATCAATGTTAAATATTAATTACTTTATTAGGTCTGGTTAGGTGGCTATATATATATATATATATATATATATATATATATATATATATATGTAGTCACCTAGGCGAGGTCTAGTCCAGCCACCTGACTATAAAATAAAATAAACATTTGCGGTAATTCTGTGCAATTACTTGGTCAACCCCAAACTTTTTCATATTTTACTACGGTCATAAGGATGTTCTCAGAAAGCAAGAAACATATAATTCAAGGCCCGCAAGGCCATCGTACAGAGCGATAAGAAGGTTCAAAGTTCACGCGATAACAGTGGCTTGCGGGAGACGCGCGGAAGGCCAGTTGTGACAGTACCGTTATATAATTATATATAATGACAGGTTTGGCCAGGTATATAGCTACCTGGCCAAACCTGTCATTATAGGCCTTCAAACCTGTCATTATAGGCCTTCCGCGCGTCTCCCGCAAGCCACTGTTATCACGTGGACTTTGAACCTTCTTATCGCTCGGCAACCTGTATGATAGCCTTGCGGGAATTGAATTATATGTTTCTTGCTTTCTGAGAACATCCTTATGACCGTAGTAAAATATGAAAAAGTTTGGGGTTGACCAAGTAATTGCACAGAATTACCACATTTGCATTTTGTGACTTTAAAAATGTCTAACAAAATTAAATGATCTGATTGTTTGGAAATTAGGTAGCGATAACACATACACTAACTTGACTAACGTAGTCATACATATTAACGTAGGCTTTTATTATTAGACCTTAACCTAACAACAGCTGTATTCCCTAGTTTTCTGTTATTTAACACTGAAGAAATGCATTTAGGGTCTTGAAAGTTTCTTCTGACAAATAATATGATCTGAACTTTTTATTACAAGGAAAATACTTTAAGTTTTCATAATTTTATATAGACAAATCTCAGGACGAGGTAGAACTGACATTTACCCTGGAGTGTGCCTAATTTTATTATGTTTTTATTGTATATTATATTTGTACGATGTATGAATAAATTTATGTGGGTATTATATATGTTATTCAGGTCTATGAATGTGTAGATATGAGACAAAGTGGATTTTATGTGTCGGTGGGTGGATTGTTTTATTAGATTATATGAATTTGCTATGAGTTTATTTCTTTTAACGAACATAAGACTATAAATACTACTTTTTTCTACGTTGGAAGGCCAAGTCGGTCGTTTTTTATTTTTTCTCTGTTCAGATCAGGATCATGAAATCGAACGATTACCTAATTTTCTGTTACAATTATTTAAAAGAAGTTATGTAAACTAAAATGGTGATATGTAATTTATTTTGATTGGAATTACTTATTACTATTATGAAACAATAAGAATCATGTGAATATAGATGAAGGATAATTATAAGGAATGGAATGGTCATAATCAGAGAGATGTTAGACATAGAGTCAGGTGAAAAGGCGATAATTTTCTTGTAATGAGCAATAACAGAAACTTTGTTTAGACTAAAAATAACTTCTGAGTGTATTTTATAAATCCGTTCCATTTACAGGTTAGGCTAAATGGAATGTCAAGCATTTAATTTAAGAAACAGAAAGGAAGTATACTAACAAACACTCTTCCGACAGATTCTAAAGAGGAATTTAATATTAAATCTCAGAGATTTTCTATTTAGGCCTAACTCCGTTTGGTTTTTTTTTGTATTTTTTGCACCGTGTCGGCCTAATTGACTTTGATTTTCTTTCAACAGCTATGTTAGTCCAATATAAAACCAGGAATTGTTGCAAGAAATATTCAGAGAATCAATTTAAGAAATAAGCTTATATCAAAAATAACTTCATTATGATCTAGCTCTATGGTGTGATAATTTTTTATTATTATATGTAAACTTGTGTAAGTCAGAAGAACATTTCTGAAATACAATGAAAATAAAATTAAAACATAGTTTTCCCTTGTCCTCGAATAATGATAAATATTCAGAAAGCGTCTCTCTTCTGCGGTTGATAAGTCAACAACTGTTTTGAACAAACTCGACTAATCATACATCAATAGAAAAATAAATTAGTTTTGTTTATAGTGAGATATAGCTTCCCTCCTTATGATTAACATTTTTCAGGTTATATGCTAAATACCTAACCTATACACCTCTAATCTTTTAGTTTGTCTTAATTTGAAAAATGAAATGTTACACAATTAGTGACATATCACAATAAAAACATCTTGATATTAATAATATTCAAGGACTTTTAACCATTACTCAATTTTTCATCAGTTTGGTAATAACAATGTGCACATTCTAGCGTGCTCTAACCAACTATACAAAATTTTAGATTAACACATACAACTGTTATAAAACAATAAAAATTACATTTTAATTCATACCAAGCGTTAAATTCGTATACTTTTGAAGGATCCTTTAAAAACCGTGTACCAAATTGAGGTTTCTTTCTATATCTTGTATGACAAAACTTAACACCATAACCTATATGAATATTAAAACAAAATTCTGAGAATGTAAAACACCATTCATAACGTGTAAAATTTAACACTTTGAATAAATTCATACCAAGCATTGTGTTGGAATATGTTACTATTATCTTCCAAAAATCTTGTACCAAACTGTGGTCTTATTTCTTTTTCAACATTTAAATCAACATTTCCAGAATCTGCCATATTTTTTGTTTACAAAATATCAGCTGAGCGCTGAGCTAAAATTGTGTAACAAGGTTATTTAAGGAGGCCTTGGCATTACTGTCCATGAAATGCTAATATAAATAGGATTCACAAATATATAAGTAATTTTCTGTATTTTTAACTTTAGTTTTGAGGGTTTTTATAAGCAAATAACTTTATAATTGGTATACAAATTTAATTCAGTTACTACTACCACATTTAATTGAATATTAATTTTTAGAATCATTTTTTTTTCTGTTTAGATATGCAAATCATTCACGGAAGACATTCCAAGTCAATATCCTTGACTTTTAGTTCACATATTTGCTACCGGGATGAATTAGATTGAATGTCGGAAGGTAGCGCTTGCTGTTCCTTCAAATTTTACATTTTGTCCACGCCCACTAAGTCAAATCAGATCTACTGTCAAAACTAGAATAAAATTACTGTTTATATTTGAATTTACGTTCAAAATTTTGTAAATTATGTAATTATTATTTTCTCTCTGACCGTTTTATCTTTTATCTATATTATATTGTTGGTAATTTTGCTGTTTAAATTATTTTAAGTATTCAGTTTACTAATGGTGTCATAATCACTAGCAGACAAGTTTAGGGATGGGCTATGACTAGCAGACGGGGTGAAGTGTCAAGTTCTTGTGTTAGGGGTGTGACTGTTGTACATTTTAATTAATATACTTATAAATAATGAAATAATAGTTTATATAACCGGTCAAGAGACTGACAGCAGTGCCTTTGGATTATTTCACTACAATAGTTGTCGTTCATTTATATCCGGTATTGTCAACAAAATAGTTTTCCTGTATGACGTTTAAAAATATTGGTAAGTTTGTTGGTAGTCTGCTAGAAAGGGAGTTGGCTTTCAAAATGGTTGTTTGACGTTTTACGTGTCAAATGAGTATATAGTTTTAATCGGCTTGTTAATTGTAGTTTTATTAGATAGTAAGTTATTAGTATATTTACTCAAATTATTATTATATTTCTTAGTATTCTGTATAACTTCGTTAAAATTGCAATTATTTTTGATGATTCATTAAATCTTGCCAATCTTAACTATATTCACTTTTGCATACCTCTGCGGTTTTTGTCTTTTCAAGGTGATTATAGTAAAATTTAATATTTATTGGCTTATATTTTTTAATATTTGACAATATTTTGTCTAAAATATATTACCCAAAATGCATGAAATATAATACTGTGTAATATTTTATTTAGTTGATTTACAACAACATAATTTGAGAAATTTTTTACATTTTTGTATTTAATCATTTTTTAAAAACAAGACAATTTTAATGTATCTCTAGACTTAAATAAGGAAGGACATGCATGTTTTTTACTGCCATTTTATTAAAATTGTGTAAAGTAAGGTTAAGAAAACTTGATCTGAAAAATTTAGTCTTAGGATAGCCATTTTCTTTTCCAGCTAAGTAATTAAATAGAAAATAAATTTACAATCTGTATTTTTTAATTAAGCCTAGGTAATAATGTCTACCATAGGTAGGCTATAATATAATATTAACAATCCATTTATAGGTAATTTTAATATTGACTGTCATTATATTTGTGACTCAGCGTCTTATCAATAGGAAACCCCAGTTCACTTCTCTTTTACCTAGGTTAATTGTTAAAAATGATTACTTACCATATAATGTTGAATTTCAAATAAAACAAAAGCTGCTAAAAAAGTCGATATAATGCTTCCTTATTCATTCAGGTAAGATGTAATGAAGCCTACATACAAAACTTGAATAAAATCTGATCACGGTTGCGATTTATGTAGCCTTTACAACTTATATTTGCCTCACTTGAAGATAATATGGTAAAAATTCTATTTTTTAACAATAATTACTATATTTATTGTGTTATAAGATAACTAAGCCCCATTACATAGGCTTCATTTTTTTTTTCAGAAACCAGGACATGTTGGAGACTTTTTGCTTTCCCTTGCTATAAAAGTTAATTTTAATGAAATGTCAAAAGCAAGTTAATGATAAGAAAAGGCAAAAATCTTGAATAGGCCTGCTAGGATTTACATGAATGTTATTTGTATATCAATTAATCAATACATTTATTTTAATTTTTTTGCAATTCCCAAATCTAAATTACTTAATATTTTTTTAAAAATTGTAAAATTAAAAAATACAAATTAGGCTATATTAATATTGATGATATTAAATTGAAAAGTCTAAAAATGCATTTCACAGTTTGAACGTACCGGTACCAGTAACAAATATGTGATTTTATGAATGATTTCTTCAAGAATTCAGAGATCCTTTTTATTTTTTCGTATAATTCTTAACAACCTCATTCGATTTTCAAAAGTCCTTTCACTATTGATTTGGTCATCTAGCTTCTGCTGTCAGATCATACACTTTTCATTATTGAAAATACTTCCAACTGGAGCGAAAGTTCCCAGCAGACAGAAAATGTAGCCCCTACTCTAATGGTGGAGTTATTTTTAGAAGAGATATGTTCTGGTTTTTGTTAATCTAACATTTTTACCTACTTTTTTCTGTGATTAATTTGTATTCATCCAAATGAATTCCGGCCAAGGTTTTTATTCATGTTTTTTACTTCACTTTACAAAATTTCTGTTTTGTTAGCTCAAAAGAGTCTGCACTTCCAAAACTATTTCTCAATATAAAATAAACACATATCATAAACATCTATGAATTTTTATTTAATTATACTGTATGATTTCTATAATTTCTTCCTAATAATTAAAAATATTTTTTACCTTGTGTAAATAAACTTTCTCTGAGGTTTTCTTTTAATTATCAAAACTACATCTGGAGAACCCTTTCAAGCGTAGGAACCCCAGAATTTGTTTTTCATATTCAATGTCAAAACACTCGCAAAACTCCTTGAGGTGAAATATGTAAACAGTATAAAATATTTATAAAATATGGAACAAAAAAGAATTGAAATAATTTGTGCCATATCTTAGGAATTAGTAGTTTCTAAGAAAAATAAACGATAGGGCAACAGGTAGATTTTTCTTTTTTAATCTACGTAGACCTTTTGATATTCCCAAATAAAATTTTGTATCCCCAAAACCAGAATTGATTATATTATTTGTGGTACAAACATCCTTTTTTTATGAAGAATGAGAAAAAATTGCATATTAAACAACCTTGAACCACAAATCATTTTAATATGTGAATAAAATGATAATTTTAATAAATAAATCATTTTTATATCTTATGATAAGAACTGTTATCCCTTTACATTCTTGATATCAACTCACCATTTCTTATAATCTATGTACTGATTTTATTAGTGTCTCAAAAGAACACACTTTAGAACGGCATTGAAGTTAACATATTGATAGAAATAGTCGATTTAAAACCTACATTAATTTTTTTAAATAAAAATTGTGGTGTTACTAATTAGCTATTGTTAAGATCAATTCACGGAGAGTTGTGATTAATGAGACTGTTAAATGTGCGATTAATCTACCTAAAATTCAACAGAAGACTGCACTTAATTGAACAATAATTTTATTGTTTGATGACAATTTCCAACTTATTTAGACAATCAGTTTTTTGTTGATTTTAGTGACATGTCCTATATAAGATTAAACTGTGTCCATCATGTTTAGACTAAATTATTCCTATTGATAAGTTGACTACATAGGATGTGTGTGAAATATAAGGGTCAATGCTGGTAGTCGATGTTAATTATGAGTTTTATATTTATGTATGGAATAATTTAGAGCTAGTTGCTTAGATTCAAAACAAGTTAGACAATTTATGTTACTAAAAGACTAAAACTGAAAAAGTGTTTTGTGACGGGTTTAAAAACTGGTGTCCAAACTGATATATCCCTTTTTAGATCCCCTGAGTCGAAAAAAGTGGTTTTGGAATGATGTCTGTCATATATAGGCTATGTAGTGTTTTACAGCCCACAGGCATGGACCGATTTTAACTAAATTTCATATGTGGGCGTATCTTATAACTCCTCAAAATTTCTTTACAGGATTTTCTCAAAACCGGCTTTAATTATTTTATCAAATTTTGCTTATTTGTAGCTTCTAAGTACCCAAACGAAATGTATTGATTGTTATTTCTCAAAAAATGCCAGTTTGTGAATTATACACAGAAATGGGGTTGCTATAAAATACTTAATTTCTTAAAATCTACTTTTCTAATTTTGTTCAAATTTATTGAAATGACTAATTACCAGGACTTGTCCAAAATAGGGAGTAAAAATATATTATGGTTCAAGAAATATTTATAAAAAACAAAAACATTTTAAAGCTCAATTATATCAATTACAATTTACGCCGAGGGCGTGTTTAATGAAGTACGTTTTGACTCATATTTAAATATATACATTTTTCTTCAAAGACTGTGTCCATGGTTCATTTTTACTTTTTGATTGACAACTATCGAAAGGACATTTTTTGTTAATGAACCATTTTTAATCTTTTTTACTTGTTTTTTTTGGGATGGGTGTGTGAGAAGGCTTGTCCAATGTTTTCGCAACGTTTATTTTTATTAGATAAATCAAATTTTAGGAGTAGCTGCCTTAAGACTAAAATTTATAATTCCGATTTTCTAAAAATCATATCTAAGGATGTTGATCAAATTTTGCTAAAATATAACCTTAAAAGTGCCAAACGGAGCATACTCTTTGCTATCTATTTGAAAGTGCCTTTTTAAGTTGTTTTTTTTGTTTAATATATTTTTTTTTAATGTGGGTATTATCATGAGAATGTGATTATCTCAAAACCGGTGAAACCGATTTTGATTAAATTTTACTCCTTCAGTTCCACATTTTCTCAATTCATAAATCCTCTTTAGACAAATGCATTACATCTGAAATAGTTTACTTAGTGGCTACTTTTTATAACTATCATTTTAGCTAAATATTGGTTTTAAAGCTTATCATTAATTAATTTAAATATTTTTAATGATTTTAGTTGTGTAAAATATATTATTATCTAAAGGAAAACAGATCTTTTTCTTTCCATATTCAATAGACTCGTAACCTAATGTGTCTGTACAGGCTAGATAGCAAAATAGTTGTATAAGCCAAATGTTGAGAGTAAATCAATTTCTGTATAATAAACACTCAAATATTTGATAACTAAACATCATTAGCATTTCATAGTATATTTAAACTTGTGTTTATAGACTTTGATCGTAGAAGTAATGTTAGTTTCTCCTCATTATGAAAGGAAAGTTCAATAAAATTATCAAAATATTTATAAAATCTTAACCTTTATTGAAAGATTACATTTATTAGGCAAAATATTTCTTGTATTTGTCATTTATATGTAATAAACAGTTATAAAATTACATATCTGATCATAAATCAAAATAAGAATGCACCAATAAAAACTGAATGTCACACAAACAACCCATTATATATCATCTGATTATGGTGCTCTGTAAATAATAGAGCTGTAGTTTTCTTGTACAGATGTGAAAAAAATATAGTCTTATGTTATTCATGCAGTTTCTGTGTTTAAAAAATCAATTATATAGGCAAGCACCTGCAACTAATTGGGATTGAAAACTATGCAGAAAATATGATGTAGGCGTATATTTCATAAGACACACTTTATGGTTGAAATTAATGTAAAGTACACAGTTTGGTTGATCCAAATTAATACTATTTACACCACAGTATAGGTGAGAACCTACTGTATCTGGTTAAATATCAAAATAACAATATTCTTTCTATTTACAGCGTACAATTCTTCACACACAAAATAATTGGAGGCACTTTTATAGGACGTCCAGTTAAATCATTAGAATTTGTAAAAAAATATTGAAATAATCATGTTGGTACAGAATGTTGTGTTCGTAAAACAAGTTTGCTTAGGCTTCAAGTTGTGGATGTCAAAGTTTGAATAATTTTAAATTAAAATATTTTCCAATGTAATTTACTTCTAAAATTTATTTTACTTTCAAAATAGATACACCTTCTCTATCATATGATTTGAAACTCAGAATTAGAAGCTTTAGTGCTGCTATCTAACTGTCTATTTTGGTAATTTCAAGGACAGCATGTTTTGACTTCCTCCACACTAGTGCATTCTGAATTGAAACAGACAAAACTAAACTGACCCATATATTGAAGCCGTACAATACTATGGGATTTCTTCTCTTAGATATAAAATGATTCTTTTATTGATAATAAACAGCATTTTTTATTATACTTATATTGGTTATTACATGAATACAAACACACCATGCTGCTGAGACATGATTATCTCCTAATAAAATATCATCACTGAATTGTTTTGTGTCTACAATTTTATGCTCTACAAAACGTGTTGTTCATATTTTTCTTGAAAATCAATATTTATCAATAGCCTACTTGTGCAGTAAATGGTGTGAAAATACTGCATGAACTTTCCCCAAAACCAATTAAAAACTAATCTTCAGTTTAGTGGTTGTTAATCAAAGAGTGAAAATGATACACGGACACTGTGTTTGGGAAAAAAATATTTATATATTTAAATAAGGGGCTAACTTGGTTTGCTTGTGCCATAAACATGTCTTCAGCATAAATTGTATTTGATTGAAATTGAGATTTTAATGTCAGTTAAGGTTCATTATTGTTTTTCCCCATTATTCCTGAACCATAATAATTTTTATTTGCGATTTTTCTCATGGGTTTGGGTAATTAATCTTCACATTTCATTAAAATTTGAACAAAATTGGTAGAGTCGATTTTGAGAAATTACATCTATGGACAATTTTTGGATTTTTGCTCTTAACTCATAAACCAGTATTATTGAAGAATGGCAACCAATACATTTTGTTTGTTCAGGTCCTAATATCGTTAAAAGCGATTTTGATTTAAAACAATTTTTTTTTTCATACTACCCCCAAATTTTTAGTTATAATAAAATGATAAAAACATCCCACGATAAAACCAAAATATATCCGTCACATTTAAAAAATTAAAATCACACATTTGGGACGAGAGTACTACATAGACGACAGACAGACATTGTTCCAAAAACCATTATTTTTTACTCAAAACAAATATATCCCTCAAAAAACTCAACAACGCTTTTTTCACCCACCACATAATTTTCTCTATACTAAACACTAACCATATCGTAAGTTTCCCTGCTTTTCCATAAATTTAATGTTCACTTTTTCACAAAATTGTGTCTGAGAAACTATAGAATTAGAAAGTGTTGTGGGTGCCGAAAATTATTACAGAACAACAGAAAATAAAATGGTATTGGATTTGTCTTTTTGATGTAATACAATTAACAGGGTGACAATTTATCTAAATAAAAGACTAAATTCAAAGAGGTGTTATACTTCTTTTTTTTTTTTTTTCTTCTTGTTGTCATCATCGCCTTAAAAAATGAAGAAAAACAAAATAAAGATTCCCTAGCCCTCGAATACACTAATAGTGAGTCCAATAACAATAAGAGTTGGTCAAGAAAAACTTGGATAATTTGCACAGTGTTTTGGCACTGGAATTTTTACCTCAAGGCTTCACAATCAAGGCAGGTGTCTATTGTAAAACTCTTTAAGTTGTGTGTTCTGAAATAAACTATATGCCATACTTGAGCTGTGCAATACGCTGATTAATGAAAATGTCTACCTACTCTCTGCAACATGCAACAAGACATCACCTGCAATTCAGTTATAGCTCAGACCTTGCACCAAGCAATTTTCATGAGTTCTAACATGAAATTCTTCCTTGCTGACCAGTGGTTTCATGAAAACAAACGCAGGCAGCTTCTTTCTATATTGAACGAATATCAAATTTGATATACTATTGCGACAAGTTCCTCAATAATAATGGAAACTATATCAAAAAGTTGTGTAAATATTGTACATCAAGTAGCAATTAAAATTGGTTTGGAAGTATATTTTTGTTTTTCCTTAACCCATTCACACACAACCACGAGTTTACTTTTAGTCCCTAACCTTGGATAGATTCAAAACTATGAGAACGCTCATAGTTTGCGTAACACTTTTTTTCATGCATCAACACGATGTAAATTATCGCTAGTGATTTTGTAACTGTACTATTCTATTACAGAATTAGTTTTATTTAGTGGACCAATACATTTTAGTTTCTTTTAATTCTTTCTCGATTTGCAGTAACATTATTTTCAGTTGTTATCTACGTCATCTAGTCTTGGTATCCTATAACTAAGTTACGGCATACAATATTGTTACCGGTTTAGTTTATGTGAAGTTTGATTTATCAAAATAGATTTTAATAAAAGTATTAAACCTACATAAATCAAGACTATTTTAGATTGTTTTATTATTATGCATTTTTCGGACATTTGCCATCATTTGTGTGTTAAAAATCAAAACACGACGTTTCGGGAATAAGAATCAATTCCCGTTATCCCTCTAATAGTTTGTCACACCTTCTGGACCACGTCACTTGTTGTTATATCTTTGATAGAACAACACGTATTTGACGTTAGTTGTGTGTTACCGTGATTGTGTGTTTTTTTGACTTCTCAGTTTTAGCTCTCGGATGCATGCTTAGATATTAAGGTTGGTGGTATTCATATTTAATTTTACTTCTTACATAGGCTTAGTTTCTAGTTTCATATTTCTTTAGTTTTTAGTCATTTGATAACAGGAATTGATTCTTATTCCCGAAACGTCGTGTTTTGATTTTTAACACACAAATGATGGCAAATGTCCAAAAAATGCATAATAATAAAATTGAACTTCCATCATTAACAAATAATTTCAAACAGAGAAAAGTATTTTAGATTGGTTGGGTAGTGAGTGTGAGAACAGTAATATAAAATTTCAATTTAACCTTATATGAAGTATATTTTTCAAATAATAAATAAAATGTATTTCATTTTGTAGACAACAATGAAAAAAATTTTGTAAGAAATTAATATTGGTGCTAAAAGTAGTGAAATTATAAGAATTTTTTTTAAACATCTACATTTTGCTTGTTTTTCACTTGAGAATTTTCCCAATGCACATGCTTAATGCAGTGGATAATAGCCTGTCGTAATGTATTTTTCAATATCCCTCGTAATTAAGCTCAGCAAACGTACACAAAAAAGAAATTACCATTCTATTTTAACATTGTCTCAGCTGAATTCTCAGGGGTTCGCTATAGTGAATACGGGACATCCCACAGTATCCTAGCTTGATTTACACCTCTTGTAATCATGGATTAGATCCCTCTCTATCATCTTTCCTATCAGGTCTCTGTTGACCCTTTTCAATTCCGATGCTATTAGAGTATAGGAGTCTCATTAAGATATTATCGTTTTTTTTTTGTTTTTTTTTATATATAAAACAATGTTGACCGAAAGGTTTTTCTGGTTCTAATCTCAGCCTCCTTGCACATATTTGAAAGATATAAGGTGTTCAACTAACCTCAATTTCCTGAATGTGGTTTTCATCAGAGATGTATAACATTACATTTATAAAGATTAGTTTCATTTGAATGTATTATTTGCTTTGAGTAGAAACTTATTTCATACTATGTGGACATACATTTGTAAAGCATAATATAATAGCCTACAAATACTATTTACATTTTTTTAGAAATTTATTTGACCTAAAAACTTTTTTCATTATTTTTTTTAGCACTATCAAATTGACAAATTAAGTATATATAGAGATAAAATTGAAATCAATAATTAACTAGGTCATCTTGTCATTAAGAATTCTCTATTGTAGAAAACCTCGTATTTTTATTTGTTTATGAATATTTATTCTTATGGGATAAAGTTTTGAGATAGTTTTCTCATGTAAAAACGGAAAAACATTACAACAGGCCTCATATAAAGCAATTGAAGATACAGTAGAACCTTGATAACTCTAACCTCAAAAGCTCAAATTTCTTGATATCTCGAGTTTTTGCCATTCCCCTCCAACTTCTCATAACCCTCGATGCTAATTTTCCTTCTATAAGTCAAATATTTTAAAGAAAGAACCTTGATAAGATTAATTTTGTTGGTTTCCTGGACACTTTAGTAAACGTCTATAACTCAAAGGTGGTCACTCTACAAGTAGAAGTTTTAATAAAATCACTTGTATAACTGGAAGTTTTGTAAGTCGAAGTTTGGTGTAGCTATTTTATGCGTGATGTCACAATTTTCTAGTTATGACAAAAACTTTCCCCTGTCTCGCATCCTTACATTTTCAAGCATTTGGGTTCAGTACACCCCTATTGTTCACTCCGTGTGGAGGTATATGCCTATTGTTCAGTATTTTATTAAAGTTTTACCTTTTATTAAGGGAAGCACTTTTCGCAGAAATAAAATTTTTGACGATTTTTAGTTTTTGGCACCATATTATATAGCCTGAAACTTACTCTTTACATTGATATATAATACATATATCTTTTATTGTTAGAAAATTGATAATATTGTACTTTTATACGTTCAAGTGCGGAAGTTTGACTATTTGCAGTCACACATTTATTCTGTTTTCCACAACACTGTATATAATATAAATGTTAGGTTTTCTGTTGTATTTATTTTATCTGATGTTGGTCATACTGATTCTTGATTAGTTCATCTGTGACAGCTGTTTTTAATTTTCTATTTTTTATGACAGTTGATAAAAAACTTTTACAAAAGTGTTTGAAGGGTAATACGCAAAATCCTAATGAATCGTTGAATAATGTAATCTGGAGTTAGGTTCCGAAAGGAAATTTTGTCAGATTAAAAACATTAAAATCTGGAGTGTATCAAGCCTTAGCTGATTTTAATGATGGACATATAACAACTTGCAAAATAATAAAGCACTGTAGACCGGGGAAACGTCTACTGATTGGAATTCATTGCTACTGTATTACTGTATTTACATAAAATAATGTTAACTATATACAGTACTGTATTGTTCTTATATGTAAATGTGCCGATATTTGATTAAAATAAAATTAAGAACTGTTTATTAAAATCAATTACTTGTACTGTAGTGTTTTCTTTCACTTATTCTTTATTACAGGACTACAGTAATAAAAATGTAATCAAAACACTTTGTCAAAGTGAATAAAGGTCATCTATAACTTGAAGTCTGTGATATTTGCCGTCAGTAACTCAAACCTTGCCACCTCGAATTATTTGATAAGTGTTAGTAATTCTCTTGAGATTTGAGTTATCGAAGAGGTTCCATTGTGTATATTTTTATGATAATCTTTAGTAAAGTTAGTTGGTTAACCTCAAATTTATTTTATGGGTTTTCCAGTGAAACTGTTGTTATTCAATTTATAAAATTGGTTGTTATGGTAACGAATGTTTATTTGGTTTAAAGTTTCAAGATACAGACAGCTGATCTGTAAGACTCGTGTATATTTTTATTCAGTTGGAATGTTTTACTTAGGCCACAAATTAAAATTCACCCTTCGTCACAGCCAACACTTGTAACTACAAAAAATTGTTATGATCGGTTTAAAAGTTTTCGAGATTTGTTAATTTTTTTAAACTCTTTGAAAAGAGAATTGTGCATAAAAAAAACTAAAAACTCGCTTTCAGTTTCATAGGTTGTATTTAAATGTCATTTTCTTAAAAATAAAATTTGCAAAAAGACTATTTCGACATATGTCCAACAGGTGAAAGGTTGTTTTCAATAGCATCAATATGAAGAGTTGCAAACAATATAACCAACAGTCATAATATAAATACAAATATATATCGGTAATTTTGTGACCGATGAAACAATAGCAAAACCAGAGTCTGTTCTCAACTAATTAACGATTCTGAAGTTAAATAAAGTCTAATAGATAAGTATGTATTTATTCACTGTAACGAGCAACACTTGTGGAAACTTTAATTACTAAATGGAAGAAAATATAATTTAATACAATAAATGCTTTTATTTCAATAATTATTTCAAGTGAAAAATATACACATAAATCAAACCCAGGACCTTTAGCTTTAAATGCCAATAGTCTATCAATTGAGTTATCCTTAGTTACTTAGTCCAAAGTTCGATTCCTGATCATATATTTTTCACTTGAAATAATTATTTAATTAATAAATCGTAGCTTGGTAAAAATGTATGTTATAATCATTAATTCTAAACACTTTTATTTGTCCTGTGCAATAAAAGATAGAATAAAACTCGGACACAAGATATCACAAAAATTACATTTACTTAAACGCATTTCAATGACAAAGTCGCCATCCTCAGTTATACATGAGCTACAATAACTAAACTATAACTCATATTAACTTAGCTCAAGAGTTATAGTTTAGTTATTGTAGCTCATGTAGCACTGAGGATGGCAACTTTGTCATTGAAACGTGTTTGATTAAGTAGACATAATTTTTGTGAGATCATGTGTTCGAGTTTCTAATATTATCTCACAAGTCAAGCTCAATATTTATTTATACTATGCAATACAAGATTGTCATCATTCTTAGTTGATGCATTCAAAAAAATCTTCCTGCCACATATTTACCTTTTTTTCCCCACTTTTTTTCAACATACTTAAAAACATAGTATACAAAAATGGAGGATCTCTTTAAGCATATACGTGTTTTGAAATATCTATCCAAACACAAAAAACTAAAATAAACAAAACAATATAAAAGATTGGCAGCTCCTGGCCACCTTACATAATAACTAACGATAATAAAAAACGTTTACCTATATAAACAACAAATATAAATTTAACTTCCCAAAAATTAAAAAAAATATTACTAAAAATAAAACAATACAAAATCTGGACTGTTTCACCAAACAGCATTTTTTCTATTATTTTTTCAAAAATATTGAATACTAGCAGAGTACTCGTCCTTCGTACGGGGTTGACGTATATTTGTATTGAGTGTTAAGGGAGTTTTCAAGGCCAGTGGGGCGGTGCCCTGATGGAATTTCTAAATAAAAATAGGACTATGTGTTAACCAGGGACCCTAAGAATGTCCATGTACAATTTCAGCTCAATGGGTCCAGTAGTTTTTACGTGATTGAGTAACACACACACACAAACACCATTAGATTTTTATATAATAGTATAGATTACACCCACTCTCCTGCTATTAAATCGTATCTACCTTATTATTATTAATATTTTGTTGTTGAAAAGCATAAAACTTTGCTGTTATCATCACTTTAAAAACAAAATAGTATAAAATAAAGACAACTAATAATCTAATTGGGTAAGGATTTGAAGAGAACCATAGTTGGTCAAAGAGGCTTGATAGAAAAATGAAAGAGAGGCATCTAAGCCAAGACTACATGAAGATAGGTGTAGATCCAGCTAGGTTACCTCAGAACTGCTACATTCATATTGACTAAGCGAGCCCCTGAGGATATACCTTGTAACAAATCAAACATCGCTTATATATTGACTAAGCGAGCCCCTGAGGATATACCTTGTAACAAATCAAACATCGCTTATATATTGACTAAGCGAGCCCCTGAGGATATACCTTGTAACAAATCAAACATCACTTATATATTGACTAAGCAAGCCCCTGAGGATATACCTTGTAACAAATCAAACATCGCTTATATATTGACTAAGCAAGCCCCTGAGGATATACCTTGTAACAAATCAAACATCGCTTATATATTGACTAAGCAAGCCCCTGAGGATATACCTTGTAACAAATCAAACATCGCTTATATATTGACTAAGCGAGCCCCTGAGGATATACCTTGTAACAAATCAAACATCGCTTATATATTGACTAAGCGAGCCCCTGAGGATATACCTTGTAACAAATCAAACATCGCTTATATATTGACTAAGCAAGCCCCTGAGGATATACCTTGTAACAAATCAAACATCGCTTATATATTGACTAAGCAAGCCCCTGAGGATATACCTTGTAACAAATCAAACATCGCTTATATATTGACTAAGCGAGCCCCTGATGATATACCTTGTAACAAATCAAACATCGCTTATATATTGACTAAGCGAGCCCCTGAGGATATACCTTGTAACAAATCAAACATCGCTTATATATTGACTAAGCGAGCCCCTGAGGATATACCTTGTAACAAATCAAACATCGCTTGTATATATTATACCTATCATAATCATAACTACTGACCAGTGGCAGGAAGTATGCAACTGATAATGTTGACATTGAATCATCCAGTATTGTAAAATACAAATAAAGTGTTTATTGTGTAACAATGTTTTCATTCATTTAATGAGTGTGTAATGTATTTTAATCCCATGTCGTATTAACATTAAAACAATAAGTGAGCAAGAATTTATTTATGTAAACGTTGTATTGTCCATGTTACAACCTAAAATACATGTTGTTAATCTCCCTTTGAACAAGAATGATCGGCAATCAAGTTTTGACCTAGTTTCATTTAACTGGCTATTAGTCAGGATGCAAGTTGCCCGTGTCATGTCGTATGTTATAACTAGTCTAATCATGCACTTTTATTGTCTATAAAGAGTGTTCCATAAAAGATATAAAATAGAAAATTTATGATTCTGTACAAACCTGTTAAAAACGATACCATAACCATAAATGATGTAATTTTTGTAAATTATTTCTCAGAGTTTTAAAACTAGGAATAATCTTATGTATATCTGAACTTGGTACGTACGTATTAACGCCACCGCAGCAGAAGTTGCTAATGCGCATGCGCCAATATTTGCTTACTTTGCGATATAATTATATATAACAACAGGTTTGGCCAGGTAGCTATATATATATAATCACCTGGCCAAACCTTTCGTAAGTTTATTGAAGTTAATAATTTGAAATTAGATCATGGATAAACATGAGCTTTAAAAGTGAAGTACCGCCAATCTACGCCTAAAATTTTTGCGACAAATCATAAAATGAAAGTATATGAATCTCAAAGCTGGAAAAAATGGAATTCTGCTTCCCTTAAACCAGTTTGCTCTTTATTGGCGCATGCGCATTAGCGCAACTTCTGCTGCGGTGGCGTTAATACATAAGTACCCTGAACTTTGATGTGCAAATTTTAACAGTTATTAGAAACAGTATTTACGTGTTAGAAAAATAAGTTAATAGTTTTAACATAACTATTATTTATTTTTTATTGTTGATAATTTTTTTTGTATTAAGAATCAATTTTATCCTATAATTTTTTTTTTTTTTTAAATACGTAGATAATCTATCTCCAATCTTTTTTAGGAATGGTAATGTTAGGAAGTTGCTTTAGGACTGGGTCCTTTGTTAAAATAGAATAATCAGTGGTTCAGTTTCTTTACACACATATTTAATATGTCATTTATCTACTTCAAATAGATTTACATTTTAGTTCAAATCTTTTAATACATACATACCAAATAATAATCAAATATCAAGATGACTCGTTAATTTAAGAATTTCTCTCAATTACTTTCCTAAATTTAGATTATATTTATTTAGACATACGAATACAGAATGATTCCAACTGTTGTGGTTCCATGAATCTACTTTACTATCGAGACAATTATTAGATTACCCTATTTACAAATGTTTGCTCACCCTTTTTTCTTTATAACGGCTCTTTGGTATTCAGCGGGTTCTCGCTCTCTCTCCTTTTCCGGCAATTCTCTTTCGCTCCCTTAGCGATATCTTTCACAAAGATAAAACTGCCTCTCTTCTTGGTCAAGGGCTTATATGCATCTGTGTAATGTGTGTCTTTCATTGTACTCGTAAGGCAAGCATACTTTGAATTCTTTCGCAACATTTGACTCTCATGCTATTTTTCATATGATAAGCATATTTTTGGATCCAAGTCACAATTTAAATAAAATATTTAATTACCTTAGGTCCGTCTTGTGACTTCGTTGTTGATTGTTCTTACATGTTTCGAGGCCGTAACCCCATCATCAGAAAATTAATTTGTTCATTTTGTTCATATGTCTCCTTTTAATACATAACACAATGAATATAATTTATAATAATACCTAATCTTAACAGTACCCTTAGTTTATCAGAATTTTTTCCAAGGAGCATAAAGTCGGAACTAAGGCTTACCATCGAATTTATATCTTGTATATGAGGCTTTAATATATGAATTGTAGTTTTGTATGTTCAGAATGCGCTAGTGTAAGAGGAGTCTGAAGTTAACAGAAGTGAGACGTTAGATATCAGAATTAGAATCTCTAATTTCTGAGCTTCAAATCACACCATGTATGTAAAATCAGTGGGCCTGCCTAACAATTACAGGTCTACCTAAACTGCTGTCTACATCTTCAACATTTGTTCTGCATTCAAAAAGCAATTTATGCCAATGAAAAACTTAACATCATTTTCCAAAGCCTTCTGAAGTTTACCATAAGTTGTTGTCGCATTCTCACCCAGTTTAACAAAAATAGAAATGGCATACCGTTGCGCAATATTTCGCGATTCCATTTCCGTAACGAGAGACAAAAACACATGTTCAGTTATAGCACATCTCGATACTGAACGGTCCCAACGATGTGCCGCTTGAACTAGAATTATTCCAACGATCAAGGTCAAAGATGGACTGCCTACGCAAGCTGCAGGGTTGCCATGTCCTGCTAGAAAAATCAGTAATTACTTAGTGGACTACCGGTTTCGACCGTCATCTTTTTATTTGCTGTATTCTATGTTTTATTTCACAATCTCCAAATTCATACTTATTTACCAAGTTGCCTAAATACTTAAATTCATCCACTTGTTTCACTGTTGTGTTATTATTGATCAAAACGTAAAACTTAACTCTTTACTACTAAATGCTTGGTATTTTTTAGACACAGACATTTCTATTTTTCATACTTGAATTAAACCCTTTACTACATTTATTCGTAATCATAAGCATCTTGCGCCAAAACTAATTGATCATCTGGAAACTTTAAATTAAATAAGTAATTGTTCGTAGTTAAACATTATTTTAATAATTAACATTTATTTTCTTGTTACAGGATGTTAGAGAATGCAGTGGATCTTCGCCTCTCTCTACTGGTTATAGTTACATACATTACAACCCTTTTGTAAGTATAATTATAGATTGTTGAAACATTTCTATTGTAAGGGCGGAATGTTAGGTTAGTTACTGTCAAATCCCGACAAAATAATTTCTATTAATATACACTCTTACAATTTGAATTAAATTTTATGATTAATACCCGTAATGAAAAAATATTAGATGTGTAAAAACGTTTTTATAAAACAATTATATATATTTGACCTCTTTACAAAAGTTAAATGGTTGATATTGATTAGGGGAATCTACGGTTGATCTAGTGACTAGTCTTTTTTAATGGTCCTGGGTTCAATCACTGTGGAGGTTCAAAAAGTTATGTTCTTAACCCTGCATTGTGGGACCATTTGGAATTGAAGTCATTACTTGATTGAAAAACCATCTATCACGCTAGGTCCTTCACTAGCTCTTCCATTACAGGATTATTATTATACAATAAACAAAATAAATTCTTGGCATAACAGCTCATTGTTGATCTAGTCCTAATAGACAGCTTTTCATCGGGTGATTTAGGGTTTTTCCCTACTTTTCCCTGTTGATGATGGATCAACACCATAAATTTTTATGCATCGGTGATTGAAATTGAACCTCATGCGCACAAGGGGAAAAGCTTTTGCCACTAGACCAACTTGAAGCATTATCATAGTAAGAACTAAATTAGTTGTCTACCCCTATACATCCCCCCCATATGCTTTTATTACATAAAACACCTATTAGAGATTCCAAAATATACATTTAATGTACTTGAAAATGTTGACAGAATCATAAGAGGAAAATGGGGGACACATTATAATGTTTTTGACAGATTTTTTTCCCTTTGTAGATGACTTAGGATTTTTTTAAATTCAAAATAGATGTTGCAAACATAATTAAAATATATTACTTTAAAGATTCACAATTTGTTTGTATTTTTATGGATGAATAACCTTGACAACGCAAGCAAAAGACAAAAGTTTTTTGATGTATCAATTCTAATGTATTGAATTTTAAGCATAAAAATCTATTTTTGCCATTTATTTAATGGTGAGCCAAACACAGTGCAGTTAGATTATTATAGGTATTTTCTAGCTACCTACTAAAAATGAGCACTTGTCTCCTTATAAAATTATCTAATACCCATTATGAACCTGAACAGGTCCAAGATTTACATGCATTGAAGATCCTTATATGACGGTTCCAAAGTCCCAAACACTTTCTACTTTATGTGTTCATAGTTGCCAAACCCTTTTAATTTGTTGAGACATATCTCCACACTCGTAAAAAAAAAAAATGAGTCATCTTTATTATTTTGAGACGTCTTTTCAGGAAACGGGGCCCTGTTAAGAAACGATTTACCATTTAAGGGCACCTCTGCTCAAACCGAAAAGTGTTCATTCTCTTACTTGCCAGTACCTCTCACATTTTTTTTTACTCTCACTACAATATTTCTGTATATTATAAATAGTTTCCTGCATATAGCATCCGAATAATTAGAAATTTGTGTGGTCTCCTTTTATAAACAACCGGATCTATCTTTCCAGAGTGTCTGCTTTTTCATTCTTCTTCACTTCAGAGTGATACTGGATTTCATAGCAAGTCTAATTTTACTTCCTGAAATTGGGAAAATTATGTTATTGGTAAAAAAATTGATGTTGAGTTTTCTGGAGGTTTCTCCTTTATCGAGATCTCCTGAGTGGTTTTTGGAATGACGTATGTCATGTGTTTCTACATCCCAAACGTGTAGACCAATGTTAAATCAATTTAGACAATTTTTATTGTGGACATATTTTTGCTATACCACAGGAAATTTTAAAAATTTGGGTGTATAAACAAAAATAAGGGGGAAAACAAAAAATACAATTTCTCATAATTGCTTAGAATGATTTGGAGCTGATTAAAATCAACATAATTAAAATAAAATACTTAATTTCTCAAAATCAGTTCTACTGATTTTGTTTAAATTTTAGTAAAATGTGAAGATTAATGACTCAAACCTGTGTGCAAAATCACAAGCAAAAAATTTATTATGGTTCACGAATAATTAGAAAATACAACAACAAAATTCTTTTTGTTTAAAGGCGAAAAACCTTACGATCATCATCGCCTCATAAAAAACGGAACAAAAGAGCATAACATGAATATTCCTAGCCCTCGAATACTGTAATAGCTCCAGGGTCATAAGAGAACAAGAGTTGGTCAAGAGAGACCTAATAGGAAAGATTAAAGGGAGGGATCTAACCTAAAACTACATGAAGAAAGATGTAGATCCAGCTAGGTCCTCGGTTTCGCCACACCCGCACTCATTATGTGTGACCCTAAGAGTCAAAAAACAAAAATTAACTCAATTATATTTGTTAAGTCTGATCAAATATAATATCCAAAGAAGTTTAAGTTTTAATAGACTACCCTCAAAATATTCAAATATCTCGAAAAGTTTCTATTTGGTTCTATAATGGTTGTTCACTTTTCACTCAAGCCACATGTTACATCATAGTAGTTGTTCAATACTGGACTCTTGGATTAGCTCCAAGTGTTGAAAGAAATGTAACCTATGTACTGTACATAAAACATAGATTTACCCCGTTTAATTTTGTTTATCAGTGAGGGACAAAATTTAAATCTAAAGTGTAGATCCCAACTTCCTTGCACTAGAGGCTGTAATCTACATAGTAAGTGATTAAGGACATTTTGAGTACCAGGTCGCGTACATAGCGTTAATCGTCCAGTATAGACAGCCGATATCCACTGCGTACAATGTTCGTATAGCCTATAATCAGAATAGTGTGGATCCAGCTTAGAGTTCCTCAGGATTGGTACACCTGTACTCACTAAAAGTAAGCCTTAAGAGTAGGACTACAACAATTTATAGTCGTGTGTGTTATAAGGAAGATTGCAATAGTAATTGAAATTATCAGTTCACAACAGTTATTAATCTGTGTGCCAAAATTATATTAAATTAATTATTACACTAAATGTTAGGAACAAACACGCTGTTGTGTGATTCAAATTATTTGCAGTTAAATGATAATGAGAATGTTGAACTCGGTGAGGAAAAGAACTGTTTATTAATTTGTTTTGAAGTGACCAAATTTTGGCATTGGTTATCTACAACACTGCCAGTTTGGCTTGTGAATAGATTGGCCTGAGAACATTCAAATAACGTTATACATTTACTTTCTTACATATACGTAGTATAGAGAAAGTTATGTGTTGGCTTAAATAATTGATGTACAGTTCATTGTGGATATATTCCTTTTGAGTCTACAAAAGTGGTTTTTGGAATGATGTCTGTCTGTGCAGTGGTCTACAATTTTAAGTGCATGGTCCGATTTTTATTAAATTTTGTATATTTTGTATTTGGACTAATTTTTTTGATAACTCAAAGTTTGGCTTAAATGATTTTGGTCAGTTGTGGACCCAAACAAAATGTATTAGTCGGCATCTCAGTTGGTTTGTACAGCTCTGTCGGCAATACTTTTAGAGGAAGAGGAGCAGTAATATAAGTCGATGTGCGTTCTGCTCGGAAATGTAACACACCACCATTTTTAAGTACTATCGATGGGAAAAGAAAACAGCATATTGTTGGCGGAGGATTAGGAGTTTTACAATAGACACTGATTCATAATATGTTGTAAGAGAATTTTAGAATTCAGTCGTACCAAAATGCAAGAAGAGTCCAGCATAGTGAATAGGACAAACTTGGGGATGAAGTAAAGTGTAAGTGGTCTCCTCCCAACTCCATGATCGAAGATAAACGAAAAAGTAAAAGAGGTTTTTTTTTTTGTTTTTGCAAGTCCTCCCATATACTGCATGACAAGAGTCGTGGAAATCTTGCATGGGTTTTCCTCATAAATTTTGACTAATTTATGTACAGTTTTATAGGGGTGGGAATAACTACAATACTGTACCATAATAAACATATCACAAAAATTGTTTTAAACAAAACATAAATAACAGTACAGTATAGTATATTAGTAAAGTTCAATTTTTACGATTTTTTCCTTTTTTTTATGCAAGTCCTCCCATATACTGCATGACAAGAGTCATGGAAATCTAGCATGGGTTTTCCTCATAAATTTTGACTAATTTATGTACAGTTTTATAGGGGTGGGAATAACTACAATACTGTACCATAATAAACATATCACAAAAATTGTTTTAAACAAAACATAAATAACAGTACAGTATAGTATTGATGGGTCCATTTGTCTGTGCGCGCGGCTTGCTATGGCACGGCGGGGAAGAGGGGAGTGGTTATCGCTCATTTCCAAAAACATGTGGTCCCGCACGGCGCACCGGACGTAGATTATTCACCTGTCTTCAATGTAGCTTCGAGTTGTTTGTAAACATAATGTTTCTATATGCACTACAAATCTTGTAAACTGTAATTATGTGTCGCGAAAGGTAGACAAACATAGTTGGGTGAGCGAGCCCTACTTTTACAGAACGGCTAGTAGCGTCAGAGCCGCGCGCACAGACAAATGGTCCCATCACTATATTAGTAAAGTTCAATTTTTACGATTTTTTCCTAAAATCTTTGCATATTATTAATTTGTATTTTTCCACGAGTCTCAGATAATCGGGAGTGTTAATATTATATAATTACAAAAATTGAGACCTCAATCTACTAGATAGGGTCACTCTTCAAAGGACTGCTTACTTTTCTCTTTCATCTGAATTCCCTCTCCTTCACCTCATTGACCTGATTAGTCAATGCACCAGTAAAAAAAAACATTGTGTCAATTTAAAAAAAAAAAACTATACAACTCTATTATGAAGTGAAAATTTGTACATAAGAAAAAATCATAATTGCATATACAATTACATTTTTTAAATTATAATTACAGAAATATATAGTTTCATAGAGTGTTTGTTTGGAAATGGTAGAGTGATTAAAATCTAAAACTTTGTTTCCACAGAATTTTATTTATAAATTCCAAATATAATTAGGTAAATGCAGTATAATAATTTGAAAAAGTAGAAAATGAAATTTTATTTCTCATGCCATTACGTAGCACTGATATTAACTGATTTTATTTGTCTAACAATAACTGAAGAAATAGATTTCAATGAAAATTCAGCGAAAAACGTGCATTTTGGACTTTTGATTATCGATTAATGTCAATTTTTATTTAATCTGAATTGGATTTAATGTTTCTCGGTTTTACAAATATTGTGCAGTCAAAACATTTCTATCACAAAAACATAGATGTCATCATCTCACTTCAAAATATATCAAAGATTGAGAAAGATATAAAGTTTAAGGGGTTCAATTGCTCATTTTTACCTTCTTCATTTAAATACCAAAAATAACATTTTTCGTTCAATGTTTGAAATTCTGTTCTGCGTATAGTTATTCACCTTTAGAGGGAACTTTAAAAAATCTATTTACAAAATCCAAAAACCCCTTCCCACCACCTCTTCTCAAAAAATGTGTAAAGGACACAAATAATTTGTGAAACCTTAATTAAAGCCCTTTAAAAACCATGACATAAATTGGCCAACACTTTACGCTATGCTCAAAAATGTTATTTTCTAGAATATTATAAAAATAGGTTATTGTACACATTTCTCTTAACCAACTCTTGTTCTTTTCTGACCCTGATGCTATTAGATAATTCAAGGTTTAATAGTGTTTATTTTATGTTTGTTTCTCCCTTTTTTTTTTATAAGGCAATGATTACCGAGAGGTTTTTGCCTTTAAACAAAACAAAATAATCTAAAAACCCATTGTGTGTGAGGGTATCCATTGTAGGCATATCCTCTTTTACAAATTCTTCAATTTTCTTGCATCGTGAATGTTTTATATGTTTTTCACCGTTTGAATTAATATATTGTATTTCTGATTTGAAGTTTACCAATTTTTAAATTTGTTGAGTTTCCGTAGGAGTTTTGGGCGAAAAATACAGCTATAACTGCTATCTCTGTTGTACTATTTTTTAAATTTAATCTGAACTCAAATCTGTGGAAATTAGCATCATCTTAACTTTACATTTCATTTACTTTTAAATATGGAATTACTATATTTATTTTATTGGCAGCTGTATTTTTCCATTCTCAACATTTTTTTCCTTCATATCTATCGTTTAGATTAGAGTATAGGGACGTGCTTAAAATTTTGTATTAAAACATTGTCTCATGACCATAATGTGTTGAAGATAAACAAATTGTGTCATATCATATCTTATCTTGCTGCAGAATTGCATTGTCGGGTGAATTTTTTTTTTTTTTTAATCAGGAACAGATAAGTGAATACATTGCTGTTTATAAATTAAACAATTGTTCTTTATAGAAGTAAATTGTTGATTATACAACATGTTAAATATGATGGGTTTAAGTTCATAGAGGCTATTTAGACAAAATATACAAGTGTTTTTTTTATTTTTTACATTTCTTTGATACCGTAATTAAAAATTTAGAGGTGGGTAGCTGATATAGGAAAAAAACACAAAAATATGATTTTTCTAAAATTCGGCTTTATCGATTCTGATCAATGGTTAATAAAAATAAAATTATATGTAAACCTCTACACACACTAGAAGAAGAAGAGTGTTTCCCACACGTTTATCACACATATACACATTTACTATAGCTAGTAATTTTAGATATGTTACTTTTCGACCCCGATGATGTCAGTGAGATTTTCCCATGCTTACTAATTTCTTTTTTAGTCAGTGTATAGAAGTTGATTTTGGTACATGGCAGTAACATTACATATAATCCAGATGATTTTAACTGAGAAAGTTATTGCTTAGTTTATTTTGGTTTATGGCAGCAACACATCACACACATTAAAAATGATTTTAACTAAGAAAGTTATTGCTTAGTTTATTTTGGTACTTGGCAGCAACTCATCACACACATTAAAAATGATTTTGAACTAAGAAAGTTATTGCTTAGTTTATTTTGGTTTATGGCAGCAACTCATCACACACATTAAAAATGATTTTGAACTAAGAAAGTTATTTCTTAGTTTATTTTGGTTTATGGCAGCAACTCATCACACACATTAAAAATGATTTTGAACTAAGAAAGTTATTGCTTAGTTTATTTTGGTTTATGGCAGCAACACATCACACACACATTAAAAATGATTTTCACTAAGAAAGTTATTGCTTAGTTTATTTTGGTTTATGGCAGCAACACATCACACACACATTAAAAATGATTTTCACTAAGAAAGTTATTGCTTAGTTTATTTTGGTTTATGGCAGCAACACATCACACACACATTAAAAATGATTTTCACTAAGAAAGTTATTTCTTAGTTTATTTTGGTTTATGGCAGCAACACATCACACACACATTAAAAATGATTTTCACTAAGAAAGTTATTTCTTAGTTTATTTTGGTTTATGGCAGCAACACATCACACACACATTAAAAATGATTTTCACTAAGAAAGTTATTGCTTAGTTTATTTTGGTTTATGGCAGCAACACATCACACACACATTAAAAATGATTTTCACTAAGAAAGTTATTTCTTAGTTTATTTTGGTACATGGCAGCAACTCATCACACACATTAAAAATGATTTTTAAGTAAGAAAGTTATTCCTGAAGTTTATTTTAGCAGATGGCAGCAAAACATCACAAATATAAATAATGATTTTTAACTAAGAAAGTTATTGCTTAGTTTATTTTGGTACATGGCAGCAACTCATCACACACATTAAAAATGATTTTTAAGTAAGAAAGTTATTCCTGAAGTTTATTTTAGTAGATGGCAGCAAAACATCACAAATATAAATAATGATTTTTAACTAAGAAAGTTATTGCTTAGTTTATTTTGGTACATGGCAGCAACTCATCACACACATTAAAAATGATTTTTAAGTAAGAAAGTTATTCCTGAAGTTTATTTTAGCAGATGGCAGCAAAACATCACAAATATAAATAATGATTTTTAACTAAGAAAGTTATTGCTTAGTTTATTTTGGTACATGGCAGCAACTCATCACACACATTAAAAATGATTTTTAAGTAAGAAAGTTATTCCTGAAGTTTATTTTAGTAGATGGCAGCAAAACATCACAAATATAAATAATGATTTTTAACTAAGAAAGTTATTGCTTAGTTTATTTTTGGTACGTGAAAGCAACACATTAAAAATTATTTTAACTGAGAAAGTTATTGCTTTGTTATTTTGGCACATGAATTAGACTTTCTCATTCCTCTCCTCGTTTCATTTTTTCGTTCCTCGCAATTCGATTTTACTCTACCACAAAAATTGTCGTACCGGGTGTAAAGAATTGTTCACTTCAAAAAATCGGCTATGGCGCTGTTAGAAAATGTGTAATTTCTTTAAATCAGCTCTACCGATTTAGTTAAAATTTTAGTGAAATGTTACTTACAAATCGAGGTTTTGAGTCATTAACACTAGTAAAAAGAATTGAGATTATATATAAGGCCCAAGTCACCTATTCGATCCTCAAAAACCTAAGAAGAAAATTTTGTCACCTGTCAAAACCAATTTAAAACACAAGGCTTATGATATGTTATGATGAAAAACAAACAATTTATTTTTAAACATGGAATTATTTATCATTTTCCTGCGACTGATATAAGGACCTAAATTTGTTTTGTTTATGCAATAAAAACATCATCATCGTAAATTGTATTTGATTAAAATTAATCTTTTAATGACAGTAGTCATGGTTCATTTTTATTTATTGATAATTTCTGACCTGTAATATGTTTTTAATTGGGATTTTGAACACAGATTTTGGATCATTAATCTTCATATTTCAATAAATTTAAAAAAAAATCTTTACTACTAACTCACGAACCGGCATTTTTGTTTGCATCCTTAGAGATATACTTGTGCAAAATTTAAACAAAATCATTATAGCTAATCTTGAGAAATAAATTTGTGGGTTTTTTCCCTATATCAGCTACCCCAAAATATTCCCACATACCAAATTTGATTAAAATCAGTCCACACGTTTGAGCACTGTACATACAACAGACGATAGAGACATCATTCCAAAAACCATTTTTTGAATTCAGTAGATCTCAAAATTGATAAACCTGCAAAGAGTTTGACATAAATTTTTTGACCTATCACATAACTTCATCTATAATATGTACGTGTAAGATAGTAATGGCTAAAATAAGACAAGAATAGATGAAGTTAAAATTATTGTCTATTTTTAATTTAATAGTGTTATATAATCATATAAAAAGACTGAAGGGTACTAGTGTGTACTTGGAAGGACTTAATACTCATTTGCTTATATAACTACTGAATCACTTCATTGAAGTATACAAGTACGGACTACACACCGATCAATTTGAAACAGGTTTTGATTGGCAAAATATTTTATTAAAATTTCTAATGAAGAGATCGTCGACACATTTGCAGTGTCAACAATTTGTCAATAAAATTATTACTGAACGGATCAACATTTGTAATTTCTGTTTAGTTTGTTCTTTTAACTCTTTCAGGCACAGCAACATTGATAACACCATTTTTCAGTCGGCCGCTGCAAGGTGTTACCACTAAGGTAACACCTCACATTTTATTTTTCCTCACTAGTATTTATATTAATTTTTGTAAGTATGTAAGGTTATGAATTGTGTTTTTCACTTTTGACATATGTAACCCATTACAAGATTTTACCAAATATACATGTTTAATCAATCGATTTAGTGTATATTTTAAATATTTACTACCTATTTACTTTATAAAATAAAAAAATTCAATTCCAATGAAAATACACTTGCTGCAAGTTGTTAAAAATAAGGTAACATCCAATTACAAAAAAGTGGTACAGGTCTCAAAACTGTAATATTCTCCGTGCAGGAAAGAGTTAAAGAAATGTAACTAAAAATTTGTAGTTAACTACAAACTGTTGAAATACACGTAGTATAGAGAAATGTTTTTCACAGTTTATTTTGATTATTCTCCATTGGTATTGTGGCTCTAAATAATGTTTTGCACCAAACATTCTCGTTTTATTTCCATTTCTGTTGGAAAATACACCCTTGTATTTCATGTCTTGTAACATCTACTGGAACACTCTGTATTTGAAATAAGAGCATGAAAATGTCTTGTGTAAAGTTTATATATGTACTTTAATTGTCAAAACAAAAGACTTTCTTCAATATGTCATTATTGGTTATAGTATAACATGGAACTGACTTGTAATAAATTATTGTGGTGACATCTTACTGGCTTTAAGCAATGACTTTGAGTGGTTTTGACATATCCTGGCTTACGGGGAGGTTGACTCTTTACGTCACATATGTCATGTACTGTTTAGTTTTCGTTTGAAATCTCTCATTTTATTTTCAGTTATGTGTATTTTGTCATTATACTTGACGTCCAATATTTTTACAAACAAAATCATCTACTGTACAAAGTGTTGATGGTTTTTTTTTCTTCTAAATTATAAGAATTATATTTGTGGTTTTTTAAGGAATAGTAATGTTTGTTTTACCGTTTCACACGTACATTATGTGACATAGTACAGTAGACTCCCTCTTAACCGCCCGCATTCCAGAAATTAACTTAACAGTACTTCTATAGTTCTTATGTTAGTTACTTACAGTGGCGGATCTAGAATTTTATTGGGGGGGGGGCTGAACGGAGGAAAATTTTGTGAAAGGACTTTCATATAATGAAGCGACCAAAACAGTAGTTTAACGTTGTTTTATGGAGTAAAAACGTGTGTTTCATATTAAAGGTTTTCAGACTTGTCGATGGACCAGCGCCGCCGGCACCATCTTGCATATGAATATCTTCACTTTTACTCTTCTTTGGGTTCTTGAAGAAGCACGAAATATTTGTCTGTTTACGCTTAGACACAACACAAACAATAACACGTTTAGTTTAACCGCTGAGTCACTGTATGCACGTCCTCGATAATGTGCGTATCGTTTCAATGAAACTAGATAAACGGAGCGGGCACAAAAATCAAAATATTTTATGTTGGTTGATTGCAGGCAATGTAAATGTAACTAAGACATTATACAAAGTATTAAAACGTTAACGGATATCATACAATTGAAGACGTAGTAGTGGAATTAGGTCATTCTTGCTAATGAATATATTTTACGAGCTTCAAACTAATTATATTGGTATAAAATTTACATTCTTTCAAAAAAAATTTTAGAGGTTTTGGGGGGCTTCAGCCCGAAAGCCCCCCGTAGATCTGCCACTGGTTACTTATGACATTTTAACCAATGAAGAAATCATTAATAAAAGACAAGTGGAAAAAGAAATTGATGATGAAAGAAGAAGTAGACATGCAAAAGGAAGGAAAGCAATACAGTAAAGAGTTGACTGATGTAATGTTCATAAAAAAAATGGCGCAACTATGCATTCATGGCAACAATTGAACAGAAAACAATCACAGCTTTAAAAAAAGTTTTTAATTGTATGTTTCTTTCATTTTATTTTATTCAAAATTTGTTGTGTACATTTTGTATTAAAAGTGTGTATACTTTGTTCATTCACTTGAAGAACTACTCAATCATCGAGTAGTTTTGTCTTTGTTTAAAATCTGTGAAAGTGTTGTAAATTTGACTGTTTTATTTTGAAATATATTCTGTAATCGTTGAACATCATAGGAGTAAATGACAATTAAAACTTCTGATTTCGGAGAGTAATTGTGTTGTTGTTGTTTCCAATGGCAGACTATGTGAGAATCAACCCATGAGTCTCCTGGCATCCCAGTACAATTTAGGAAAATTCTTCGAAATCTGGTGCTCAGAACCAAGCCTGGGGCACCTCAAAAGATGTTCCCTATTCATTGGCTCCCCCGTTTGTCGGCACAACACACAAAGATCGGAATCCAGGACATGGATCCTCTTCAAGTGGGCCGCCAAACAATCATGTCCCGTGCCGAGGCGTAGATATGCAACAGCCTCTTTCCTAGGCTTGTTCTTGTAGTGTTGCTATTCGTTCTCTATGCACTTCCACCTCCTCTCACTTCCCAAGGCTCGTGCTTCCTTCAGAAATTCCTCTTGTGTTCTTCTAGCTGAAGGCTAATCAGCAATGGAGAGTAATTGTTTCGTTATACAATTTAACTTATCTTTTTTCAACTGATATTGTCAAAATTTAGAGCTTTTTGTTATTCGGCTAGGGTCCTAATTGAGAGGGAGTCTACTGTATATAGAAACGTTATGTGATTGTTAAAAAAAAAAAATAATGATGTTAGTTGTGTATGTACTACGATGAAAATTTGAGACTTGGATAAAACTATAAAAAAATAACTATTTACTCAGGCGCCATGGAATGTCCTGCATTCAAAAGGTCAAAGTTAGTTTGGGATTATTTCAAACTAAATCACAGCTGGTGGATTAAATAACGTTACATTTTGTTGAGTTTCTGGACATGTAGGGATTAGTAAGAATGATTGTGCAGACATAAAACTTAACAAAACGTCATTAGAAAAACTCATGTAACAGAATGGCTGAGGTTCTATGAGTTTCTGCTGGTTCAAGTCATCAGCATTTGGGCTCAGAAAAAGTAGGTGAAGAGAAGGAGGGGTAGGTCAGGTCTAAGGTAGAAGTGACTTGTATTTCATGCCCCCCCCCCTCTAACCTTATGACCTTCTTTTGTTATTTAGGGGAAATATAAGAAAGGTGGTAAGCCTCTTTGTAAGTAATGTGTCTTATAATAAGAATCAACAGAGCACCCGTCCTCCAATATAACGAGAAAAGAACCAAGACCCTTGGAACTTTGACTAATAGGCAAATAATCATTCGAGACAACGTTATCAGGAAGATTCAGAAATTCATGACTTCCTGGGATGTCTAATGGTATAAAAATCATCCATTTTCCATTTATGAGCTCAATCAGCTCTTGTGGTCGATGTACAAAAGCGGTGACCAACCCGTTTACGAAGAAGAATTGTGATTCAGTCGAAATGAGTAGAACTATTTGATTAAATTCGCTAAGTGGTATAGTTTGACCATATCTCAAGGCCTTTTTTGAAACAATCAAAATTTGGACTATATGAGCAAAGCTCAAAATGTTCTTTCAGGGAAGTTTTTTCCATTTTTTTTATAACTAAATATTTGAGGATCGCTGTTATAATAAAAAAAAACTAGAAATTATGATTTCCTAAAAATCAGCTTAAACAATTTTGCTCAGGTTTAACCTCTCAAAGCCCAAACGAACACCTCAATAATTATGAGATAAAAACTTATCAAAATGAGCTTTATACGTTTTGCTCAAATTTTAATGAAATATGAAAATTAATGATCCAAACACATTTATAAAATCGCAAGTAAAAAATATATTACAGTTAAACAATTTTAGAACTTTATATAAATATATTGTCAAACACTTTGTTCATCGTTCATTTTCATTTTTTGATTAACAACTATCAAACTGACATATTTGGTGATAATTAGTTTTGGTTTTGAAAAAGTTATGTGAGAAAGTTTGTGCAGTGTTTTTGCACCATTTATTATTAATCTTTTAGTAACAGTGCACCTTAATTTTTAATTGTGTGTGGGTTATATGTATGGGTGTGGGATAATTTCTTGTTCTCCGAGAAATATTCAAAAGCTTAAAAATAAAATAAAATTAAAAATAAGATTGAATCACTATGGAAAACAGTAAATTAAGAAAAGAATTGTTCCAAAGTGTTCAGCGGTAGAATTGAAATATGTGTACAGGTGAATGCGAACATACCACATTACTAATCATATTTAGGAGCTAAATTTCGACTTTTAAACCATTTATTTATTCTAATCGTATTTTTAGATTATGTTTTAATAACTACTAGTACTTATTTAATTGTAATGTATGTTAAAACAAAAAATTAACTCGTGATTTTTCTGATAGTAAGTTGAATGACTCATTTCTTGCTTGTTCCAGTATTTTGGGTTGGGTATTTAAACATTCGTTGTACTTTAAAAAAAAAATTCATTTCTGTTTTAAATTGATCAACTCAGTTATTGTTAAGGTTCGTGTAACCTAACATAATTGATCTTAGAACAGTTTGTATTATTGTTGACATGGCAACCTGCAGTGTGATAAAAAACTGCAAAGCACTCTGTGCGGAAAATGGTAGAATGTAGGAAACAGCTGATTTGCCATCAGTTTATCGTTTAAAAAAATTCAACTTTGTAAAGCAATTGTAAGGAAACATTAAGACTTCAGCTTTGTTGTTCTTTTAGAGGATAAATTACTTAACTTTGATTATGTCACTATTAGTATCAGAGGGAATAATGCATACCTAATTTAGCAAGTCGTCTAGATTATCAGAATATGCAATGTTTTCCATTCATTACAAGATAAAGCACACATGTTATTATTCTCTGTCTCACTCTATTTATGATTCATTGCTGATTAGATAGAATGACTTTTATAATTATCTGAATCATGGTTTCTTGTTACTGTAGTAGTGTAGTGAAACACTTTGGGGTGTATTTCTTTTGTGTATTTGGTCATTTGTCAATTGTTTATAATGAGCAGTTCATGCAGGGATAAATAAAGGGAGAAAAAGCATTGCACAAACTTTCTCACTCACCCATCCCCAAAAACAGAATAAAAATTGTCAGTTTGGTAGTTGTCAATCGAAAAGTGAAAACGAACCGCAGACACGGTCTTAAAAATATTTAAAACATAAACACAATAAATCGTATTTAACTAAAATTGAGTTTTTAATAACAGCGTTCAAATCTTATTTTGGTTTTACGCCAATTATTCTTAGAGTTGCAAATTTGGTGGGTTTTTATATGATTTTTTATTTGTAAAATTCAATAAAATAGGCCCCAAGAATATGTAAAGCAATTCCGAGGAAATTGATGTAAAATACAAAAAACTGGAGTAAGTATGCATTTTGTTTTAGGTTTGGCATAAAATAACACATAAAACTTTTGAACAAAATTTGTAAAGAATAAATTTAATTGCAAATAAATTCAAGTTACAGAATGTAATATATAAAGAAGATTTTTGTTTTATTTAAAATTGTAACTTGTTTTCTAGTACACTTAAATTCTGTAGTTTAAATTTGTTTTGTATTAAATTTATTTAGATAATTTTTTTTTTTTTTCAAAATAAACTCTGTCCATGATTTGTAGACAGGTTTTATGTATTTATTGACCATTTAATACAGTTATTTTATGCCTAACATTAAAAAATGTGTTAAACTGCTTAAATTTTTTAATTTTAACAGCATTTTACTCAGAAATTACTAGAGATACAGTTCTGAGATTTATTATATTCAATTTTCTCAACAAATATATAGAACTATAACGTCACAAATTCCATCATAAAAAGTTAGCCTAAAATAAACGACACCAAAACAAAGCAAAGTTCAATGACCCACAAAGCCAACCAAGAAACCGACACTAAAATATCAGCTGATAGGCCTAAACAATTTGCGAAAGTAATACACAAGGAAAAACATCATCAATAACTAAATTAACTATGTCAAAACCAATTCACACCCCAAGAATTCACCCAAATCCATATAGAAATGGATATTATCAAATATAATTCTCAAATATAGAATAAAGCCTAGACAGAGCCTTGTAACATGAAAACCTATAACCTCACATCTAAACAAACACATTGAAATCAATTCCATAATACTATCACAAACACTACACCATAAATTAATATAAGCACTACACATATATATATATATATATATATAGCCTCAGTAAACAACTATTCTTTATTTTAATCATCAGAAGATAGCATATACAATATATGAAGGTAAAACGCATTCCCTATGAACGTCATGTTTTTGTTAGTACAACTAGATCAAAGAAACGACTATCACAATCGAAATTAATAAAATCAAATAAAAATAAATAATAGGTCACAATATCTGTTAGAATAGTAAAACAATCCTTAAAGTAAATTTAAGAACATAAATAGTAACCGTAAGACCCAAATGTTATATAATTAGAATTAGAACTAGGACTACTTGAGTCATAGATATAAGTACGTCATTCTGTTGGAACGGGAAATTATACAATTAACAATAAAATCAGTAAACTCATTTAAGAATCGGCAATGTAAATATGAATAAATATTATCACGAGACCAAAGGCAAAAAAGACATAAAGTAATATCAAAATTATAATTTATTCAAGTCAAGAACATCAAATTGTACAAAACGAGAGAATATTATTTGAGTAACCAAGGGAACGGAAGAACAGTGCATGCTGGGAACCGCGGCAACAATTGAATTCCAAAACCAAAGCCAAAAATTCATTCCAATCAAGACTTCAGAGCCCAAAGATGAAAATTTCTATTCGTAATTTTAAAAGTGATGCCGTCAAGTTTTAGTATGTTAAAACAGTATAAACAGTGGTAAATTCAGTGCTAAATCACACAGAGAGTGGTATCCTCTGTAAATTCAAATATAATAAAGTCCAGAAACTCTTAATATTGAAGATAAACTTTAACAAATTTTACAATTCATAAGCCTATTTCAAAAAAGAACACCGATCCTATATCTCAATTTTTCTTAACTGTAACTTCACAAAATGCGTTAAAAACAGTTTGTTCATGTCTGGTCGAGTGCCTGCCCCGAGAAAATAATAAATATTAATTACTAATATTATTTTATAAAAGAACTTTGTAATTCTATGATAAAGATATATGTAATGAACCCAAACCTAGAGCTAGCCTGGAATAATTTAACTTTGTAATTAAAGACAATTTAACCTTGTTGTGTTATTAAAAGAACTCAAAAGCAAATATTATTAATGTTCAACAAGAAATAATTTATTAAAAGAAAATATTTATAATTTAAATGAATAAACAAATGAATTTATATAACTGAAATTATCTGCATTATTGTCAACTTATTTAGTAGTAGTTGAAGACTAGTTGTAGATATTTCAAATAAATTTTAATAAAGTAACTTCACTATTTTGGATTTTATAATAAAGATAAAATATTTTATAACATATAAGAAAAGAAATATGTTACAGAACCACCAGATTTGTTTCTCAATTTATGTTCCAATAAATACAGTATGGCCTCATGAAACCTCTTGAAACAGAAATCAAGGTGAAATATTTTAGTCCGTTTTTCGTTTTTAATAAATTTGAGTTTTGTAATTTGAATTTTTTTCTATTGACTTTATTTATATCACTTTTGTCGGAATTAAATTCTCTACATGTTTCTAAAAATAGATTTTATGCGTTTATTAGACGTAACAAAATTATTTAACCTCAAACCTAAAAAATGTGTTTTCGTAATTAATTTTTTTTGTATTTTATGATTTTTTATGGAAATTATTAGAGATACAGTTTTGAGACCTATTGTATTCAATTTTAACCTAACCTAAACCACCAAATTTATTCTTTAATATAGATCTCGGAAATTACAAATCACTTCATTTAATTCTTGAGCAGAAATCAGGCCGAAATATTACACTAGTTTTAAATAGAAAACGGAAATTTTCAGGTACAGTATATGTTTCTAGGAAGGTTTTATTTATTATTTTTAACCTGCTTTCCAAGTATTGCCATGCAATTCTGAACAAATTGTATTATTTATTAATTTTGAAAAGGTTTGATAAAGGCCAGTACGTTCTTATTTCCCATAAGAAATACATGCATACAATTTTTTCTTATGTATAAAATAATAAAGTGAAAAAGTGATGAAATGTTATTTTGGACCCATTGTGTGAAAGGTAGCACAGATTTTGTGTGTTTATTTATTTTTCTCCACAAACAGCATAGACAGGATTAAAAATCCAATGTCCGAGATGACGTTTCAATGATTAAATTACGAGCAATAAAAAATTAAATTACATACAAAAGCAATAATCAAAACAAGAACTTAATACTAACAACATAATAATATATTATAACACATCTCAAACATAAATACAAATTGAAAATGACAAATAAAACACAATTTTTCTTTTGTAAAATTGTGTTTTATTTGTTAAAATGGAATTCTATCAAGTACCGTCGGTCATCAGTGTAAACAATATAATTGAAAATGACTTACTTAAAATTTATATAGAAATACAATTCTAATCTGCCGCAGGTTATTTGACCAATTCAGCAGAAAATTCTTGAACTGAATAAAAACAATTTTCCAAAAAAAAAATGTTAATAATGTCTTCTTAAATTTGTTTTGGTTTTCAATCTGCCTCAAATTTTTTGGAACTTTATTATACATTTCAATACACCTATAATGTATTGCATTCTCGAACATTGCTGTCTTATGATTTGGGTAATTGAATAAATCTTTACCCCTTGTCAAGTATTCATGTTCATTTTTATACTTTTGAAACCTAGATTGTATTGACAATACACAATATACTTTATATATATACAGGGTGGAGGCAATATACCATGTCTTTGAAAATGTGGTTTACATGATATTGTTTATGTTGATAAAAATTTGACAAACTATTAATACTGTACAAATATTTGGCACTAATTTATCTCTCATTAGTAAGTTCATATACCAGACTCTTATGAAATGACATTCTTACTTGCATTAATTACATGTAATTTATCATGGTAGATATCTTCTAAATATCTAATTGTAAGGCTAAGCAAGGAGCTTTGAATTGAATGAATGGGATTGTAATACAAGAGAGAGTATGGTAGGGGAGAGGAAGGGTGTCAAAGAGGAAACAGGAAGTGAGACATCATCCTGCCATCACTCTGTTACTCTTGCTACTCTACTTCCTTAGCTTAACATATTACTAACTATGGCAAGAGGTGGGAGGGGAGGGGCAGCTTACATTATAGGGTAAATACACTGTGCAGAAATATTTCTCATATAGGAAACCAAATTAAATGAAAAATAATCATGGCCATGTTAAAGAATGTCTTTATTTACTAAAAGAAATGTTTGTGTGTTTATAAACTTCCTTCATAAATTTATAAGGACACCTCCAGCAATTTTATAACAATACTTTTAAATTAACCATTAATCCAAAGACATACACAAAAGATTCATCTTTCTATTTTAAAATTGCGGGAGGGGTCCAGTATTTTTGGACAAAAAAGTTTTTCGGCTGCCGTTTTAGATAGTGTTGTCGTATCTTACTTTCCTAAGTATCAAAATGCTTGTGGTTTAAGGACAAAAAAAAGATGTTTCACAAGGCATGATGTGATTACATTAAAAAGTTTGAGTTGCCCCCTACAGGACCCCTCCAGGATGGGGTGGTGTTGACAGTTTGTAAAAGTAGTTACTAATTATCCAAAGACATTCCCAAAGTTTCATCTTTCTTCTTTCCGTTGTCTAAAAGTTACGGAAGAGGTCTCATACTTTTGGAACACCTGGTATATTGAGGCTTTTCATATATATTCAGATCTAAGGGCTATAGTGCTGAGACGTGGATACACTTGTTGAGTTTTTTGCTTTTTTAATTTACTTGTGTTTGATTCTGGTTTAGCACTTTAGTTTGGGTTTACTTCACCAAAATTTGATGAAATAACTAACCAGTGGAAATGATATGTTATGTTGAGAGTTTGAGGAATATTTTACTCAGTTCAGTCCCAAGCTTTTTACGAACTTACAATAGGTTCTGGGAACTGTTTTCGTAATCTTTGCTGCTGTGGGGAATGCACTGCCTAGGTATAACATTCTTTTTTATGCTAGCGACATAGTTCATTCATTTCATGGTGGATGAGTATCTCCATAAGTGGTACAAATCTATATTACCTTTTCCATGTGTTTAACACGTTCGCTACCACAATGTTAAAAAAAATCGTAACCACAGACTGCCGCCGCAATTTTGCTGCGGGCGTGTCCTGCTCCTAGCCCAACGCCGCAGATCTGCGGCGGCTGGGCTCATTAAAATAGACTGCCGCCGCAGATCTGCGGCGTTGATTTCTTGATACTAAATGAGAATTTTCTTTGCAACAGTCTATTTTTAAGGTTAGATCGTTTAGGCACGGTCTACAGGATAGTCCGCCACATATATGCGGCGCTTAGTCTGTAGCTAGGACTATCTCTGACGTCACTGGACATACTAATTTTGAACAAATTTTATTCGTGGTCTGTGGCAACGGTCACAACCATTAGGACCAGTCTACAGGGAAGTTCATGAATTTTTTCGTGGGCTGTGGGAGTGACCCGGCTGCCGCATATATGCGGCAGCTGGTAGCGAACGTGTTAAGGTGTCCAGAAAGCTGGCCCATTATCAAATTTAACTCTGTCCTGCTGACCTTTGTGCATTGCTTAGCTCTTGTGCAGTGTACAAACCTTTTTTATTGAGTAAAGACTGTTGTCTCCGATAAATGGATTTTTGGTCCTGTTCACAGGTATTTAAGATGTATAAGTAATGGGTATTGTGAAGAATGGTTCAAGCCCTCAAAGCCTCTGTATATTTTTTTTTACAAGATGATCTGCTTCTTCGTTTTTCGGAATTCCCTACATCCTGTCACTTACAGCAAGGTATCTTTTTTAATTTTAAGAGCTGGTTAGGTTAGGTTAGGATAGGGTTATACAGACATTTCCACACCATCCTCTTTAAAGTGTACGAACTCAGAGCTTTAGCAGCTACTTGACTGTCTGACATAATATTTATCTTTGTACCTTTATTAAGCATCTCCCTGATGCATAGTTTTATAGTATGTATTTCCACTGAAAATATTTTCTTGTGTTAAAAAAAACCTTTCGGGGGGGCGTAACATAGACACTCATAACCCTCAAATACTCTAATAGTGTCAGGGTTATAAGAGAACAAAAGTTGGTCAAGAGAAACTTGATGGGATAGATGACAGGAAAGGGATCTAACCCAAATGATGTAGTAAGATGTAAGTAGATGAAGAAAGGTGGTCCAATGAGGTACCCTTAGAAGTGAGTGTTTGAAGGGAGCACTTTGAAGATTTTCTAAGGCTAAAATTAGATCTTTTGATCTCCTTTTTTGGTTTTCATTTTGGATCCATCGCTATACCACCTAAGTGAATCTTCCACTGCTTTCTTTTTAGGGTTGTTGATAAGGGAAAGCAACTTCAAAGTTCTTATCAATGTGCTTAATTATATACATACAGCCCGACACTAAATTGACCATCTGTGTTTGTTCCTGATATGGTTAATTTTAACTTTTGAGTAGATACTTCAAGAAGTGACATTTTTAGGTAGATTACAATGAATACTCTATATTTACAGTATAAGATCAGTTGTGGTTTGATTGGTGTAGCTCGTGTATCACTGAAGAGGACGACCTTGTCGTTGAAACACGTCTGATACTTAGGCATATTTTTTATGAGAGTTGTGTTCTGTGTGTTTGTTATACTGTATAATTTTTCTCATAAGTCAAGCTCAACATTTAATATACTCTATATTTAGTTTTGTATGTGGCAAATTTTTTTCACCATTTATATTCTACTACTTAGGGGGTTAATTGGTAGTAAGTAATTGAGCGAGAGCATTCATTTTTATATGCATAGATGTATTCTAAATATGCCTAATTTCTTTGTTTAACAAATTGCTTTTTTTTTTCCAGTAGAGGTCAGATTGCCTAATGGTTCCGATGCAACATTCGACTTTGTACGCTACTAACGCAGCATACTATAGGCCTCCAGGTACGCCGACTTCTGCAAACAACCTTCCACATCGACCGCCACGCCCTATTAACACTAACCAGTCCTATACTAATGTAAGTGATCGAAAGTATATTATTTTCACATATTGCATGGATTTAATATAAGGTATATTACATTATTGTTTGTTCTTCTTTTGCTCCATGCTACATTTATTTTAAATATTTTATATGAACAGTGTAACACATGGAAAAACTAATGCCAACAACAAACTTGATGGTACAAGTATGAACAGTGAGTTGGATCTTAACCAATTGAACCACGATGTTCTCCTGAATCACAATATTTATATTGAAAAACAGGAGTGTTTATGATATTTTTCAGTTATTTCTAAAGTATTCGTGTTGCTCTATAATTTTTATGACCATTTTGAATATTTTTGTTGCTTAAGTCACACCAAAACTTAGGGAAAAATTATGTTCAGTCCCAAAAAATATTGAAAAATTGTGTTAATAAAAATTGATACATAAATTACTAAAAGAAAGTGTAAAAACATCGCACAAACTTTCTCGCGTACCTATTCACAATAGAAATGCTAATTAAATAAAACTGTTATCACCCAAAATGTTGGATTGGTTTAAATAGTATTTAAATAGAGTCTAAACTTGCTTCGTTTGTGTTTACTCCTCTTAAGCATAAATATTATAAGATGAAATCATCTTTAAATAACATCAGGCAAGGTTTGTTGTTACATCGCTAACTGTAATTTTGTACAGCTGTTTTGGTCATTAGTCTTCACATCTCTTCAAATTTGAATGCAAAAGGTAGAAAGTAACATGATTCTCTTCAAACTTACATGATGGGAGACGAATTTGTTTTATTGTTTATCCTGACCTTGACCTTTATATTAACGTTTGCAGATTGACAGTTGTACAAAACTAGTTATTACAAGGTCTTAACAAATAGTGAAAAATATTGAGCAAACCTTCTCACTCATCCATTCTCAAAACCATTTGTTACCAAAAATATCAGTTTGATAGTTAGTTGTCAGTTAAAAAGTTAAAATGAACATGGATGCTGTCTTGAAAAAAAAATTATATGTCCGTTTTACCCTCCAGTTGTGGTTTGGATTTATACACAATATTTTTATGATTTTAGCAACATGGAAATGAAAATGTAAATAAATTTCTATTTAAACCATTTAAAAAAAAAAATTAATTTACCACTTTAAAATTGGCGACATTTATGGTTGTCTGCGGTTTTTACCTTAATAGTGGATAAATTAAGACTAAAATTTATGTTAAAGAAACAGATTATTTTAAATATTTGAATTTTAAAAAATCTTGTCATCCTAGGTGAATAATAAAAGTCCACCAAACATTTTTGTTTTATGTTACAAATTGTGTTTCGACAATCCTTATTATCTAAAATGAAAAAATTGATTAAATAGCACATTTATTGAATGAGTTACTTCAAAACTTTAAGTTCTGGTCTAAGGGAGTTTTTTGGCACAAGCGAGATTAAATTTTGACACCCTATCCCTTAACCAAACTTGCTTTTCCCAATCATTCCTTTAATGATGTAAAACTAAATTGTTTTTATTAAAGATTGAGACTTGTCATTTCCCTTTTTAAGCCAGTTTTGTTATCGTCATCAACAATCTCAATTTTAGTTTGCTAATCCACGATAAAAGAATATTATTATACATTTTTCAGACATTTGCCATCATTTCTGTGTTAAAAATTCAAAACACGTTATCGGAATTAATTCTTATTCCCAAAACGTCGTGTTTTGAATTTTTAACACAGAAATGATGGCAAATGTCCGAAAAATGTATAATAATAAAATTGAACTTCCATCATTAACAAATAACTTCAAACAGAGAATATTATTATTGAACATGTCATAAATTGAAGTCACTGGTGATCCATCATGACTATAGAATAGCAGTACCTAAGTTTAGATGCAAATTAAATAAACTGTGTTGGATATAGTTAAAAATGGGCAATATTATTCCTCTTGCACAAAATGACATCCATATAACCCTAAATATAATGAATTTGTTTTACCACACTTCACCAGAACTCGCAACAGATCTCATTTTAAAATGATATAACAATATCTTCAACTAAATATGTTTATTCTTTAAGACAGCTGCATTGGGAATTAAAAACATATTTAATGGAAAACCCTTCTACAACATTGAGGAGTTTTAGAAGTTTAAAAAACCACAAAAATTGTTGTTCTCTCGGTAGCTCATTTATAGCGAGCTTGACTGACTATGTAGTCTTGGGATAGATCCCTCTTTTTCATGTTTTCTATCAGGTCTCTCTTGACCAACTCTTGTTCTTTACAGACCCAAATGCTCTTAAAGTGTTCAAAAACTATGCGTCTTTATTTTATATGCTTTTTTTTTTTTTATAAAGCAACTATGACGAGAGGTTTCTTGCCTTTATACAATAAGGAAGAAAAATTGCTCTTTTATGCCGTAAATATAGTGCAAGACATTTAGTGGTTAGTATAAAATTGGTAGCTTTAAAATAAATCCCTGTAAAGAAATTCAAAATATATGTTTGTAACATCATAAATGTTTGTATCTCCAAGCAAATAAAATCTGTCTTTGCTATACATTTGAATCACTAACTCTAAAATAACTGCTCCTAGAAAAAAAAATATATATATGTGATAATAATTATTTCTATATTTTAGAATGCCCTACAAGATGGTTTTATTCATTTTTATTTTCAATAAGAAGCTAAAAGTATCACCCCCTCTTAAAAATTCCCTCCATGCAAAGTTGCGAAGTAGACCATAATTATAATAGTAATAACTGTTGGAAATTTGGTCTAATGGCTAGAGCTTTCGTTTTGTGTGATAGAGGTTGACAGTTTGAACCCAATGGCCGCTTAAAAATCTACAGTATTGACTCAACATCATGACCTAAAATTGGGTAGCTAATATTTGTAGCGAATCCTGAGTAGAAAAGCTAGAATGACAGTGATAGGAAATTAATGTGCTGACCACACATCACCGTCTAGCAGGACTAGGCCCATAACAGTGTGTCACGCTAAGGATTTATTTTAACTATATCTCATTCAATTTTTAAAATATTTATATTAAAAATCACAAATTTAGGCCACTGTAGGGTCGTCAGTGTGGATTTTTGGTGTTAAATTAATTAGAACTAAATCTACTTATTAACAGCTCAGGAACCATCCATCCTTTCCAGAACAATCTGTATAGATAGGGAGTTTCACTACATAAATTTAATTTTAAATATACTGTAGTAAGCTCACGACTATCTGGTCTAATGTGTAGCAGTCGGCTGACCAGATAGTAAAAAACCCAGATAAACCGGATGTTGATAATCACTTTGTGTACAATACACCCAAATTTGTGATAGCTAAATATCAGTGGCATACCACAGTATGTTTAAACTTGAGTTAATGTCAATTTAATCTAATTATGAAAGGAAAGTTAATAAAAATCATAATATTTCAAGATTACATATTTCTTATATTGGACATTTTTATTTAATGACCAGTTATAAATTATGTAACTGATCATAAATCAAATTCAGAACGGACCAATAAAATCTGAACTACACGCAAACAACTGTTTATATATATTGTATATTTTCCTCTAACAGTATACTGTAAAATAATAGAGCTGTAACTTTCTTGTATAGGTGTAAAAAAAAGTTGTGTCTGTCGCTCACTCAGCTACATTGATCTCTTTGTTGATAAAGTAATTCCAAAAACAAGTGCTTAGGATTAAAAACTATGCAGAACATTTACCGAGGGTATAAGCGTATATCCCATTAGTCGCTTACTATCGAAAAGTATTCTAAATTAACTGTTTTATAGACTAAATTTGTTTATCCAAATTAATATTATTTATATCACAGCCTGGGCTGGATAGTTATGAGTCTACTGTTATTGTATGAACATTTTTAACGTTTAAGAATTGCTTTTGCTTTTCAAATATACTAGTATTTTCCAGTTAAGAATTTTAACAGTTTTGAAAAACTACATTTTTATCTGTCATTGACATTTTCTCATCAACGGTTTCCACGCGGTCTTGCTGCGCCTGGAATTTATAATATCTAAGCTCCCACATAATTGTCACAGATGAACAATAACTAATATAAACCGTTAACTTTTGTAAGATGTAAACAATAAATCACTATTAAAGTACACTCTATACAGTGTACAGTTAAGTCGTTAAACTTTTGCGAGATAAAAAAATCAGACCCAATTGTCACACATTAACAATAAGCCATATAAACTATTCAGTTTTACAATATGTAAGCAATCGACCACAACACAATGTGAATCCCCTCAAATAAAGTAACCATTAATTAAGTTAATCTAAGAATAGTTTAAAACAGCTGTTTCAAATTATTTTTGTTATGAAACATGTTACTCATAACAGGTATGTTATTTTAATGATAAATTGATTACTAAAAAGTGTTTCCAAGGAAAATATAATTTTCGCCAAATCTGAAGGTAACACTGTTGAATTTGAGACCTCAATAAGTAAAATCGGCCCAATAAGTAAAGAAATGCAAGACTGCAGAAATTTCTTAGCGAATTAAAAATAACATTTTCCCACACTACAATAAATGGCATGGAAAGCGAATAGTAGCTTTGTTTTGATTAGCGTAATTCAATACATTTTAAATTATGTTTTCTCATATAAAATTAAATTTTATGTTATTCTAAGATTTATTAAATATTTTCTACAACAACAAAATATTTAATTATAAAGAAAATTGTGTACTACTAAATATTCAAGGAGCACTGAACCGATATTCATAATAAGGAAAACAGATTCTCCAAACCACAAAATAAGGAAACAGAATTAAGATTATAATAATCTCGTATATTTATTTAGTTGAAAACCAATGAGGAAGATGACTAAATAATTAAAATGTATCTACATAAGGGTATTTAAATAAACATACTAGTGTTATTATAATCTTAATTTTGTTTCTCGTTTTTTGGTTCAGGGAATCCTAGTTTTCCTTGTTAAAACTAGTTATCAATTATAGTGTTAAATATACCAAAAAGTGTTTTAAATGGGTCTTAAATAATTGTTTACCATAAAAAAAAACCGTAGTTCAAAATAATATTCAAGTTCTAAAACTGATTTGTTTTTTTTACTTTAATTGAAACATTTCTTGTAATACACTTTCTTGTTATTCTTTTTACAATATTCTTTAATGATTGATATCTCTGTCATTATTAAAAGTACAAAAAGTGTTCAAAAATAAAATATATTATTTAAAATGTATTGTATTTCTTAAAAAAAAAACAAATCTACTTTGTGTGCATGACATGTTAATCTATAATTTTGTTTCCCATATATACTTAATACTAGCTGGATATGCTTCATTACGGTGTTTATAAAAAAATAGAATGTAAAATCAGAAGATAGGTTATTTATGAAGCTTTCATTTTTAGCTCTTCAAGTTTCTCTAATAAGGAACCCATACAGAAAACAATTTAACTAGTTATTCACTTTAATTACATAATGTTTGTTTGTTAACATCACAAATACAGTATAGGTTTAATATTATTACTACCACCTCTACTTTTTTTAGGAAAAATAATGTAATACAAAAATTGACTTGGCATTTGAGGAACTTGGATAATTTAAAAATGAAAGCAACTGCCATTTCGTAATGGGACAACCTTTTGGAGTGTAGTTTGTAGCATTAATCTCTGCTTGTGTAGCACTTTAAAATAATGTACATCTTAACCTATGCTTATGACTAAGATTTTCTTCTAATTCCTTGTGGGCCGTCCCCCATTAGAGATAAATGTGACTGAGCACCCTTAAAAATAGCTTTTTAAGTTCAATACTTCTTTGTGAAGCTTTAATTTTCCAGCCCATGTCCATGATCAAGTATTCAGCAATCCTGCGGCTATTTTACGCCTGATTTTGAAAATCTTTGAACAACCGCAATTTTTTAATGAATAACCCTTTTGAAGTGCGGTTTGCGACATTTATCTCTGCTGGACGAGGCTTTTAAAATTATGTACACATCAACCTAGACTTACATTTAAGATTCTCTACCGACTCCTCGTGGGCCGTCCCCCATTGGAGGTGAAGAGTCAGTAAGAGCCTTAGAATATAGTTGTTTAGCTACCAAATGTATTTTCACAGTTTTACTCTTCTTGCTAAATTAATATAAAAGTATTAAACCGTCTTCAAACTTTTCAGCACCTCTGTATATTTATCATCTATTATTTTTTATTCTATAAATTTAAAATAACTTTAAAAATTTAAATAATAAACTATCTCCTACAAACTAATCTTACTTAAAAAGTTGAGCGATGGGGGGGGGGGAGGTTATGAAATGTTTTACAAGTTGAAGTTAAAATGGTGAATTTTGAGGCTTTCGGAACACAAGTAATGAAATATTTAAAATGTTAGTACTTAGTGAAATGATTGGACACATTTAAGTAAAATAATAATGAACATGCCCTGAAACAACAGGAGAAAAAATTTAATACAAATATTAAAATATACAATGAAAATTTACAAACTAAGTGCTAAAAATTCAAAAAAGTAAATTAATGGAGTAAAGCACAAAGTTACATTTATAATAAACTTTTTTTTTCATAACTAATCAGTCTCAATCTTCAATATGACCAAAAACTTAATGTCCTTGCGGCCAGCTTTTAATTAAAAAATAAATATCTTTTATATTTTTTTAAACAAACAGTTTTATTCATAACATCTTTAATGATTTTCTGACTCCTTCCTATAATTTCAGGAGGTCCCTTTCCGTTCCCCTCCCCTACTGAAAATGCAAATTCTAAGAAATAAATTTTGATAGAGAAACTTATGGATTGTGGGTATTACAGATGTAGATTAAATAACTGAAGTAAACATGTGCTGGCCTCTGTTGGATATTTTGTCAACCTTCTCCCTGACTAAGGAGACATTTGTTTAGATTAATTGTTTGTTTATTTCTATAACCAGTTTTAGATTGTTTTCATGATTGCTTTTTGGAGGATTTGAAATGTTTTGTTATAACCTGTTACTTTCTTGTATATATTATACTGTAGTTAGGCATGTCTGATGAGTTACAAAATCTATGTCTAGTTTTTGAGGCCAAAGAGTGGGTTTTGGCATGGTGTCTGTCTTATGTATAAACGCGTGGACCAATTAATTTTAATGAAATTTGGGATGCAAATATATTTTTGGTATATCTTGGGGAAGGAGGGATGGGAAAAAACAGGAACATTACAAGCAATAGGTCTATTTTTTTCTTCTTGTTGTTTCCAGGCGTAAAATCTCAGTCATCATCTCTTTATATAAAAAAATAAGGAAATGAAATAAAGACTCCTAACCCTTGAATAGTCTCATAACGTGTCAGGGTTGGAAGAGAAAGGAGTTTTTCAATAGAGATCTGATGGGAAAGTTGAAAGAGATGGATCCACAAGACTACAATACATGAAAAAATGTGTAGATCCAGCTACGTATATCGGGATTACCATGCCTGTACTCGCTATAAAGAACTCACGATAGCTGTAATAGTCAGAATTGTTTTTTTAAGTTTTAATATTTGTTATGTATGGTTTAAAAATCGTTGTAAATATCAAAATGGCGCGTGCGACAGTTTGAAATAGTTTTTCGTAACTTATGGAATTGGTCTGTAAATGTGTCTAGTTTTATAGATTTATAAAATTTGCAGAGAATATTACACAGTAAACTTTTTTTGAGAACTGTGTTAAACTAATTTATGGAAAAGAGTATTGGTGATATTCGGATGATCGTTTCTATGGCCTCACTAATTATTTGACTTTTAATTTCTAATATTTATAGTTCGTAGTATGGATAAAGTTATCTGTCTTGAGTTTTTTGCTGATATGTCTTGTATTGAGGTCTTACGAGTCCAAAAAAGTTTTTTTAAAAATTATGTTTATATGTTGAGTGTACAGTCGAAATCCATGGACCGATTTTAATTATATTTGGTAGACTATGCACGCATATTTTGGCCATTTATCGAGATTTTATTTTCAAAATTTGAGAGTAACTACAAAAAGAATGAAAGAAAATTCCCTCAAAACCACAATAAAACACTAACAACACAAAGACTGTGTAATTGTAGTTATTAAGGTTAGTGTGTATTGTACCTCTGAAGATGATAGCAGTGCTGTTGGAATCTACATAAAGTAGAATAAACATAACTATAGAGTCTTTGTGTTGTTAGTGTTTTATTGTGGTTTTGAGGGATTTTCTTCCATTGTATATTCATCACAGTGCTCTAGAGATTCATATGCAATAAGAAGGGGGGGGGAATACAAAATTACTACTATATTAATCGAATTTGACCAATTTTTGAAAAAGTATTGAAAACTCAAACAACTTCTCTTCAAAACATTTTCGTCAGTTATCTGTAAAAAAACAATAACATCACCCGTGGAGCCGTTATAAAATATGCAATATCTCAAAATCAACTGTACCGATTTCGTTGAAATTTTAGTGAAATGTGAAGATTAATTAACGCACGTGTAAAGTAAACCAGTTTTAGAGCTCAGGAATAATTGAAACAAATTTACCTTGACAGACAAGCTCTTATTAAAACTCTATTTTAATGAAATAAGATTTACACTGAAGACATGTTTATGGCACAAGTGAAGCAAGTTTACAACCTCTTTAAATATATAAGTATTTTTCAAAAAACAGTGCCATGTTTATTTTCTCTTTTGGGTTGACAACTATGGAACTAACATTTTTGCTACAGAATATTTCAAATTTTAGTCAAATGGAAAAATAATGATCCTAACGCCTATGCAAAATGGCAAATAAAAAAAACTGAACTTATACCCCCGCCACTGGTGAGTCTCGGTGGTTGGTGTTGCATTGTGTTGGAGGCGTAGACGATCCGACTATTGTTTATATCTAACTCGTAATTCCTATCTATCTAGATAACCTTCAAATGTACATCGCCCTTACTAAAGTAATGTTACACTGTATGATGGGGCTGGGTTAGTACTATAATTACCATCAACTTTTTTTATTTTTTTAAGGCCGCTCTGCTATTATGTTTAATATGTGCGGTGTATTTTTATCCACGCGTGTAAATACATTGAAGGCTGCTGCACTTCAGTAAAATTTGATCAAAATCGTTGCAGCAAATTTTGATAAAATTTTATGTTTTTTTTCCCTTATGGAACGTATCCCAAAATACTGAGTTATCAGAATAATTTACATAAAATACATTAGTTTTATGTATAGGTGTGTAAGTAAGGTTGGGCGTAAGTCTATATATTTAAGAATATGGTTACAGGTCAATGTACACTTTATGTCTATTGTAGATTTGTTAAATTTTTTGTTTGATTTTTTTTTTCTTTCTCTTTTTTCCCTCGCTGATTACTATTGTATAAAGTAGCTGTAATAGATGTGTTAATATTTTGTAATTGTATTGTTTTTAGAGGGAAATTATATACATATATATATATATATATATATATTTGAAAAATAATTCCGAGAAATAGCCAAAATATGCCCATAAAAAAAAATGTATCCCTGTTGTTGGTAAATTTTTTTTTTTAATTTTGTTTTCTCGTTGTTTAAAGGCGAATATCATTTCGGTCATCAACGTCTTTTATAAAAAAAGAAGAAAATATCGTAAAATAAAAACTCGTAACTCTCGATTACTCTAATAGTGTCAGGTTGGGAAGAGAAACCTGATAGGGAAGATCTCACCTACTCTATGAGTTACCCCCTGGGGGTCTCTTGTCGTTTAAAGGTGAAAAACCTCTCCCTCATCATCACCTTATAAATAAAAAGAACATAAAATAAAGACTTGTAGCCCTCGAATACTCTAACAGTGGCAGGTTATGATATGAACAAGAGTTGATCAAGAGCGAGCTGATAGGAAAGATGAAAGAGAGGGATCTAACCCAAGACTACATGAAAAATGGGTGTGATCCAGCTATTCCCCCTCGGGATTGTTAAGCCTGTACTCACTAGAACCGCTGAGGGTTTTTGGTCGTAGAAAGACGGATATCAATCCAAAAACTACTTTTATGGATTCAGATAACCTCAAAACTCAACACCGATTTTTTTAGCCATAACATGACTTTCTCTATACTATGTATATGCAAGGAATTGTAAAAACAATCTGTCCAGTTTGTAAAGAACTTTATCTCTAAATTCTCTAACGATTGTGTGACACGAACTAAGTAACAAAAACAGATAAAAAGTACAATTCAGTTCGCTCGCTCGAAAATTGTTGATGTTTAAAAAAATGAAAATAGCTTTAAAGCCTGAGAAGGGGTTGGGGAAAGATGGTATTGATGACGTGTGTGACGTGGGGGATGGAGGGGTTGGGGGGGTGTTAAATTATTGATCTGTAAGTAGGCGTGGACGCCAACATATGGTCTGAGGTTTTACTTCTCTACTGGGATGGACGGTCCATCTGAGAAAGTTATGTTGCATTGATTTATCAATAAATGTATCAAATTATTATAAAAAGTACAAAACCAATAATGAATGATTAAATAGTAAAGTGAAAGCTGGCGTAACGATAAAACGCAAAATCAAAATTGACTCAAAATTGGCTGTAAGGGCTCAAAAAACTTGTTCACAATTTTTACTAAATTGTAATTTCAAACGTTAAACCCTTGGGGTACTTATGGTTAGAACGGCCGTAGGAATACTGAAGTATCCTAGCTGGATCTACACTTTTTTGCATGTAGTCTTGGGTTAGATCCCTCTCTTTCATCTTTCTTATCAGCTCGCTTTTGACCAACTCTTGTTCTTTCCCGAGGCTGAAGCTATTAGAGTATTCCAGGGATAAGGTCTTTATTTTGTTTTCTTTTCTTGTTGTTTTTATATCTTTTAAGGGGATGACCGCAAGATTTGTTGCGTTTAAAGTGCATTGTCCTATCTATCGAACTGTTGAATCGATTTTAATTATATTTGGTATGGGAGGAATATTTTGGCTATATCTCAATTATTGTTATTATTGATTTGATTCTACTAGTTCTGGGAAATTTTTTTCTAAAGTGTGTCGTCTATTCGTACAGAAATAACGAGGAAAAACTGGTTTTAACTTGAGGATGTTGTAGTCAATTGCAAAAATATGTTTTTAAATTGTTTTGAATGTTGTGTTAATAATTAATTCTCTTGTTTTTTAACTACCACCCCCCCCTCCATATAAAGGTATTACTTTTGTTGTTTACAGAGCAACATAATCTGATGTAGTGGTTTTCGATATATTTGTTATTATACATTAGCGTATGAAGCAAAGTGTTCCTGCTTAGTATACTATCAAAAGTAAGTTTATATAGAAAGGCAAGTGCGTGTATAGGATCTGTACCCTCTCATGGGTTCGTGTACGAGTAGATACAAGCTTCGCAATGTTGAAGGGTCCTTGCTAGATTTACACCTTTTTTCTTGTAGTCTTGGGTTAGATCCCTCTCTTTAATCTTTCCTATCAGATCTCTCTTGACCAACTCTTTTTCTCTTCCAACCCTCGAGTATTCGAGGGCTAGGAGTCTTTGTTCTTTTCCTCCTTTTGCTAATGAGGCGATGATTGCCTTTAAAAAATATATTATTATTAAACACAGTGTTATATATTTGAAATTCATTGAAATCTGTACAACGGTTTCCGAGAAAAACAAACTATATCGTGAACGTTTACTAAAACCCCCTTTTTATTAGCAAGATATGCAGTATGTTACACACAGGCTTGCAGTGTATTAGGACTGGCCGGTACCTGCCATGGGCCATCTTCACTTGATCAAACTTTCATTTATTTAATTTGATATTTTAAAATAAAATCTGTAAATTCTACACTTCATTACAAGAAAAATGAGATCGAACAATGTAAACTTTAATAGAGTTAAAAATCAACAATGTTTGCTACAAAATGAATGACAGTATGATGACTAATACGTGTGAATAAACAATACTATCGTATATCTTTATCGAAAAATATATACTATTCAATTTTATTGAAACAAAGGAGCACAATATAATAATAGTATAAAACATAATTTGTACTTTATTATTTACATTGTGATAAGCTGTGTATGAAAATGTATTTGTGATAAATATTTATTAAAACTGTAATATAGGCATTTACACAATTTATTTTTGTAAATTTAACATTTGCTCATCAAAGCAACAGAAATACAGAGTAAACAGTAAAAAAATTCCAACCAATATTGTGATACACTTATGAGTCATCATAGAGTCACTCATTTTGTAGCAAACATTATTGATTTTGAGTTATAGTTCAGTCAATTAAACGTTGTTTGGTCTCATTTTTCTTGTAATTATTTTTAGAATAAATATATTGTATTATAGATTTTATTTTCAAATAACAAATAAAATAAATTAATGTTTTATAAAGTGAAGTACAGTAGGTGACTTATATGGGTGGCTTGGGGGTAGGTCATAGGACACCCTAATCATCTGTTCTTGTGTGAGTGAAGCGACCTCTTCTCATTCCCAGTTTGATGCTAGAGTACAAGTTAAATTTAAAATATTAATCACATTGGAAGGCTGTATTCATGACTAATTTCTAAATTGGTTTAATTTGGAAAGTTTTCCAGTTCCAAGTAATTATAATATTGAAACGTGATTATTTAATTATTTTCCTATTAATGTAAATTGTGTTTAATGAAATTAAATTACAATTTATAATTATTACTATTTGGTAGTCTTTATAGAAATTGTTGACATTAAAAATATTGTCCTTGGGATAATTAACAATATATCAGTTTTTGAAATTCATTATTTAAACATTTTTTTATATTTTTTTCTTATTTCTTCGAAGTTGTATATACAGGGTGTTACAAAAAAACTTTAGTAAAATGTACGTTTGTGGATTCTACACATCAAAAGGTGCAAAAAAGTTCAGTAAAATATTTTCTAATTAATCTTTGTATAGCTTTTATACTTAATATATTTTACTTGGTATTTAGTACACGTGTTTACAAGTCCTATATTGACAAATAGGAAACTCTCAAAATTTTACTTCTAGCCGCCATAATTCTGGTTAGAGTTATCATAGACTTTTTCATGGTAAAATAAAATTGGTTTTTTTATCCCCTTTAAAAGATATGTCACACGGTGGGAGTTGCTATTTGAAAAAAAATAAGGTCCACTCTTTTAACTCCCCTTAAAAGGCAAAAACGTATTTGCGCTATAAAAAGTGAAAGGACTTATCCTAGAGGTTTGGCGAAAGTTGGAAAATTTCATCTCTACTCGCTCGGAAATTACCTAGGGGTTGTAAGACTTTTTTTCCATGTTGTATGTTTTTCGTGATGGAATTAATTAATAAAATGCGTTTTTTGTTTTTGTGGGGGGGGGGGAGGAGAGGTAGATAAAAGAAAAGTTAATTATCGATTTTTTAAAAAAATTTGGCGATAAGCTTGCCAGAAATAAGCTGTTTTCAATGTACTAGTGTTCTCCTTTAAAGCTTGAGCCAATTAAAAATATTTTAAGATTTTTCTTATTAATGTTTATACTTTATCATAGATGTGTCAAAAATAAATGTCAGTTTTTTGCGGCTAATTCCGTCTTGAGTAGTTGAAAAAATTGGTTTTTTGGGATGTTTATAGTACGTGCAGTTCTCAAACAGTTGAACAGATTTTAAATAAATTTGGTAGCCTGCGTTGGTATATTTTGAAGTGGATTTTTTTCTGTTTTTTAGTAATTCTCAAAATTTAGCTGTCATAAGAAGAAAAAAGCAAAACAAAATCACAAGATGTGGTCAAAATATATAAACCTTTAAACAAAAAGCGTCCTTGAAGTGTCCTACGTATGCAATTGTTGAACCGATATTAATTATATTTGATATGTGAGGTATATTTTGGCTCTATGGCCCCTTTTCCCCACAGCGTATCGTCTATTCACACAATAATAATGAGGAAATCTGGTGTTGTGAGTATAGAAGTCAATTTTCAAAAATATTAAATGTAGTTTTCGTTATCAATAATTATCTTATCTTTTAACCCCCCCCCCCCCCAGTCACGATTGAGATAACAGATCAACATATTTTGTAAAATTTATTTAAATTACGAGCGTTTTAGATTTCATTATGAACAAACGTGAGGACTGATTTTAATGAAATTTGGTTTGAGAGTATATTTTCGTAATATCTCAAACGATCTTTTCCATCTTTCGACAACTCAAAGTTTGTGGGTAGGTATCATAAGAAAAAAGTCAGCCCAACAATCTAGTGATGTTGAAATTTATATTTTCTGATATGTAATATGTGTATTTTATGGTAAGAACTAAGTTTTATAGATTTTAATTATATGTGTAAGTAAGAAAGTCTGTTTGAAAGGATTACGATTTTCTAAAAATCGGCTCTAACTATATTGATTAATTTCCACTCAGTTAAAGCATCTATAGACCTAAATGAATTGGCTGCCATCTTTCTGAAAATGTCCGTTCATGGTTTATCGTTTAAAATTGGCCGTGAGTGTAACAATAAAATACCTTAATTCTCAAAATCAGCTATACCGATATCGTTGAAATTTTAATAAAATGTGAATATTAACGACCCCAAACAAGTGTGTAAAATAGCAAGTAGCACGAGGCTTGCCGAGTGCGTCAATTTTATCGAGTTTAAAAAAGACACTTTGCTCACGAATTGCACATTATACTTTGTCTACAGTTGTTATTTTGTGACAAATAATAACATACCTACAAATAAAATATGTGCTCCAATGAGTAGAAGTTCTCACGTCAAAACTGAGGTTATTTATGAATATTACAAAATAACTTAGGTGTATTATTGAGGAAACGGGATCGCCAACTTCAAAACTCGGCAAACGAAAAATACTCTCCGTGTACATACACTGTCAATCATCTTCATGAATAATTATATCCTTTTTCAACTTTAAAACGTTGTTTTGTTGTTTATTTAAGTTATTTTACATGAAAGAATTAATCTAACCTACATAAGGGACATTTCCTGTATATTATAAATCAATTCAAATAAACGTAACCTAAATTTCGTTTTGTTCGGTTGCCATTCGGAGTGAGCAAAGTAGTGGGCAAAGTGAAACTGTTGAGAAAACAGCTGTTTTGCAAACTAATTTAAATGAACAAAATGCCACTTTGTCAACAACTGTAGACAAAAAATATTACAGTTCGGAGAGATTTTCAAAAAAATCCGAATAACGGCTAAACGAATATTAGAAAATATTTTATTAAAGATTTTTGTAACACCCTGTATATCAAACTTATAAGAAGTTAATTTTTTTTTTTTTTTTTAAATAATCGATCACCAAAACGAATATGTCCTCAATTATCCCAAGGACTAGCTATCCCTCTCGAAATTTACGATAACACATAAGAAAAAGGGGGGGGGAACAGATTTTACACAAATTGTACTCTAATGTAGCCTCTAAGATCTGGAACTTGTGGAACAGCTGTTTTTGTGTTACAAGCTCAAATAGACGTTCAGTATGATATTAAAACATCTAATGACCTAAGTATGTACCACAGAGATATGAACTGTTTAATTAAGTAATTTGACTTAATAGCTCGTACTACGTAAGTTATATAACTTGTTGAGTTTAGACACGTGCGAGGCGAATCTCGCCCCTATATTGTACTCGCCCTCATATAGGGGCTGCGGGTAAGAGGGTTGTAATATCCACCTAACTACCCCATCTCGGAGGCATATATTGGGTCTTTTTATACGATTTATCTGTTTTCAATATGCAGGGTTGTCCGATTTGAAAAGGGGCGGGATATTTATAAAGTCGTTTAATGTTATTTATTTACAAATTTTATATAAATTCGTTTTTTATAAGCGAAAATCTTTCATATCTTGATTATGTTAAATTGAACAAATTCATGCACCTTTTTTTCCACGAACCATTCAAGATATCTTTATAAATTTTCTTTTGTTTTATTTTTCATACTTGGGAGGTTATTTTGGATAAAATAAATTATATGCCTTTATATTTTTTCTGAATTTTGAAATTTAGATGTTTTTAACCCGCTTTTTTGTAACAAAAGTATTTTTTTTTGTTAAAAAAAAGTATAAGATATAATAAATTGACCCATCATATAAAATGATTAGCTAATTCTGACAAACAAAACAACAACAAAAAATATGTTTATGGTTCATGGGGAAAAGGTACATTTGTAAGATAAAAACGTTGTTTTTCAGAAATCGCGTTTAAAGTTAAAACATTAGGTTAGGTTAGGTTACAATGTTTTTACACTTACTTTAAAACAATCCAGGACCATAAAATGATGCACTTTACATAGATGACAAATTCTTGATACACTCTAATACATAGGTTACAAAAATGCATCGATTATATAGTTTTTTTTTTACTGAAAAAACTTGTAAAATGGTGTTTTCAAACCAACCCCCGTAAACTTCCATTCAAGGTTACCACCGTTAATTTATAACGGACCTCTCCCGCCACCGTACCACAGGTTGGAGTGAACCAAAGTGTAAAGAAAAAACTTTGAGTCTTAGGTGGGAATCGAACCCACAACCTTCAGTACCAATCCTTGATCAAGGGACTACCGCCTCTCTAAGTTACTTAGGTATCGTTAGTTATTTAACAACACTTGAGTGATATCAGATTGCGTATCCTACCCCGTAACAACAACCCCTGTTAGTCCTGAAAAAAAATCAAAGTCTTACCTTTTATGTGGCTAGAAAAAAGTGTGCACAAAAATTGTACTTTCCTAGTTAAAAAAAGGAATGGGTTAACAGCTCAGATATTTAAAAAAATAGTTTTGGAAAGCAAAAATAATTGTACTTCAGCCGCATATTCTCCAATTTTGTTTAATTTGTTTTTGGATAACTATTTGTAGAAAACAAAAAGTGTTTTTTCTTCACCATATAGCGTATCGTATACAAATAATGAACAAGCTTTAGAAAATTATTAGAGCTTGTAATCCAAGTTTTCTAGTTAGGCATTCAAAAATTAAGCCACAAAGAACTAAATCATATGAAACTAAGTCTATTATATTAATAAACATAACACATGAAATTTCCTAAAAACTGTTCGTTTTACTAATTTAAACAAATGCTTATAAATCTAGTTTTACTCAACGGATATGAATAAGGTCTTAATCCTGAAAAGACAGAACAAAAAAATGTAAAAAAAAACAAAAATCAATATTTTTTTTTCATTTTGAGCCACCCGACTCCCCTTAATAAAACAAGCTGATAGACGCCATCATGGAACTTACCTAGCCCCATCCGTGGGGTACCATAGCTCCGAATCATAGGCATGTTAAACGCGACCGAAAATGGACTGCGTCCCATAGTTTCGAATATTGAATTCGGAGTTGTGGGACAAACACGGGAATTTTTCAAAGCTATGACACGAACAATAAAATAAGTAGCTGAGGGTCTTATAACTCCGAATAAGACAGAGGGGTTGGCGGTAGTAAGAGGAGGGGGAGGGGTATTGCCGCTTTGCCTATCAGATGACGGCCAGCCTATAACTATATTTACATTTACATAATTCTACCATTTGTAAAATAGTCCGAGTATCAGTGGCGCAGAAAAGGAAGAACGGTTTAGGTTAGGTTAGGTTAGTTTAGGAGTTAGGTTAGGAGTTAGGTTAGGTCAGGTTAGGTTAGGTTAAGTTAGGTTACGTTAGGTTAGGTTAGATTAGGATAGGTTAGGTTAGGTTAGGTTAGGTTAGGTTAGGTTAGTTGAACTATAACAATATTTTCGACAATACGATGAACGTGAACTGAGCAATTTGATGTCTAACCAAGATTTTTTTAGAATGTAGAACATGACTCCATGAATAACTAATGGAGTCTTATTTATTGATCATTTTCCTTCGCTTAATCTCTTATAGAATGTTGAGTTAGGGTTGTATCACGTGATCTATAAACGTTCTATTTCATCACTCACTAGACAAAGATTCGCTGAATTACGTAGGTTTTGTGGCGATGGGTGGGTTAGGTTAGGTTAGGTTGTCATTACGTGATCTATAAACGTTCTATTTCAGCACTCACTAGACAAAGATTCGCTGAATTACGTAGGTTTTGTGGCGATGGGTGGGTTAGGTTAGGTTAGGTTGTCATTACGTGATCTATAAAACGTTCTATTTCAGCACTCACTAGACAAAGATTCGCTGAATTGCGTAGGTTTTGTGGCGATGGGTTGGTTAGGTTAGGTTAGGTTGTCATTACGTGATCTATAAACGTTCTATTTCAGCACTCACTAGACAAAGATTCGCTGAATTGCGTAGGTTTTGTGGCGATGGGTGGGTTAGGTTAGGTTAGGTTGTCATTACGTGATCTATAAACGTTCTATTTCAGCACTCACTAGACAAAGATTCGCTGAATTGCGTAGGTTTTGTGGCGATGGGTGGGTTAGGTTAGGTTAGGTTGTCATTACGTGATCTATAAACGTTCTATTTCAGCACTCACTAGACAAAGATTCGCTGAATTGCGTAGGTTTTGTGGCGATGGGTGGGTTAGGTTAGGTTAGGTTGTCATTACGTGATCTATAAACGTTCTATTTCAGCACTCACTAGACAAAGATTCGCTGAATTGCGTAGGTTTTGTGGCGATGGGTGGGTTAGGTTAGGTTAGGTTGTCATTACGTGATCTATAAACGTTCTATTTCAGCACTCACTAGACAAAGATTCGCTGAATTGCGTAGGTTTTGTGGCGATGGGTGTTACTCTTCTTATCTCTCCCACACCCTTGTCTGTGTGCCAGTGTGTATGTAAGTCGCAAACAGTCTACACAGACAAGACGATAAAACCTATATATTTCAAACTTTGTATTTATATTCTTTGTATTGTCTCACATATAGAAAACATATAGCGGTAACAAAACAATGACATTGGGGTAGTTAAGAGGCAAAAACTATCGATTTGATTTTTTTATTATTATGTGTATGATATCAAATAAAACTAAAAGTGTTTCTGATTACGAATATGTATGTTTATTTTACGAAAAAATACTTTGTCGCTAGGCTAAATTTAAAGTGTCAAATGGCTTCTCCCTCCTCCTTTAAAGTGAACACTACGCGATCTACCAATCTGAAATTATTAGGATTTGAAATTAAATTGCATTGGGAAATCATATAGTATAGTTTTTTGTATACAACTTAATTAAACCACACAATGAGAAATGCTTAGCGTGTATGTTTGAAAAGCAGTTTTTGTGAGATGTGAGACAAACAATTCAATAGTTATTAAAAGATGGATTAATTTTTCATTAGGGTGTGTAGGTTAAATCAAGAACTCTTATAATTCTACGCGCGTGTCTGTAAGTCGCAACCAGTTTTACACAGACAAGAAGATAAATCCTATATATGTCAAACTTTGCATTTATATTATTTTTATTGTCCCACACATTGGAAACATATAGCGGTAACAAAAAAAATGACCTTGGGGTAGTAATTTTCGAGTTGAAAATTTTTATTTTTGGAAATATTATGCGTGGTATCAAAATAAAACTAGAAGTTATTCCGATTATGAATAGTGTCGTATAAAAGACTTACTTTATAAAAATAACTGTCCCTAGGGACGGTTACAGTACATGTTTAACCCTTAGATGTGTCCTACTAGAACACTTTGACCTAATTATACTATTCTATTTTAAACAGTAAACTTGTATAATTAGATTGTAAAGGACTTAAGTCCCTACCTTGTCCTGGATGTTAGGTGAAGCACTTTGAAGTGAATAATATAAAACGCCAAGTTTAGCGTGAAATGCTATTGTTATCTGTGATAAGAGTTACGCGTATTATCTCTGTGTACATGTTGAGTACAGGGTGGGCTGTAACTGTCGTAACAGGTGTGCTAAATTATGGTTGAGTTGACTCGGAACCTCTTTTCGATCGATGTAATATCCCAAAAATAAGTTTAGCATATGTTTCCTTTTTACTTTCTTAGATAGAATATGTAGAGAAATTTATATGATCGTTTTTGGTTGGCGAATATATCCTGTGTTAAAACTATAAAATTGGTTTTTAGACTGTCATGTGTGGTATATGGGCGTACCCAGCGAGGGGCAGGGGGCAGCTGCCCCCCCCCTGGAAGCAAAAAAATAAATCTTTATTATACATTTTGTTGCTGGAATTTAATACAATTCTTGAAATAAGTATTTTAATAATCAATTGTATATTGAATGACCATTGCTTGCCCCCCCCCCCCTAGTTTTGATCCTGGATAGGCCCTTGGTGTGGTATATTTTGGCACTGTCGTGTGTGGTATATTTTGGTACTAATGATTTTAATTAAATGCACTCCTAAGAGTTCATTACAGTGAGAACGGTCCTGGCAAACCCGAGGGACATAGCTGGATTTACACCTTTCTTCGTAGTCTTGGGTTAGAACCCTCTGTTTTCATCTTTCCCATCAAATCTCTCCCGACTCTGACAATATTAGAGTTGTCGACCCTACTCATGATCTTTAATTTTGTTTACAAGGCTATGATGATCAACAGGTTTTTCGCCTTTTAAACGAAATAAGTATGTGAAATGTACAGGGTGGTTTTTAAGTATGGAAACAGCTTTATACTGTATAACTGAGAGGTAATTGAAGACAGAAATAAATGCGGATCTACGTAGTTTTAAAAAATTATACTTTTTTGTTTTTTTGAAATTTCCGATATCTTGGTTCCGCCATATTGAATCAAACATTTTTTTTTTTAATATGTAAGTTGACTTGTGATACATGATTGTCATGTAAACGTTAACAAGAAAAACGATAGTGAAAACAGTTTTTCTATAAATGCCTTCGTTTTTGAGTCATAAGCATTCAAAGTGACGGAAATATCTTGTTAGCAATAAAACGCGGTAAAATCCGCGGTCGAATTTTTTTTTTTACGAATATTTATTGACTAAGAAAATGGCATGTTGGCGCTTAAACGATGTCAACTTTATAAGAAAAACTGTCCCTATATGCCTGCGCACGCTAAATAAAAAACTTGCAAACATAATAATTTACGGAAGTGATTTTCCTCAGTCTACCAGGAAGTCATGAGAAGATCAAATCTCGAAGGAATACTGTGGCGATATTTCATAGTAAGGATACCCGGATTCCCCGAAACAAAAATCCTTGTTTTCCTTAAGGATCGGTGTATGTTGAAATGACCATACGTTTCCATTTTGTTTTAAGGTGAAAATTTTCTGTGCTTCTCTTTATCTCGACCACTTTTTGAAGAAAAAATAAAAAAAAATTATTTTAGAAAATAAGAACTACAGCATCTGAGATTCTGGAGGACAAAAAGCTAATATTGTCGCCAACAAAGCTTCGATTTTTTTTTTTTAGGTTAAAATGAATGTACCTCACATGAGAGATACTATGGGACTCACCCTTCGAAAGGTACTACCCACTAAACCCCTCCCCCCCCACTGACATGCACTGGAGAGAGCGGTAGCAGCATCTAGGGTACTCCCTAAAGACTGCAAGCTGCAAACTGGTACTTCACTGGAACAGAAATTTGTTAGAGCCATACAATTTATTGTTGGATAGACTTAATAAGCTGCAACTGAGAAGAATATTAGAGGCATACAATACAGTTTAAAGACTTTAAACTGTGGCTAAATAAACTGGAACAGAGAAAAACATGTTATAGGTGTACAAATTAGAAAAGAGCCACTTGCCAGCTTGGTCTTCGTAGGTAGGGAGGGACTGGCTGAAAGATGTGTCGGTGGAGGGGACATCTTGCCTACATTAAAGTTGTACAGTGACTAATCCCCACCACCGTGCGGGTGTTCCCCGCCACCTCCCCTCTGCGTGCGCGAGGCAACTCCTGAAAATTGGTTCTGCGCAGGATCTTTTCAGATTTGTACACCTATAGTGAGGCATACATCTCTCCAGCGACGTGCTTGCATCAAATGAACTCTACCAAATATGTTTCCAAATGATGAGGTGCAGGCTCTTGTTTCGCCTGATCTCCCACTGAGTATGAGCTCTGGTTGTTGGGTCGACAAAATTCTATTTATGGTTGACTTTAAAATGTTCAAAACCTGCCTTTCGAGTTCTCCAGTGTTGTAAGCTCGTCAACTATCTGAGTAGATCGTCGTTCCTTCCTTTATATGCTTCTTGATCAGATAGGTCTGGCCAGGTGGACCTAAGGCCCATTCTATACGAGCGCATTCTACGCCCAGCGTTACCCTGTTCACTCTGCGTTGACGCTATTAACGCCGCCTGTCTTGCTGGCAGCGCTAGCAACGCGGCGCAAACAACGCTGCGCGAGACGGGTAGCATCTATACGAACGCTTTTAGCGCCAGCGTTGTCGTCACGTGGTTTTCGAGTGAAACGGTGTTTAAAGCGTATCTGAGTGTGTGATTGTTTGATTTAGACTTAAGCAATGTATGACATTGAGAAAGTTATTGTTGAAGTGGAGAAGAGACCAGCAGTGTTTGATGTTAAGTCGAGAGACTATGCCAATAAACAACTAAAAGCGCAGTGCTGGACCGACATTGGAAGAGCGATGTATGAAAATTGGTACTGACAACCTAAAGCACCGATCTGCACAGCATCCATATTGGTTTTCGAGCTCAGCGCGACGCATTTGGCGCCCGTATAGAAGGTCCACTGCTGAGCGTTGACGCTAACAACGCGACGCATTTAGCGCCCGTATAGAATGTCACCACTATTGTCGGGCGTTGGCGTTAACGTCACGCATTTAACGCGACGCATCAACGCTCGTATAGAATGGACCTAATAAAGCAATTCAAGGGGGGGGGGGATCGAGATAAGGGAAAGTACTAAATTTGCTCTGTTATCACAACCTTAAAAACGCAGAACAAAACACAAAATAAAAACTCTTTGCCCTCGAATACTCTCATAGTCTCAGGATCGTTAAAGAGTTGGTCAAGAGAGACCTTTAGAGAGGGATCTAACCCAAGACGACTTGAAAAACTGCGTAGATTCAGTCAGCCAGTACTCGCCGTAATTGTGTGCAGAGATCTTGTGAAGCAGCGCCCCTATTGTGACACACAGGAAGTAAAAAGAAATAAACGCGTGTTCTATTGACATATAGTCTGTGTTTTATGAACCAAATCAACAGCTGTTGATACATTACTATAGTTTACGACCTGCAATTCTTGGAGAATGACTCATTTAATTGAATTTATGGCGCAGCTTCCGTTTGTTTAGCAACAAGGAAATGCAGGCTCAAATGTTTAAACATCATATTCGCCTTACAACTGATATGATGGATACTCCCTCGTTGTATAAAGAAAGTTAAATGTGTATATTGTTAAGTTTTGTGTGGGACTGTCTGTTTTCAAATCCATTAAGATACGCAAGAGCAGCTTAGAATCCTCGAAGGGCTCAAAAAATTATAGTGTTAACTAAGGACCGTGAGAGAAATAGGTAGCGAATTTTTGTTGGGAAAATTTCATTAAAAGCGGTTCTCCCGATTGTATTGTAGAACGCTCGACCGATTTTAATCAAATTTTATATTTGGACATTTTGACATGTTTAATTTTTTTTTCTAGTGGGCATAAATAAAACTGTCAAAATAACGATTTTTCTCAAAATCGGCTACACAGATTTTAATCAAATTTTATATTTGGACATTTTGACATGTTTAATTTTTAACGATTTTTCTCAAAATCGGCTACACAGATTTTAATCAAATTTTATGTTTGGACATTTTGACATGTTTAATTTTTTTCTGGTGGGCATTAATAAAACTGTCAAAATAACGATTTTTCTCAAAATCGGCTACACATGTTTTAATCAAATTTTATATTTGGACATTTTGACATGTTTAATTTTTTTCTGGTGAGCATTAATAAAACTGTCAAAATAACGATTTTTCTCAAAATCGGCTACACAGGTTTTAATCAAATTTTATATTTGGACATTTTGACATGTTTAATTTTTTTCTGGTGGGCATTAATAAAACTGTCAAAATAACGATTTTTCTCAAAATCGGCTACACAGGTTTTAATCAAATTTTATATTTGGACATTTTGACATGTTTAATTTTTTTCTGGTGAGCATTAATAAAACTGTCAAAATAACGATTTTTCTCAAAATCGGCTACACAGGTTTTAATCAAATTTTATATTTGGACATTTTGACATGTTTAATTTTTTTCTGGTGGGCATTAATAAAACTGTCAAAATAACGATTTTTCTCAAAATCGGCTACACAGGTTTTAATCAAATTTTATATTTGGACATTTTGACATGTTTAATTTTTTTCTGGTGGGCATTAATAAAACTGTCAAAATAACGATTTTTCTCAAAATCGGCTACACAGGTTTTAATCAAATTTTATATTTGGACATTTTGACATGTTTAATTTTTTTCTGGTGGGCATTAATAAAACTGTCAAAATAACGATTTTTCTCAAAATCGGCTACACAGGTTTTAATCAAATTTTATATTTGGACATTTTGACATGTTTAATTTTTTTCTGGTGGGCATTAATAAAACTGTCAAAATAACGATTTTTCTCAAAATCGGCTACACAGGTTTTAATCAAATTTTATATTTGGACATTTTGACATGTTTAATTTTTTTCTGGTGGGCATTAATAAAACTGGAAAAATAACGATTTTTCTCAAAATCGGCTACACAGATTTTGATCAAATTTTTCTAAAGTGTAGCCCCAAAGGAACCAAATAAAACGTATCAGTAATCTATCTAGAAATCCCGATTGAGAGTTAACGGTTTAAAGGAAGAAAATCTCTGCATGAAGTTATTATTATAAAAGATGTAATTTCTCAAAATGTACTCAACCAATTTTGATGAAATAGGAAGATTAATAATCCAAACTAGTGTGGAAATTTTCATATAGTAGTAGAAAACGTTTTAATTCATATAAAGAAAACAGGGAAAAAATAATGTTCCACGAAAGTTTTTAATTTTGTGGTGAAATAATCACTTCTTCATTGGAACATTTTTGAAAAAGTTGGAATTTTAATTTTGCAGTTTAAGTTTGTTACGTACTATTCGAGAGATAGGGGGGGGGGGGGTCTTTATTTTATGTTCTTTTCTTCCTCTTTTTCATTAGGTGACGATGACCGAATGATTTTGCCTCTTTTAAACATCAGGAAATAAATACAAAACTCCCCCAACATATTTCTACCCTTATTATGAGATGTACACGTATTTACACAGATTTACAATTATCGTATCGAGTGGAAAAGAGGTTGTAACTCCAGAAATAGATGAGCTATTGAAGTCAAAATGTGGGATAAGAATTTTGTGTGTTACAATATACAAGTGTACAAAAAAAGTTATTTGTATAAATTTCAAAATGGTGGCCGTTTAAAATTTTTTTTTTTTTTTTAGTTAATGGTTTTGGAGATATTCGACGTTAAAAGCAACATTTCGATCTAAATATGTAACACTGCGATGCTAGAAAAGGTAAAATTTAGGAACGCGACAGCGTTCCGCCTTACCAAATCCCCTCGTGGCTCGCTTATAGTAGTGATGTGTGAGTTCGAATTAAAATACTCGGTTTCGTATTAAAATATTCGGACGAAATCCTCGTAACTAGGAACAAGGAGGAGGTAATGTGCGAGTATGAATTCGAAATAAAATCCTCGGACAACGATATTCGTTAGTGTTGTGTCAATTCCAAATAAAATGCTCGGTGTTTCTACTTTGGTTACATTAGTTTCTAAGCTGATTTTTCACTACACATTAATTAAACGTTACGATTTTGAGTTAAAGTGATTTAGATTGGTTAACAAGTTCAATTTAAAATAATAATATTCATCTATTTCCACATTAACAAAAAAGTAAATTAAATTATTATTTAATTGTTATTATTTATATTTAAATAAATATTAATATGTTACCCATCTTGATAAAAAATATAGTAAATTAACTTATTTTAAATAACAACTAAATTATTAATGTTGGTAATAATTATTGTACTAACGTTAAATTACTGAATTTGTGTCGAGGCAGGATAACATTTAATTACGTATTACAAGTGTCAATCACATAATGTTTAAAAAATAAATACTTGGTGGATCAGTCTAACAGATAGAACGCAAAAGTGTAGGTTTATCTAAAACGATCTGATTGGTGAAGCTGAGTTTGAATCCGATGCGCAAAATCATTTTGCGCAGATACTCGATTTCGAAATAATAATACGAGTATTGAAATCATTTGAAACCGAATAATGCGAGTATCCATTTCACCCGAGTATCAACTAAGCTAGCTTATAGTGAATAATGGTGTTGGAAACGCGAATAACTTAGCTGGATCCATGGGTGTACCCAGCGAGGGGCAGGGGGGCAGCTGCCCCCCCTGGAAGCAAAAATAATAAATCTTTATTATACATTTTGTTGCTGGAATTTAATACAATTCTCAAAATAACTATTTTAGTAATCAATTGTATATTGAATGATCATGGTTTCCCCCCCCCCCAGTTTTGATCCTGGGTACGCCCTTGGCTGGATCTATAACTTTCTTCACATAAACTTGGATTAAATCCTTCTATTTAACCTTTCCTACCACTTCTCTCTTGTTCTTTTCCGACCCTAACGCGTGTAGATTATCCAAGGACTTTATTTTATCTTCTATGTTTCATTTAAAAAAAAATCTATTTAAATGTACATTATACATTATTTGAAAATAAAATAAGATTCTCCATTGTTATTTGATTTTGTATGCAAAAGTTTGTGCAATAGTTTTGCGCACCGCTCTTCTTCTGTGTTGATTATTTCAATATCTAGTTACAGTAACGTAAAAGTTGGAATTCAACCTAACATTCCGGAACCATGACAGAGACGATCAACGGTACAGTCAAAATGGCGACAGAGGAATTGCTAGGAATGTGAAGTGAGAGAGAGAGAGAGAGAAGGCCAGTGTACATCAATGGATTAAGATTTGACCTTCACCTTCTCTCCGTCTTCATGAATACAGTGGGTTTCTTGTTGGAAGCCACGTTTACGTTTGTAAATCGAGAAATGCAATTGTTTTTAGGGACTCGCTTCGCTTGTGGGGGGGGGGCTTCGCACTTCACCTCAGTCGGTTTTGACAGCCACTGGATGAAAGTTGTACAAAAAGAAGAATATAAAATAAAGACCCCCTAGCCCTCGAATACTCTAATAGCGGGTCAAAAAAGAACAAGATTTGGTCAAGAGAGACTGGATAGGAAAGAAGAAAGAGAGAGATCTGACCCAAGAATACGTGAAGAAAGTCGTAAGTCCAGCTTGGTATTGCCAAACCTGTAGTGACTAAAATGAGCCCATGAGGATAGTTTATAATACAATAAATACTATACAGTGTGTACTAAAAGCCCTGGACTGGTTCAATAACTTGAAAACTAAAAAAAGATATTTTATATGTGACTTCTGGTGACAAATAACTACTTCTTGGGAAATGAGACATTTTACCTCTCCCCCAAAAATGGAGATTTTGGGGGGCAACTCAATGTTCTTAAATGGAAACCCCCATCGAGTTAAAGGGTTTATTTACTAAAATACAACTGCACAAACTAGAAGTCTATATCTTGCTCCTATCTAAAATGGCGGCCATTTAAATATTTGAAACTGCTATTTTACTTTATTTATTTCATTCACAATTAGATGACGAATACGGGATCAAAATGTCTTACAAAACATTTATGACCGTTGGTTGTAATCATAATTGGGAATTATCAGCTTTAACTTGCTCTAAACCATAATGGACTGGTATTTAACACAATCAAAGTTCTTTACACACCCTGTAGCAGGGAATGTGTATTTTTTTTCAAAATTCAATAATTGTAATTATGATTACATTTTTTTAATACATTTTGATCCTATATTCTCGCTTCTAATTAACTGTGAATGAAAATAAATAAAGTAAAATAGCCGTTTAAAATTACCGCCATTTTGGGATTTTAATTTTTTAATTTCAATAGAGTTCTAAATAGACGCCCTAACCTAACCATACATAACCTAACCTAACCTAACCTAACCTAACCTAACCCAACCTAATCTAACCTAACCTAACCTAACCCTACCTAATCTAACCTAACCTAACCGAACAAAAACTATATTTAAAATTAACGCCATTTTGAGATTTTAATTTTTTAAATTTCAATAGAGTTCTAAATAGACGCCCTAACCTAACCCTACTTAACCTAACCTAACCGTACCTAACCTAACCTAACCCTACCTAATCTAGCCTAACCTAACCCTACCTAATCTAACCTAACCGAACAAAAACTATATTTAAAATTACCGCCATTTTGAGATTTTCATTTTTTAAAATTTCAATAGAGTTCTAAATAGTCGCCTTAACTTAACCTAACCTAACTTAACCTAACCTAACTTAACCTAACCTAACCTAACCTAAACTAAACTAACCTAACCTAACCTAACCTAACCCTACCTAACCTAACCTAAACTAACCCTACCTAACCTAATCTAACCTAACCTAACCTAACCCTACCTAACCTAACCTAACCTAACCTAAACTAACCTAACCCTATCTAACCTAACCTAACCCTACTTAACCTAACCTAACCTAACCTAACCTATACTACCTTGTACCAAATTTCATTTTCCTATCCTTATTTTAGTGGCCGCTATCGTTCTTAGTAGGCTACAAACCAAGACGGACGGACGGACGTTTTTGGTATACTGAGGCTATGAAACGTAAAGATTAGAAACAACCGAAGGTAGAAACTTCGTATACTGGGTAGGTAAAAAAGTAAAACAATATTCGGCATCATTTTGTATAATATTTATTGTATTATAAACTATGCTCGTGGGCTCATTTAAGTGAATACGGGCTCGGCAATACCGAGGAGACCAGATGGATCTACGCCCTTCTTCGCGTAGTCTTGGAGTAGATCCCTCTCTTTCATCTCTCTTGACCAAATCTTGTTCTTTTCCGACTCTGACGCTATTAGACTATTCGAGATCTGGAGGTCATTATTTTACATTCTTTTTTTTTTATACGGTAATGATGGAAAACCGCGAGGTTTTTTGACTTTAAACAACAAGAAACAAAAAATCTTATATTGGATTCAATAGGGAATAAAAGATTCAAGTTTAAATAACGGTAGTTTTTATTCACTTTCGGTTTATTTATCCTTAAGGGTAATTTTCTATTTGACCTCATTTCTATTATTAATATTCTAATTGTGTACACGCTGGTTTCGTTTATTACTCACATTTCACTAAAATATAAACGATTTGATCTTTGAGGAATGATTTCTTTTAATTGTTCCACGATTTAATTTAATTTTTTTTTTTTTTTTACCAATAACTCATACGTTTGTTAGGCGTTACACTTCGGCAAAATTTTATCAAAATCGTCACTGCTGTTTTTGAGAAAAAAAAGTTTTGTTTTTCCCTGTGACAACCTCCAAATCTAGAGTTATCGAGAAATGAGAAAAGCACACACATACACATGCAATTTGAAAACAAGAGGATAAAATAAACAACCTTCGTATAGCGTCAGTGTCGAAGAAGAACAAGAGTTGGTCAAGAGACTTGCTAAAATGAATGAGGGATCTTGTTTATATGTTTAATCCAAGTTTACATGGATAAAAGTGTAGATCCAGCTAGGGTCCTCGTTATTGCATCATCCCTACTCACTATGAGTGACCCTCTGCGGGAATTTGATAGAGCGGAACGCTACCGCGTTCCTAAATTTAACCTTTATTGGCATAGCAGTGTTGTAATATTTAAGTTGAAATGCTGCCTTACCTAATTAGAATCTCTTTTTCGCTCGAGACGATAAATGTACATCTGTTTAAAATACGCTGTTCATAATAAGGGTAGAAATGTGTTGGGGAGTTTTGTTTTAATATCTTTCTTGTTGTTTAAAGGTGAAAAACCTCTCGGTCATCATCACTTCATAAGAAAAGAACAAAGTCTCCATTGCCCTCGAATACTCTAATAGCTTCAGGGGTCGAAAAAGAACAAGAGTTGGTCAAGGAAGACTTGATGGGAAAGGGAGGGATCTAAACCAAATCTACATGAAAATATGTGTACTATTATGAGCGTCTAAGGGCAAAATTTGATCAAAATCGATCCACGCTTTTGGACTCTAGAGCAGTCACTGCACAGCGACAGACATCTTTCGAAAAATATTTGTTTAGTCACTTCAAATTTAAGTGAAACAAACAATACTGTCGCGGGACGGTAGACAGAAGTGAAATTTTAATTAATTTAAAAAAAAAATTTTAATTATATGTAATGGTTCATTTTTTTCTATTTAATACATATTTAAGTTAGAAAATATTGTATGATATGGGTGAGAGAGTGTTAGTGCAATATTTTTTGTGAGTGTGAGAATGTACTTACATACATAGATACGTGATAGTGGAGTGTGACTGGAGAATTGTTCGTGATGCGGTGTGACGGGACAACCGAGTGTGACGCGTTGTTTAATGGTAAAATAATAATTTATAAACTGAATACAAAAGAAAGAAGACGTTCTACCCCGAGTAATTATGAAAATATAATAGACCAACTCTGTGATCGACCTTTGCTAGCATTCCATCCCACGGGCTCGATATGAGAAACACATCGGAATCCATCGTTGTCCGAAATGACCTTGAACAACAATAAAGTGTAAATAAAACGTGCGATAACTGCACAAACACGAAACAATTAATTTCCTACTGTTGGTAGCACTGACGAGCTAAATATTCCCTACAAGAGACGTTACGGTCTTCGATGAAACATAGATTTTATAATGTACGTAAAGATCGTCGCTAAAATTGAGATGAAAACTATTTTTTATCTATTAGAAATTGATACTATTCGAAATTAGATACTTCGGGGGGTTCCGTTCCATGAAATGTTGACCGAACCTACCCATTGGAGGGTTTTGAGAACATTATTTTATTAATCATCAATAAAGTACTAGTTACAAGCTTATTAAACTAAGAAATAATTGACGGCGCTTACAGGTTAGTTTGGATTTTATTTTCTCATGCGCACTAGTCGCGATCTTTACGATCATTACAATTGTGCAATTCTGCGAAGAAAATCTCCTACAGAAAGTAAATTATGGTACAATAAATCCAGGAATGTGTGGGAGAGAGGGAGAGGGGGGTATATTGTCATCACACTTGAGGTGGTGTGTACATGAGATAGACTAGAATGGGGGTGGGGGGAGATGTATTTTATTGACCTATTGAAAATATATGTGACGCACACAACTCCATTGTCGGAACAATATGGGTGTCATTCGATACTGATAATATCATTTTGAAATTATAGTTTGAATATGCAAGTAGTATTCAGTTTCCCAAAATACAAAGGGTAATACTGTATTAAAATTGGTTTTAGTACGAAAAAAGTGGTTTATGGGTTCGCCATTTTTAAAATTTTCATTTTAGCTTACGGCCGCCATTTTAAATTTTGAAGAGATGCAAAATGCAACCTTACACGTAATCACGGGTGCACAGAATTCAACTCTTATTGCTGTAATGTATTTACATTTTTAGAACCTTAACTCCATTTTTTTTTAAACTGTCGAAGTACACATGATTTTATTAAAATAAGTTTTTATTCTCTAAATCATGACCTACGCTTTCCAGGAAAAACATTGTACTCATGAGTCGCCACTGCCAACCGATCTATTCTTCTTGCCTTAATAACAATATTGCAGCTTCCATAAAGCTCATTCATTCTTATTGTCTTCCACCAATAAAGGAGCAAATATTCTCCTTAATACTGGGTTAGTAAAGTTGAGTAGAGGCATAGAAGAAGGAATTAGAATAAGAAAGTCACAGTCCATGTTAAACAGCGTGATACAAAATATCCTTAGTTTGGCTACTGGACAACAGAAAGCGCTAGTTAGCATCGGGACAAAAAGGCTTGGCTACTAGCGCTTTCTGTTGTCCAGTGGCCAAACTAAGGATGTGACTTTCTTATTCTAATTCCTTCTTCTATGGTAGAGGAGACAAGTTATGGCGTTATTTACCTCCAGGAAACACCTGCTAACATTCCGGATCATCAATAGTGATCCCGTTTGTAGGGTATGTCCTTGAATGTGAACGGCTCGAGGCTAGGAGAAAGGACTATTCAGGGCTTCACAACCAGGTGTTGATTCTGGTGCTAGCATTGGGTGTAAATTCCTAAGTCTCATTGAAGGCACAGGCATTGGCTTGCCTGCTAGTAGGTCTTTGCGGTATACATTAAGCTTAGGTTGATTTACCCTTGTACTTGATCAAGGGTAGGGACCCTAGATCTTGAATTCTCATATCTCAATCTAGTCTAATACTGAGACTAGTCTTTTCAAGAGTAAGTTAAAACTATAATTAGCTATAGTTAATTCGTTTTATTAATGTAGAACAAAAAGTATTTAAAATTCTTTGGAAATAAACGTGATTTAATTGTAAAAAAATTAAGTCAAATTCTTACTTGTTAGGGTTATCAAGACAGGTATTCGAAGTGGCCGCCATTCTCTTCCTGGAGAAGCAGTAGTCTTTCCCCCTACCGCTATACGCGGCATTTCTTAACGTGTTAACATTTATCTCAGTTACGTTTTGAATAATTGCTTCTTTCAGTTCTTACGATTGAAGGACTCCCTGGGCTCTTGATTTTTCCAACGGACCCGGTGGTTTGAAACTTACTAGGCTGATAAACTGCGTTCACATTCATAACACTGAATCAATGCGATGCGTGTTTGTTGTGGTAAAGTCATGTTGGAAATAAACAAAATCATTAATAATAATTGTAAACTACTACAAGTTTGCCACCTACTAGATTCCTGCCTTTGAAATTAGTCAACAATGAGAAAACTCGTTGCTATGGCAACAAATAGCAATGACAATAACAGCTGTTTTAATAAATCCCAATTTTATCTGCGTAATGATGAATTTTTCGCGTGGATTGGTCAACAAATAACGAAACCAAAACCATTTAAAGTTTTTAACTTGGCTTTTGAAATACCCATTATACCCCTTTCAAAAACTTGTAAAAGGATGATAGTTGATGCACAAATGTCCTGTCTCCGCAAAATATGTTACAATATATAATGTGAGTTACGATTTGTTCGACATTGTGTTTCACCTTGGCAAAATACACAGGATTTCCAGCCATAATTCTTTGTTTATTTCATATACAGGGTGTTCAAAAACTCTACAGAAAATTTAGGAAATGTTTCTTTACATCATAATAAACAAAATGTTTTGACAATATGAACTATCTCGCTTCGTTGTCCGTCTGTCTGGCTGAGGATAATAATTATTTTGTTTATTTCATATACAGGGTGTTCAAAAACTCTACAGAAAATGTAGGAAATGTTTCTTTACATCAAAATAAACAAAAAGTTTTGACAATATGGACTATCTCGCTTCGTTGTCCGTCTGTCTGTCTGAGGATAATAGTTCTTTTGTTTATTTCATATACAGGGTGTTCAAAAACTCTACAGAAAATGTAGGAAATGTTTCTTTACATCAAAATAAACAAAAAGTTTTGACACTATGGACTATCTCGCTTCGTTGTCCGTCTGTCTGTCTGAGGATAATAGTTCTTTTGTTTATTTCATATACAGGGTGTTCAAAAACTCTACAGAAAATGTAGGAAATGTTTCTTTACATCAAAATAAACAAAAAGTTTTGACACTATGGACTATCTCGCTTCGTTGTCCGTCTGTCTGGCTGATGATAATATATTTTTTTTTATTTCATATACAGGGTGTTCAAAACTCTACAGAAAATGTAGGAAATGTTTCTTTACAACAAAATAAACAAAAAGTTTTGACACTATGGACTATCTCGCTTCGTTGTCCGTTTGTCTGTCTGAGGATAATAGTTCTTTTGTTTATTTCATATACAGGGTGTTCAAAAACTCTACAGAAAATGTAGGAAATGTTTCTTTACATCAAAATAAACAAAAAGTTTTGACAATATGGACTATCTCACTTCGTTGTCCGTCTGTCTGTCTGAGGATAATAGTTCTTTTGTTTATTTCATATACAGGGTGTTCAAAAACTCTACAGAAAATGTAGGAAATGTTTCTTTAAATCAAAATAAACAAAAAGTTTTGACACTATGGACTATCTCGCTTCGTTGTCCGTTTGTCTGTCTGAGGATAATAATTCTTTTGTTTATTTCATATACAGGGTGTTCAAAACTCTACAGAAAATGTAGGAAATGTTTCTTTACATCAAAATAAACAAAAAGTTTTGACACTATGGACTATCTCGCTTCGTTGTCCGTCTGTCTGTCTGAGGATAATAGTTCTTTTGTTTATTTCATATACAGGGTGTTCAAAAACTCTACAGAAAATGTAGGAAATGTTTCTTTACATCAAAATAAACAAAAAGTTTTGACACTATGGACTATCTCGCTTCGTTGTCCGTCTGTCTGTCTGAGGATAATAGTTCTTTTGTTTATTTCATATACAGGGTGTTCAAAAACTCTACAGAAAATGTAGGAAATGTTTCTTTACATCAAAATAAACAAAGTTTTGACACTATGGACTATCTCGCTTCGTTGTCCGTTTGTCTGTCTGAGGATAATAATTATTTTGTTTATTTCATATACAGGGTGTTCAAAAACTCTACAGAAATTTTAGGAAATGTTTCTTTACATCAAAATAAACAAAAAGTTTTGACAATATGGACTATCTCGCTTCGTTGTCCATCTGTCTGTCTGAGGATAGTAATTCTTTTGTTTATTTCATATACAGGGTGTTCAAGAACTCTACAGAAAGTGTAGGAAATGTTTCTTTACATCAAAATAAACAAAAAGTTTTGACAATATGGACTATCTCGCTTCGTTGTCCGTTTGTCTGTCTGAGGATAATAGTTCTTTTGTTTATTTCATATACAGGGTGTTCAAAAACTCTACAGAAAATGTAGGAAATGTTTCTTTACATCAAAATAAACAAAAAGTTTTGACACTATGGACTATCTCGCTTCGTTGTCCGTCTGTCTGTCTGAGGATAATAGTTCTTTTGTTTATTTCATATACAGGGTGTTCAAAAACTCTACAGAAAATTTAGGAAATTTTTCTTTACATCAAAATAAACAAGGTTTTGACACTATGGACTATCTCGCTTCGTTGTCCGTCTGTCTGTCTGAGGATAATAGTTCTTTTGTTTATTTCATATACAGGGTGTTCAAAAACTCTACAGAAAATGTAGGAAATGTTTCTTTACATCAAAATAAACAAAAAGTTTTGACACTATGGACTATCTCGCTTCGTTGTCCGTCTGTCTGTCTGAGGATAATAGTTCTTTTGTTTATTTCATATACAGGGTGTTCAAAAACTCTACAGAAAATGTAGGAAATGTTTCTTTACATCAAAATAAACAAAGTTTTGACACTATGGACTATCTCGCTTCGTTGTCCGTCTGTCTGTCTGAGGATAATAGTTCTTTTGTTTATTTCATATAGGCCTACATGGTGTTCAAAAACTCTACAGAAAATGTAGGAAATGTTTCTTTACATGAAAATAAACTAAATGTTTTGACACTATGGACTATCTAGCTTCGTTGTCCGTCTGTCTGGCTGATGATAATAATTATTTTTTTTATTTCATATACAGGGTATTCAAAACTCTACAGAAAATGTAGGAAATGTTTCTTTACATCAAAATAAACAAAAAAAGTTTTGACACTATGGACTATCTCGCTTCGTTGTCCGTTTGTCTGTCTGAGGATAATAATTATTTTGTTTATTTCATATACAGGGTGTTCAAAAACTCTACAGAAAATTTAGGAAATGTTTCTTTACATCAAAATAAACAAAAAGTTTTGACAATATGGACTATCTCGCTTCGTTGTCCATCTGTCTGTCTGAGGATAGTAATTCTTTTGTTTATTTCATATACAGGGTGTTCAAGAACTCTACAGAAAGTGTAGGAAATGTTTCTTTACATCAAAATAAATAAAAAGTTTTGACAATATGGACTATCTCGCTTCGTTGTCCGTTTGTCTGGCTGAGGATAATAATTCTTTTGTTTATTTCATATACAGGGTGTTCAAAAACTCTACAGAAAATGTAGGAAATGTTTCTTTACATCAAAATAAACAAAAAGTTTTGACACTATGGACTATCTCGCTTCGTTGTCCGTCTGTCTGTGTTTTTTACATAATAATATCTCAATAACCATATGAGTTTCAAATTTTGCAGTTATTAATACCTAATTTTGTATTTTTTCAATATTATTACTTCAACCATTCCAAAATGGCGAACTTACAAAAAAATCAAAACCTAATTTGTCCTAAATATTTTGTTTGAATCGTTCGCCATTTTGAAATGATTGACTTACACAATTAGACATTGAATAATTTCTGCAAAATCAGAAAGTTTATAAATCTTGAGATATTATTATGTAAAAAAAAAGAAGAAGGAAAAAAAAAAGCGAGATAGGTCATACTGTCAAAGGAACTTTTCTGTTTGTTTTGATCTATAAAACCATTTCCCAAATTACCTCCACAATTTTTGTGCACGATTCAATAAGAACACAAAATCACTGACAGCTGTTTCTTCTAATGGCTATCTATGACGCGCACTGAACACACAAACGTGACAATGCTCCAAAGTTCAACATAGAAACATTCCGGTAAGGCCCCCCAATTGTCATGTATCTGTTAGTAGAGTACATTCTTTCTAAGATCACGCATCTGTTTAAGATTGCACATATAACAATTATTGTAAAAGTCAGTGTATTTTGTGTCATTGTATTGTGCAGTGAGGAAACAGCCGATCAACAATTATAAAAACAAGTTTTTTTTTTGTTCGGTTCCAATTAAGGTAAATATGTAAGATTAGCTGTTTTGTTAAGTGTATTTATTATAGTTAATAATTAATTGTTAACTGCAGGAGCTTTGTAACATGTTATGTTGTTTTGGTTTTGTATTCGTTTAAATTAGTTTTAGTTTTGTTGTTCTTAGAAAAAAATACGTTATTGTTTTTGTTTTTTGGGCAGCAATGATTTTTCGCGTTGAAACCCCAAACAATATTGTTTTTGTTTTTTAATGGGAAAAACATCATCGGGACATATTTTATTGATAATAGGTTTAGCTATCCCGATGTATCTTAGCTGAATCTACTCTTTTTTCTTGAGATAGATCTCTCTCTTCATCTCTCTGTAACAACTCGCCAACCCTGACGCTTTTAGAGTATTCGAAGGTTAGGTTATGTTAAGCGGAGGGGTAGGTTAGGTTGTGTATTTCATAGTTCACGGTACAGGTTTTTGGTCTAAATATAAATTCTATTATTTTTTTTTGTTCTTTTAAATTTGGGTTAACACGTTGACTGCTAGCGTCCACGATCGTGGACTCAGGGGGGGCGCTGCTATGTGCGCGCGTCTACGATCGTGGACGCCATAGTTTTGTTGCTTAGATTTGTCATTGTGTCTAGCATTTATGTGGTGTGGGCGACTGGTTTTGCGCATGTGGGGAGATAGTTTTCTTCCATTTTTGCGGTCGTAGTTTTCAGTTCCCGTGTTTCCATGGTAACGTACGTGTTATGTGGACGTCTCCAGGTGCTCACGTCCACGGTAGTGGACGCAGACTAAAATTGCCTAAAATACATTTTTTTGCCCAAATTGTCTTCCTACATGTTTTTCCATCATAACACATCTGATATTAAGTAAAAATAATTTTTTTTTTAATTTTTAGCATGTGCCAACCACTATTGCATGACTTTTTAGCTGTCAATGTGTTAAACTATATTTTAGACGAAGTTTAAACAAAAATAACTGTTTTAATTTTCTATAGAGACATGGAAACAAAATTGTTTGTGACGGAGGGAAATTTAGTTTTTGGTAATAACTGAAAGTCACTGATGGAATGTATACAAACTTACAACTTTTCTGTACCTATCATAAGACAAACGTAAAATTTCGATTTTCTCATAATCGACTCAAACGATTTTGATCAATTTGTTTATAGAAATATAGCCTAAAAAAGAACCCACCATCATCATCTGCCCCAAAACAGGGGTTCGATAGTTATCGATATAAACAAAAGTGGCTCATGGATCTGTAATAAAAGACATGCCTATTAGATAAAATTTAGTTGTGTATCTTTCAAATTTTTGGTGAAATGTGATGATTAATGACACAAATTAACGTATAATATATAGAAATTGAAGGGAAATTTCGTTTGGAGAGAGAAAAAAAAACTAAAATGAAGATATAAGAAACTCGATTTTAATAAAATAGTTTTTACACCTAAGTCAAGTTAATGACACGAGCTAAGAAACTTTAGGACGTGTTCAAATTTTACATTTTTTGAAAATATATTTTGTTGTCTTGTTATCTAAGTTTAGGTGAAGAAAGGTGTAGATACAGCCAGGGGTCTTCAAGTTTTAAACACCCCCTTATTCACTACGACTGGGCCTTTGAGGGAATTTGGATAAAGCGGAACGCTACCGCGTTCCTAAATTTAACCTTCCCTACCACTCAATGTGTTACATATTTAAATCGAATTGTCGCTGTGTTCCTTAGCTAGAACCACTCGACAATGGGGTAGATCTGTGTCTGCTGTTCATAATATGTTGGGGGGAGTTTTGTGTAAAGGGGGTAAAACTTCCCGATCATCATCGTCTTATAAAAACAAGGAGCGTAAAATACAAACCCTCGATTACTCTAATAGCATAAGAGTCGCAAGAGAACAAGAGTTGGTTAAGAGGGACCTGATAGGAAAATATGAAACCTAAAACTATATGAAAAATATTTAGATCCAGGTATAGGGTCCTCTGAATTGCCAAGCCCTAGCACTCTAGAATTGAAACGAAAATATCTAAATTTTAATGTAACAGCAGATATTTCTTGTTGAAACTCCATATTCAAGGATAAAATAAAAGCAATAAAGCTTAAATGCTTTAATGTTGCCCGATGATGACCGCAAGGCGAAACAATTGTAGCTCATTTATATTATTAAAATATTTTGAAACTTTAAGCTTTATTTTATCCTTGAATAATATCTAAGCTAAGATTTGACAACCGTGTGACTTTTCATTTGGTTTGGTATCTCAAACATTAAGCATTTTAAAATATAATAATAGTGAGCAGAATTTGCTTCATTGATATAATGATACTTTAATTAATTAATTAAAACCTATCCTAACCAGTTCAAACGAAACATATGTTTACGACGAAAAACAGCTGATTAGTGTTTGCGCATGCGTTGAATCACGATTTTTATAACCTTGGTCATAATTACTGGGGGAAATAGAGCCGTTTTACAGCTGATACCAAGATCGGAAGTTGTACGACGGTCTCATTCTTTACAAAAACCGAGTTTTGAACCTTTGTACAGAAATATGTCTGAAGATATTTTCGCCTTTGTTTGTATTGTGTATCGGATGTGCAAATGTAAATACAGCCGCTTTTGTTTTCACTTTGAATAGGAAACAATACCCTACTCCCTGGTGGACTTTGTTGGATGTGTCATCTTGCTTCCCAGTATGACCAACTGAAAAGTCTAAAAGTTGTGAATGACGAATATTATCCCATACAAATCTGTATTTGAACAAAAAGGACAAAGCTTTATTGTAAATTTTAAAAAAAATTCTCACACATTCCGAGTATGGATAATGTTACAATGGGGAAAAGGAGATTGGCTGCCATCGTTGTACTTACCTAGCCCGATGGAGCAGATCCTACTCGCTACGCTCGTGTCGGTGTCTCAGTCCTGCCAACACTACTATACCAATATTACTTCTAGGAGGTCATGATTCGAAATTATATTTTTGACATTTCGAAGAGAGGTTAGGTTAGGTTAGGTTGGGTTAGGTTAGGTTAGGTTAGGTGAGGTGACGTTAGGTTAGGTTAGGTTAGGTTAGGTTAGGTTAGGTTAGGTGAGGTGACGTTAGGTTAGGTTAGGTTGGGTTAGGTTAGGTTAGGTTAGGTGAGGTGACGTTAGGTTAGGTTAGGTTAGGTTGGTATTAAGTGCAAACTGGATATTTTTATCTAGCGTTTTATAAATTAAATAACATGTCCGACTTCTCTCGCGACTATCGGCGAGTAGGAGCTGCTAGTCAACTAGCAGAGAGTAAAGTCGCCATGTGTGACACGGTCTATAGGAAGGTTAGGTTAGGTTAGGTGAGGTGAGGTGAGGTTAGGTTAGGTTAGGTTAGGTTGGTATTAAGTGCAAACTGGATATTTTTATCTAGCGTTTTATAAATTAAATAACATGTCCGACTTCTCTCGCGACTATCGGCGAGTAGGAGCTGCTAGTCAACTAGCAGAGAGTAAAGTCGCCATGTGTGACACGGTCTATAGGAAGGTTAGGTTAGGTTAGGTTAGGTGAGGTGAGGTTAGGTTAGGTTAGGTTAGGTTGGTATTAAGTGCAAACTGGATATTTTTATCTAGCGTTTTATAAATTAAATAACATGTCCGACTTCTCTCGCGACTATCGGCGAGTAGGAGCTGCTAGTCAACTAGCAGAGAGTAAAGTCGCCATGTGTGACACGGTCTATAGGAAGGTTAGGTTAGGTTAGGTTAGGTGAGGTGAGGTTAGGTTAGGTTAGGTTGGTATTAAGTGCAAACTGGATATTTTTATCTAGCGTTTTATAAATTAAATAACATGTCCGACTTCTCTCGCGACTATCGGCGAGTAGGAGCTGCTAGTCAACTAGCAGAGAGTAAAGTCGCCATGTGTGACACGGTCTATAGGAAGGTTAGGTTAGGTTAGGTGAGGTGAGGTGAGGTTAGGTTAGGTTAGGTTAGGTTGGTATTAAGTGCAAACTGGATATTTTTATCTAGCGTTTTATAAATTAAATAACATGTCCGACTTCTCTCGCGACTATCGGCGAGTAGGAGCTGCTAGTCAACTAGCAGAGAGTAAAGTCGCCATGAGTGACACGGTCTATAGGAAGTCTCTATATGCGAGAAAGTGAAAATTTGTTATCTTCAATATTAAATTAGTTGGACTAAAGTTTGTCTCATATATTTCAATCGGTATTAGAAATATATCGAAGTTTTCATTTACCTCGATCAGAATTCATTTCGGTTTTTTTTTAAATAATTATTCCAGTATCTTAATTTTCGTTTACTTGTCGCATAAATTTAGATTGTTAATTTTTACACTTCATCGATATCGGTAGAGTCTATTTTGAGAAATAATACTTTTTATAACAGTTTCATGTGTATCAGTTGATGAGTCTTAAAATGTTGTTTTTGTGAAGATGGAGGCTGATACGTATTGAGAAAAAAAAATTGACAGAAATCGATTTTGAAGGAGGAAAAGTCCAAATTTTGTATTTTTTATTATATGAACAGTATCCCTAAAGTACAATTTACCATCCAATCTTGTTTCACCCTCACCTTATTTTCAAATACCTAATTTATGACTCATTCGGTGGGGGGGGGGGGCAGCTACGTTCAAACGTGAAGTTTGAATTTATTATGAGCACCAAAATATAGGCGTATATGTTTCATAAACATTTTTATGTAGATTTGATTAACGAACCATAGTATTGTTGATAAAAGTCTAAATAAACTATGGAAATCCTACATCAAAGTAAAAAGTTGTGTGAAAATCAGACCACCCGTTTTTTGAGAAAGTTCAATCAATTTTCAACGTTACTCTTAAATTTGTACTACCAAGTGTTAAGTGATTTTCTCAGAAAACTATCTATTAATTCATTGATTACACTACAATAAATTTGAAATAAATTAGTTTATCCGTTTTTCAGATAAAATGAGTTTCTTCGGAATTATAATAAAACATCACAGTTTTTTTCATTCTTAAAATTTACAAAAAGTGGGGGGAAACTTGTTTAAACAAGTTATATTCTATTCATTAATTATAAAACTGGATTTAAATAATTAATAATCTTACAAATCAATATTTACTATACAAGTAAAATCTTCCTTTACTATTTGCTATAATCTGACGGGGAAATTTGTTATCCCCTCATGTTACCAACACTGTTCTCAACATATCCCGCATTCTACCGACAAACGGTGAAAGTAACTGATGAACTCTAGCGGGCAGTCGATGAACCGCTCAATGACAGTTCAACATGGCGTTTCAATGGGGAGGGGCCCTATAGGCATGTAGTTAGTTTAGAATAGTCTTTAAAACCCGTTTTATGTCATCCTGAACGATTTTATCATATTTTTTTTATACAACTGTTATCATCCATAGTGTTTTTTTTTCTCTATTTCCGTGAGTGCGGTCTGTAAATGAATTGTTCTGTAAATGAATTACGTTTAAACGTTTTAGCAGACGATGCGCTTTTGAAGTATGGTGAATTTGACGTGTAGGCTTTTTAGTTTTTAAAAATTAATTTACCTCAGTTTTAAAACGGTTTCACTTAAAACTGTTCAGTGCGAAAGAAGATATTTTAAGTGAGTAAATAGGTTAGTTTTACTTGTTCTGTGTCAATTTTATTTAGTTGGTAATTTGAATTGCATTGCTCAAATATAGTCGACCTTCACGAAAAAATGCAGTCGTAGTTTGTTTGTTTTTTTGATAGTGTTTTTTATTGGTTAGGGAAAAAAATGGCAGTGAGTGTAGAAAACTATAAAATAATGAAATTCAACTACAACAATTTGGTGAGTAGTATTATTAGGCCTAATTATAAAAATAGGTTAAAGATTGAAACAGTCAAGTTGTACTCCGGTTTTTATACAATTACCTTTTTTTTTTCCTTGTTGAAATTATAACCTATAATTTTTAGTTTAATTGTAAAATATTTTTTATTTGTTTTTTTGTTTTATTGAAATGTTATTCTTTGTCTGATTGTAATTTTTGTTCCGATTTTTTTTTTCGATTTCAATTGGAATGCAATTGATCGAATTGTAAGTTCTAAGATGCGATTACCCATATGGATTACTAGGCCACGCCCGTCTGTGAGAGTGACAGAGAGGGTAGAGGGCGGAAGTAAAGTAGTAAGGGCGGAAGTTGTTCATCAAGTTATTAACGACTTTACAAATGTTTTTATGACTGTGATTTGTAATAGATATTTTCTCAAGTAAGTTTAGGCCTGATAAAGTGTAGTTGGTTTTAAGTTTGTATCAAATTGAAAATAGATGAACTTTGAAACAGGAAATTTCATAATAATTTAAAGGAGAAGCCGACGATTTTGAGAAAATTTTGCTAAGATGTAAATCGTAATGTTTATACGTAATACAACATAATACGATCTAAAAATGTCTTCAGATTTATTAGTTAAAAGAAAATATGAACCATTAAAAAGTGAAAATATCTGACAGTCTTTATCCAAATTATGCACGAACCATTTTAATTTTTTTTATTTGCTTATTTCACACATTGATTAATATGTTTTATATTTCTTATGTTTTATATTTGATTTGATTATTGGGTTATGAGAACTCGAGATCCTTTTATGTCAACCTATGGTTATTTTACATCCCTCAAGGATCTACTAGCAAGGCAACCCAATGCCTTCAATGAGATTTAGGAGTTTTCGCTCGATTTGAATCATAATAATCATCTCCTGCTTGTGAAATCCCGAATATGGTTGTGTTCTCCCTAGCCCAGAGTCTTTCACATACTAGGATGATATGTTTATCAGTCTCTTCAGACTGTTTACCTTATAACAGCAATCACTATTGGAGAGCCTAAGTGTTGGCAGATGTTTCCAGCGGGTAGTATCATACACAGGTTTTGAAATATAGGTTACATTTTTACGTGAGTGCCCACAGTACATTTTCCCTTTTTAAATATAACTGTCAAACCGACACTTTTGGTTGCTTGGCAACGAGAACGTTTTGTGTTTGTGACTTTTAAGGTCTCATTTTAGCAAAATTTTACAATATGCTTAAGAGTTATAATATTATAAATAAATATAAAGCTAGACTCGTGAGGCGGTATACTTGATGGAATAAAATTGGAACAAATTCTCACAAATAGTACGTTTATTTTATTCAGACGCGTTTCAGCGACAATGTCGCCATCTTCAGTAACTAAACGTAGTAGTTGTGAAAATTTTTGTTCGAGGTTGAGGAGTTGATTTTTTAAAAATATCAATTGTCAATATTGGCAACACTGTTGTAAGTTTAGTGGTAAGTCGAGCTTCATCATTCTGCTACAGCTCTTGATTTTAAAATAAAACAACTGTTTTGTTTTACTGTCTACACACTGTTAAACATACATGGAAACCGTTATTTCATTTCAATTGTACAACGACATGTGAATATCCAAATTAGGCTACATTAAAACCTATAACTTGTTAACAGTAAATGATAGGCACACAAACGTTATGTCTGTTATTGTGCTTGTATCTGAAGATGAAGGAAAAACGTATTTCGTTCATTTTCGGACCACCCTGTATGTTTCAAAACTTTTTTTTATTTTCACGCTTCGGCGGACATCTTTAAAATGAAGGATCGATAGTGTTGCTAAGTCGTAGCAGGTGGAATATACAGCCGATCCTATATTTTGTTTACACCCTGTATATATTGTTTATAATAGCCTCGCGCGTGGCGTAAACGCGTCCTAAGCGTAAATCGTAATTATAATCTTTTAATTAATGTCAATTATTCCTGAACTGTAAATATTTTTTTATGTTGTCATTTAAAGTTAAAAAATTTTTGGTCATCATCACCTTTATAAGGAAGTAAAGAACAAAATAAAGCCCTCGAATGCTCTAGTAATGTCAGGGTCGGAAAAGAACAAGATTTGGTCAAGAGAAACCTGATGGGAAAGGTGGAAGGATCAACAAAAGTTTCACTGAAATCGGTATGTGCGTTTTTGAGAAATTACTTGTCGTATAGCAGCTTTATATTTGGGTTTTTTACCGATTACTGTGAGTCCTTACGATACGTGAATAAAATTTGGTCAAAATAGTTAGAGACGAATTTGAGAAGAACGTTTTTTTTTTTTTTTAACGGCAGGTTTTTAATGTGTTGAAATTTGACAAAAATGATACGGTTTATGCCCACATACTGTCTGACGATCACAAGAATGAACGCAACGTATGAGGGGGTAAAGAGGGAACTGCGCATGCGTTGATCGCAATTAGACTACTAGACTATTAAAGTCGCTTTAAAACAACTACCATACTAATCGGTTAGAAAATATCAGTTTGGGATTTTCCACAGCTGTGAGTGGTTAAAGTGTAAGCGTAGGCTATGTATAATAGTTATTCCTTGGAAGCGGTAAAGTCTTCGTAAAGTTTTGAAGGAAATTTATTTCAGATGGAAAAAAATCCGGGTTTTTCATCGTGTCCAAACCATTGAGTCAATGTTATTAATTAGAGTAGTAGTGAGATGTTCAGTATCAAGTAAAATATTTGCATTCCTTGCGCGTTCTTTCTTATCACACAGCAGTACTTATCAAGTTTCGTTGTGCAGCACAGCTCTGAACACATTTCATATTTCCCGTAAGTAACCAATAGAGCCTCTAAACAAATATTGCTGCTAAAAATTATACCTCGATTTCAATTTTGAGTACGGGGTGATCAGCTAGATCTACAGCTTCCTCCCCCTCTCTTGCGTTTTCCCTATCAAGCCTCATTTGATCAACGTTTGTTCTCTCCAAATCTGACGCTATTTTTTTTATAAAGGGTGTGAAAAAATATACGACCTAGACTGGGATTTGAACCCAGGAACTTTGGCTTTACGTCTCAATGCTCGAATCATTCTTAGCCGTTTCCCAGCGTAGGGCGTACACTTCACACTTGACTTTATTTAATTAGTAATCACTGAAATATTATTTAGTAATTACTAGCTGGAATAAAAAAAAAAATGTATAAACGTTAAAATAATAAAACTATTAAAATTAATAAATACATAGAAGGGCAGCAAGTTGAGTAAATAATAATTTCAATGTCGTTTGCTAACTCGAAATTTGCAGCAAAAGTAAAATCAAGTAAATCTACGCTCTATGCTGGGAAGCGATTATAAGGATAGCTCAGTTGGTAGAGCATCGGCGCGTAAAGCTAAAAGTCCTGGTTTCAATTCCAAGTCTGGGTCGTATATTTTTCACTTGAAATATTATTTAATTAGTAATACTAACTGGTTTAAAAAACAGTATAAGCGTTTAAATTTTTTTTTTTTTAAACAAACAATTTGTTTTAGTAAGACCGAACTATTCAGTAATGTCGACAGAAGTGTAGTAGTGGACTCAAACTTGGCTGCCTCTTATTCTACTCTTAGATAGAGTTATAAAATTTAATAACTTACAGTATAAATAGTTGTTTTAACTCCGCAACTCAAATAGCAACAGACATTGTGCAACTTAAGAATGGCATGGTTTGAATTCCATTCTAATTATAAACCTTAGCTATCGTAATATTTCGCTTTCTTCATGATAAGTGAAAGTGCAGTTTACGATGTTACTTTCACACATACGTCGTATAGAGAACTTGTCGGGTCGTCAAATCTATTTGCAATTTTTTACAGTCAGCTGTACAATTTTCTAGACAAAACGATTAAGATTTTTGTATGCAGTTTGTTTTGTAGGACTATTTTGTTCCAATTTAATTTTAAAATTTTCATAAGTAAATGAAACAACTACAAAATTATAATTTTCTCAAATTTGTCTGTAATGATTTTGATGAAATTTTGTTGAAATGAAACCTCTAAGCAAGTAAAGGCGGCATCACCTCAAATATACCAGTTTGTAAATAAAACAATCGGGGTTTGTTAACCTATAAAATCACTCAGTCATTTAAAATATTTGAATGGGCGCCATTTTGAAATATTGGAACAATTTGAGTATTTTTTTTTTTTTTTTTCAAAGTAGGTCTTGACTACAATGCAAAATTTCAACTTATTCGGTTGAACCGTTCTAGAGATATAAATTATTTAGTATAAAAACTGGCGGATAACTGGTAAAAGAATTGTTTCCGGGCATATGTTTATAGGAACTTTCTTTTTTTGGCCTATTTAATCACCCCCTGAATTATCTCCGGCATTACAGAAACACACTGTATCACACATTAATAAAAACTCGAGGCTAATACAAGTACAGAGTTATTCTTAAGTTTCCGGACTAATGCTAGCTTCATAAGTTTCAATGAGGTTTTGTGATGACGTCATTACCCCACCCCCTCCTCGGCACACGCCTGTGCTAGTCCGTCATTGATCTCGCTCAATCAGTAAATTTTTCTTGTAATTATGTGTAAAATAAAAATATATTATAGATTTTATTTTGTAATAACAAATAAAATATATTAAAAGTTTTATAAAGTGAAGTACAGTAGGTGACTCATACGGGTGGTTTGGGGGTAGGTCACCGGACACCCTAATCCTCTGGCCTTGTGTGAGCGAAGCGACCCTTCGTTCATCCGCTCTCCCAGTTTGATAATAGTATAGTACGTATTAAATTTGGTTTAAATAAAACATAGCAGATGAGCATCTGGAAGAGTTTCCACGGAATAGAAAGTGTAATCTAGGAGGCAATGCAGAGGAAACTCTTGGTAGAAACATTTTTCATATTATCCGGAAGCAGGGCCGGTTCTTGGAATTTTTAAGCGAACACCCGAATCGGCGCCACCTAGAATTCCCCCCCCCCCTACCCCACCCCATTAACATAACTAAACCCTATTTGTGAAATTTTTCGGGAAGAACTTTTTTATAAGTTTAGGTTAGAAGAGTACTTACAATAAAAGACTTTTTTCAACTACTGTTTATTATTCACAGTAAATTTAACATTTTTACACTTTTACACATCATTGTCCGGAAGTCTATTGTAAATAATAAAGATACCATTTTGTTCAGCATCATTTTCAATACATTCTTAACTCTCATACTACAGACAGTAAGAGTTCAAATGTGTAGGGTATGTGACCATTTCATAAAGTTGAGTGTCGGTGCCATCGCAATAACTAGATAATGTCAACAATACTTGAGCACAGTTCTGAATCCCTTGTTTAGACGTTTTGTTATCTGTGTGTCGATATCATACAGCAGTAAACTTCAGATAGGGCTTTGTATTCTTATCTTGAAATAATTCAAACATTATGTCATTATATTTTCCAGACCTAGGACAACTTCTTTCTCAAAATTTAAGTATTCTTTAGAATTGATATAAAACTGGGACCGCCATTGGGGGTCTGTGAAACTATAAGATTTACAAAAAAATTGAAATCGAGTCTAAATTTTCTTCTCTGTAATAAAATGTTGTATTTTAATTTTTTTTAAAAATTCTATCACCGTTTTTGTGGCTGTTTAAGAAGAAAACCGCAACTCAAACAGTGGCAGTCAGAAGGTTTCCTAATCTAACCTAACCAACTTTACACATAATATATGAGGACACTTTAAGTAGGAATCTAACCTCTACTACTAACCTAACCTAACCTAAACCAAACCTAACCTAACCGCTACTTAAACAGTGACAGCCAGAGATCTTCATCCTTGTTCCTACGGTGCCACGTGAATCCACATAAGTAGGAATTTAACCTCTACTACTAACCTAATCTTACCTAACCTAACCTAACCTAACTAAACCTAACCTAACCAAACCTAACCTAACCTAAACCAAACCTAACCTAACCGCTACTTAAACAGTGGCAGCCAGAGATCTTCATCCTTGTTCCTACGGCGCCACGTGAATTCACATAAGTAGGAATTTAACCTCTACTACTAACCTAACCTTATCTAACCTAAAAACCTAACCTAACCGCTACTTAAACAGTGGCAGCCAGAGATCTTCATCCTAGTTCCTACGGCGCCACGTGAATTCACATAAGTAGGAATTTGGTAATTCTGCACAATTACTTGGTCAACCCCAAATTTTTTCATATTTTACTACGGTCATAAGGATGTTCTCAGAAAGCAAGAAACATATAATTTAAGGCCCGCAAGGCCATCTGCCGAGCGATAAGAAGGTTCAAAGTCCACGCGATAACAGTGGCTTGCGGGAGACGCGCGGAAGGCCAGTTGTGACAGTACCGTTATATAATTATATATAATGACAGGTTTGGCCAGGTAGCTATATATATAGGCCAAACCTGTCATTATAGGCCTTCCGCGCGTCTCCCCATCGTACAGAGCGATAAGAAGGTTCAAAGTCTACGCGATAACAGTGGCTTGCGGGAGACGCGCGGAAGGCCAGTTGTGACAGTACCGTTATATAATTATATATAATGACAGGTTTGGCCAGGTAGCTATATATATAGGCCTATATATAGCTACCTGGCCAAACCTGTCATTATAGGCCTTCCTTGCGTCTCCCGCAAGCCACTGTTATCGCGTGGACTTTGAACCTTCTTATCGCTCGGCAACCTGTACTATGGCCTTGCGGGCCTTGAATTATATGTTTCTTGCTTTCTGAGAACATCCTTATGACCGTAGTAAAATATGAAAAAATTTGGGGTTGACCAAGTAATTGTGCAGAATTACCAGGAATTTAACTTCTATTATTAACCTAACCAAACTTAACCAAACCTAACCTAACCAAACCAAACCTAACCTAACCTAATCTAAACCAAACCTACCCTAACCGCTACTTAAACAGTGACAGCCAGAGATCTTCATCCTTGTTCCTACGGTGCCACGAGAATCAACATAAGTAGGAAATTAAGCTCTACTACTAACCTAATCTAACCTAACCTAAACCAAACCTAACCTAACCTAAACCAAACCTAACCTAACCGCTACTTAAACAGTGACAGTCAGAGATCTTCATCCTTGTTCCTACGGTGCCACGTGAATTCACATAAGTAGGAATCTAATCTCTACTACTAACCTAACCTAACCTAACCCAACCCAAACCTAACCTAACCGCTACTTAAACAGTGGCAGCCAGAGATCTTCATCATTGTTCCTACGGTGCCACGTGAATTCACATAAGTAGGAATCTAACCTCTACTACTTTAGGATGTTTTATTATAAGCCCCTCACTTTGCGGCGCTGCTGTACTGACAAAAGTAATGCTAAAAATTAAATGAGCATATCATCCTGTTCCTCATTAAATCCCCTGTATAACCATGTATAGTTTATATTTTTAAAACCTTTTGTTAAATGGAAAAATAACGATGTAAGGTGGTTTTGCAGCCGTTTTTTATAAACACGCGTCTTTGAATTTGCGCAGTGTAAAAACTAAGGGTGCTAAAACATTTTCCTGTTAGGGGTTTATTAAGGATATTGTTGTTAACAACATACTCAAGCTTTGTAATAAAATAATCACTTCAACAATTGTTATTAGAGTTTTTGTGAATTACTAGTATCTTAATTTTGGGTAAGAATACAGGGAAAACGGTTTTTATGGAACTAACTTAATGTAGAACTCAAAAAAAAACTTATAGATTTTTGTTTACCTTCTATCGTTATTTTTGCATTTAACAAAAGGTTTAAAAAAAATATAAACTATACATGGTTATACAGGGGATTTAATGAGGAACACGATGGTATGCTCATTTAATTTTCAGCATTGCTTTTGTCAGCACAGCAGCGCTGCAAAGTGAGGGGGCTATAATAAAAAAACTCCTTTAGTAGTTTCACATTCTTTCTGTTCCTGGTAAAATACTGTCCATAATACCCGCCAACAACGTTTCAGCTGTTCTGTCATGTCAGGTTCAGTCTGTTCTATTTATATCGATAGAAAATTGTTTACGAGTGGTGATCCTCTTCTTGAACAGACCTTTATTTTCTATTATGATGGGCAACATTAAAATTTCTTATGGAAACCACCATTTTTTGTTGAATTTTAAACGTTTTTTTTTAGATTTTTTGGTATTTTTTGATATTTTGACTCTTTTACGAGATATAAGCACAGAAAGTTCGTCGAAGTTCCGTTAATACTCTTGTTTTAATTTAGGTTATACATGTATTCTTTTATGATTACTGTTGAATTTAGGGTTTTATAGGAAGGAAACTTGACAATCCATTAGGGATTTTAATATTGGAAAATGGCGGCCGAATTTAAAAAAAAAATCAAATACAGTACACCTTGTTGTTACAGAGGAATTGTAGGTAAGGTCCCTCCTGGGAAGTTCTATTGGTAAATCTTGTAGGCTACTTTCAGAAATCCCAATAGAGCCTAGGTTAAAAAATACACCCTGTATAGTAAATTAATCACTACTCCAATAGCTATTGTCACAATTTAAAATTTTAACTATTTGTTGTGATTTTAGGTTAGGTTAAGTTAGCCAAACCAAAATAACTATTTCTAAATCTAAACTAATCTGCTTTGTATTTAAGGATTAATCCATTTCTTAGGATTTGTCCAACATGTGTCTGGCAACAAACAAAACAAGTTGAGGGCGTCATCGTAGAGCTTGCCCAGTTACAATGTTATTCTAACTGATCCTCTAAATGTAATGTCAAGGGGTCTTATCCAGTAGTGTAAGTTTGTTTAAAACTGTTGTTTTTCTAAACTTCGTAATTATGTATAGGGCTATCACTACAAACCTAACCTAACCTAACCTAACCATACCTAACCTAACCTAACCTAACCTAACCATACCTAACCTAACCTAACCTAACCTTATCCAGTAGTGTAAGTTTGTTTAAAACTGTTGTTTTTCTAAACTTCGTAATTATGTATAGGGCTATCACCACAAACCTAACCTAACCTAACCTAACCTAACCTAACCTAACCATACCTAACCTAACCTAACCTAACCTAACCTAACCTAACCTTATCCAGTAGTGTAAGTTTGTTTAAAACTGTTGTTTTTCTAAACTTCGTAATTATGTATAGGGCTATCACCACAAACCTAACCTAACCTAACCTAACCTAACCTAACCATACCTAACCTAACCTAACCTAACCTAACCTAACCTAACCATACCTAACCTAACCTAACCTAACCTAACCTAACCTAACCTTATCCAGTAGTGTAAGTTTGTTTAAAACTGTTGTTTTTCTAAACTTCGTAATTATGTATAGGGCTATCACCACAAACCTAACCTAACCTAACCTAACAAGCTTAGAGTATTAAAGAGTCTTCACCGGATCTCGTAATTGAGAAATTACGGTGGGTGGATTTTTTAATTTATTTTTCTTTTTTATATCTTTTTTTTTAAAGTAATTTTGTCGTAGAGATGTGAGGTTGATACCATTCTATGGAGAATTAAAATTTGCAAGTTTTTATATAATATAGTAAATGCGTGTATACTCAATACAATAATACTGTATACTAATAAGCAATCGCTAATCCTAACAAGCCTCGAACTTGTACATATCTAACTTAACCTAACCTAACCCAATCAAGCATCGAACTTGTACAAATCTAACCTAACCTAACCTTAACAAGCCTCGAACTTGTACATATCTAACCTAACCGTAACAAGCATCGAACTTGTACATATCTAACCTAACCTAACCTTAACAAGCTATCGAACTTGTACAAATCTAACCTAACCTAACCTTAACAAGCTATCGAACTTGTACAAATCTAACCTAACCTTAACAAGCTATCGAACTTGTACAAATCTAACCTAACCTTAACAAGCATCGAACTTGTACATACCTAACCTTAACAAGCTATCGAACTTGTACAAATCTAACCTAACCTAACCTTAACAAGCTATCGAACTTGTACAAATCTAACCTAACCTTAACAAGCTATCGAAACTTGTACATATCTAACCTAACCTAACCTTAACAAGCCTCGAACTTGTACATATCTAACCTAACCGTAACAAGCATCGAACTTGTACATATCTAACCTAACCTAACCTTAACAAGCTATCGAACTTGTACAAATCTAACCTAACCCTAACAAGACTCGAACTTGTACAAATCTAACCTAACCTAACCTTAACAAGCTATCGAACTTGTACATACCTAACCTTAACAAGCTATCGAACTTGTACAAATCTAACCTAACCTAACCTTAACAAGCTATCGAACTTGTACAAATCTAACCTAACCTTAACAAGCTATCGAAACTTGTACATATCTAACCTAACCTAACCTTAACAAACATCGAACTTGTACATATCTAACCTAACCTAACCTAACCTTAACAAGCCTCGAACTTGTTCATATCTACCCTAACCTAACCCTAACAAGCCTCTAACTTGTACATATCTAACCTAACCTAACCCTAGCAAGCCTCGAACTTGTTCATATCTAACCTAACCTAACCCAACCCTACCAAGCCTCGAACTTGTACGTATCTAACCTAACCCTAACAAGCCTCGAACATGTTCATATCTAACCTAACCTAACCTAACCCTAACAAGCCTCAAACTTGTACATATCTAACCTAACCTAACCTAACCCTAACAAGCCTCAAACTTGTACATATCTAACCTAACCTAACCTAACCCTAACAAGCGTCAAACTTGTACATATCTAACCTAACCTAACCTAACCCTAACAAGCCTCGAACTTGTTCATATCTAACCTAACCTAACCCAACCCTAACAAGCCTCAAACTTGTACATATCTAACCTAACCTAACCTAACCCTAACAAGCCTCAAACTTGTACATATCTAACCTAACCCTAACAAGCCTCGAACTTGTACATATCGAAAAAGATATTTTATATGTGCCTTCTGGTGATACAAACTTTAAATGAGGTTTTTTTTTTTACCAGTCCCCCCAAAAATGAGTGTGAGGGGGAACTTAATAATCTTAAATGGAAACCACCATCGAGTGACCCTTTTCATGTTAAACTAGAAGTCGATATCTTGTTCTTATCTAAAATGGCAGTCGTTCAAAAATATTTGAAACCACTACTGAGGAGTGGGGGATTGTAAAACCCTCATTTTCTATTGAAATATTTAGTCGTAATTCTTGAATAATATTTCTGTTAACTTTGATGACACAATACAATCAGAATGCGGGTTAACGGTGTCCTCAAGGTAAAGGACCTGATATTTACGGTCACGTGATTCTTCAGAGCCCGACTCTAATCCTACTTGTATTTAATAAAACATTGGAAGCAGACAAAATCAGTGTTACCAAATTGCAAACGATAATTATGACGGTTTCGTCAAAATAGTTAAACCAACAACCAACCTAAACTGGAGACAATCTTTGGATGCTCGGCAACGAATTCCAATGTGTGCACGCTGTTATAATTGATTGATTAAGTATCACCGTTCTCTGTTGTTGGAGTTTAGGTTGTCATGACGCTTCTCGTTGTGTGTCAGTCGAGGTTAGGTTAGGTTAGGTTAGGTTAGGTAAGATTAGGTTAGGTTAGGTTAGGTTAGGTTAGGTTTTTTGTGAGTAAAACTCCTGCATTTTTTTTTTCGATTTTGACGTTTGAAGCGTCTTTGGATAGGGTTCAGCTAGGTTAGGTTAGATTAGGTTAGGTTAGGTTATGTTAGGTTAGGTTAGGTTGGGTTGGGTTGGGTTAGGTAAGGTTAAGTTAGGTTAGGTTATTGTTAGGTAAGGTTAGGTTAGGTTAGGTTTTTTGTGAGTAGAACTCCTACAGTTTTTTTTTTTCGATTTTGACGTTTGAAGCGTCTTTGGATAGGGTTCAGCTTGAAGTTCTTTCAGCCCAAATTTCAAAAAGATGGGAACATAAGGGAGGGAAAGTAGAAGGTGCTAACTTTTATTGAGAAACTATCTGTACCCGGCCACGTGTTGCTGTGGCTCTGCCTGGTGGTGTAAATTGTAAATAACATAAATCGATGAACTTCATAAAATCGAGGTGAAATTTGTTGTAACACTTATACAAACAATATCTTAAATTGCTTGTAAAGTTAACGGTTTAAGAGAAATTTAACGTTAAAAACTTTAAGCGGCGCCATTTTGAAAATATACAAGACAACTTTCCGGTTTTTCTTACCCTGGTAAAAGGCTAGATAACACATTTCTACACCAAATTTTAACTCAATATCTTATATTCTTCCTAAGATATAAAGATTTTATTTTAAAAAACAAAATGGTGGATAAATGGGAAACGAAACTTTTTCTGACCCTATGTTTGTTGGAACTACTATCTTAATTTTACCCAAGCTACAATTCTATACAGCGGTTACATAGAGTTATGGGACACTCTGTATATAAAATGAATGCTTTCACCGGCTCTACCCTAACATTAAAACAACAATCTTTCATCTTCTCCAGTGTGTACATGCTAGCAATAACTTTATTACACGTGTCCTATCCAATTGACTAGATTTTTAACTTTAGAGTAATAAGACAAATCTATAAGTTTTGGTGGACGTGGGGATTTATTCTAAGTCCATTTTTAATTCTCTAAACGTCGATAGGTTAGGTTAGGTTAGGTTAGGTTAGGTTAGGTTAGGTTAGGTTAGGTTAGGTTAGGATAGGTTAGGTTAGGTTAGGTTAGGTTAGGATAGGTTAGGTTAGGTTAGGCCAACTTTGAGATGCAGTATGTGGTACTTACGTATTAACGCCACCGCAGCAGAAGTTGCTAATGCGCATGCGCCAATATTTGCTTACTTTGCGATATAATTATATATCACGACAGGTTTGGCCAGGTAGATATATATATATAAGTTATGTGAACAATATTTAGCTTTAGTAAACACAATAGTGGTAGTTTTCCTAGAATAAGATAGAGTAAGCATTTTGTATTTCCTAGCCTTTGTAAGCCAATATAGTTAGTGTTCTTTACAGACTCACTCAAGACAGTTCGCTCTGTGGATAAGAGTACTGTATTATTATAATCACATTTAATTCATTTAAATAAAGTTATAATAAAATAAAGTTTGTTGTTTTTTTAAAAAGAGATTTTTAAGGAGCAACGACATAACTGGCGCAGTCGGTAGGACACTCCAAGAAATTAGTGAAAATAATTATCTTCGGTTTTAACCGTTAATGGAGTGCGAACAATACTTAATAAACGCATATTATTAAGTATAAATTCAAACTTAATAAAAGTATATTATTAAGTGAAGAAAAAGTGAAAGCAAAAGTGAAAAGTGTGTGAAATTAGTGTTATCCAAGTGTTAATTGATACGCGAAATGAGCATAAGATTTTGGATTTTGTGAGTAATTAAAATAAGATAATTTGTAAGAATATATTGTGTAATAATATTTTAATTTGCAGAACTTTAGCTCTTAGTTATTTAGTTATTAGAATTTTATTAGATTATTTAAGCTTTTATTATTCAAAATGACGACTCCAGTCTTAAAGAAAGAGTACCTAGACATGATCCCGGAATTTTCGGGTGAACCCACAATGCTTAATAGATTCATATCGATTTGTGACAAAATATATAATAAATTTTATGTATCTGCTAACCCAGATGATTTTCAAAATGAATATTTGCTTTCTACTATTTTGACAAAATTAAAAGGTACAGCTTTGGAATTAGTTGTAAGCTCAAATAGTTACTCTTGGTTAGATGTTAGAAAAACACTTTTATCAAGTTATTTAGACAAAAGAGATTGTTATACATTAAATCTTGAAATGTCGGAACTAAAGCAGGAAGCCGGTGAAACACCATTTAAATTTTATGAGAAAATACAAAAATTGTTAAATCTTCAGATAGCATATTTTGTTAACAAAGAACCAGGGGCACAAGTTGTATTGTGCAGTTATACACAAAATTTAGCTTTAAGAGTTTTGTTAAGAGGTCTACACGAACCACTTGGCTCTCTCATGAGAACCAAAAATCCCACAACTCTTGGGGAAGCCCTTAGCATGTTAACTAATGATTTTCAATTTAAAAATAATAAAATGATGACATATTCTAATAAGCAAAATGTTGTTCCTAAAGATCAAAATAGTTTTGTTAAGAGACCATTTAATGCCACATTTAACCAAAATCCGAGACAAATGTACCAACAATCAAACCCCCAAATTCCCAGACAAATGTACCAACAACCAAACCCGTACTATAAACCTTTTCCTACTACATCTGGTCAACTTCAACGTGGACAGTTTAATAATAACCACAATTCGAGACCTCAATCAAATCAAAAACAAATGTACCAACCCACTCCTATGAGTACGTCAACCAGACAATCGGATGGAATATCTAGGCAAAATCCTAAACTCTACCAGATGACGGGACGAAGTACCGAAAATAACGAGGATTATACTATGTATCAAACACCGATCCAAGAAAATCCAAGTTATGACGAAACTTTTCCCGAATATCCATCAGACAACGATCCATCAGACTACTGTGTAGAAGAGACAAATACTCAGACAGAACAGAATTATTTTTTAGACCAGACAGAAGAGAATCATTTTTTAGGATAACAGAACCTAAGAACCATTTTTCAATTATGAATATTCAAAATGATAATAATGAACTACCATACATATACGACCCGAACACCAATCTAAAAATTTTAATAGACACCGGTAGCACAAGATCTTTCATAAAGAAATCATTAGGATTCAAAAGTTTTAAAACAAGCCTAATTAAAGAACCATTTGAAGTAGCTACTGCACACGGAGTTTCAAAAGAAAATTACAGTTGTAAAATACCCCTATTAGGTAAAAAATTAACTAAATTCTACCTATTTGACTTTCACAATAGCTTTGATCTACTATTAGGATTGGATAGTATTAAAGATCTAAAAATAAACTTAGACTTCATAAATAATAAACTAATATGTTGCAATGAAAGGATCCCAATTCTTTATCTTAATACAGAAACGGATGTTCTAAACACAAAAACTAAGGACGTATCAGTCAAAGAAATGTCAAGCTATCATATCCAGGCTCGTACCAGCCAAATAGTTAAAATTAAAATAAAGGGTAAATTAAATCAGAATGCTGACGCACTCTCAAGGATACAATTAAATATTACTGACAATAATCCAAAAATTACTGACACAACGATTAACGAAGACAGCCTTGATGCAATATCAGACTCAGCGAACATAATTTCCAGATACTTCCCAGAATTAGAAGAAAACCAATCAATGATTGCCAACTTAGACGAAACCGAGGACATAATTTCGGACACGGAAACAATAGAAGATAGTGACCAAACTGTACATTCGAACTATGAAGGGAACACCGTAACCGAAATACCTATTTTAGACGAACCCGTAAATTTTGGAAAAAACCAGGTCGTATTGTCCCTAATAAAATATGAACCCCAAAAAGTTAGAATACAGAAATTATTTAAAAATAACAAAACCAGATTAATTGTAGAGATATCTGAAAATAATTTTGATAACGATATAGTAAAGCTCGTAAAGGAATATTTAGAACCAAATATAAAATATAGTCTATATTTTGAAAGTGATTTTTACGAGAAGTTTGCAACTTGTTTAGCTAGGACCTTTAAAAGTTCACAACTATGGTTGGTTAAATGCACAACTAAATTATTAGATATCGAAAATGAGAATGAGATTCAAGAAATAATCAATAATTATCATACAGGAAAAACTAATCATCGAGGAGTTCAAGAAACATATGAAAAAATAAAAAGGAAATATTATTGGCCAAATATAAAAAATTACGTACAAAATTTTATAAACAACTGTGAGATATGTTTAAAAACAAAATATGAAAGAACGCCTCTTAGATTAGAGATGAATTTAACGCCCACAGCTTCAAGACCGCTTCAAACAATCCATGTAGATAGCTTATCTCTTGACAAGCAAAAGTTTCTGAGTATAGTTGACAGCTTTTCCAGATACGCCCAAGTGTATCGTATTGCAGGTGCACAAGCAGCCGAGATAGTTGATAAACTGTTAAACTATTTTGCTCACCACGGCATACCAGAAGTTATCATTTCAGACAACGGGACGGAATTTAATAACAAGCTAGTGAAAGAATTGATGGACTTGCATAAAATAAAGATCCATTTTATAAGCACGCAACACCCAGCGTCCAACGGAATGGGAGAAAGATTGCATTCTACATTAATTGAACACATACGGCTATTAAACAATCAACCCGAATTCAAGAACGAATCAATTGGAAATAAAGTAAAATATGCAATCATTGCTTACAACAATAGTATACATTCAGTCACAAAATTAACTCCATTTGAAGTATTGTACGGACACATTGACTCAAATTCAATTTTAGACATTGATATAGGAAGACAATTTATAAGTGATTATATTACAACCCACAAAGAAAAAACGCGAAAACTCTATGACCATATTAGGGAAATTAATCAAGTAACAAAAGAAAATGTCCAAGCCAAAAGGAATATCAACAAGGAACCACTTCCCGAAATTCCAACTGATGTTTATATTAAAACAGTACAAAAACAAAGTAAAACCAAAAATAAATATAATAAAGAACAGATAACCTCGGTAAACCCAGAAAGGAAAACAGGTAAAATTGAAAGAAGACACCACAACACTAAACAAAAAATTCATTTATCAAAAATAAAAAGACCAAGAAAAATCAATGTAATTCCACAACCTAATTCTTCTGTAAATCCTGTTCCAGGTCCCTCCTGTTCCTCAAAGAAGCCGCCTTAGAAACAACTGAAATAAGAGACATTACCCAAAATTTAGGAGTAATCCCAATTGATCAAGGGCAGGCAAAACTAAAGTCAACCTATCATACTTTTATTCATTATTTTAGTTTAGAAGGAATATTTAAGCAAGTAAATAATTTAGAGTTTTGTTATAGAATTGTGTCAAATTGTTTTAATCAGAATTGTGGTAATTGCTTAGCAAGTCTAGATGGAAATATTGAATTTGTAACAGACAATGGTAGTAAGATAAGAGATGTTGTTAATTACTTTAAGTTTATTAACCATACTAGAGAAACAATAACAGAAAAATTAGAAATAATCTCTGTAAGAAATAACGATAAAACGAAAAGAAAAAGAGGTATTGCTGATGGTTTAGGCTCAATATTGAAATTGTTAACTGGAAATTTGGACGCTTATGACGGCCAAAAATATGATAAACTAATAGAAAATATTAAGAACGATCAATTCAACATAAAAAGCCAAATTGCATCTCAATATTCTGTTAGTACAGACATTATTGTAGAATTTAACAAAACTGTAAATATAATTGAAGAAAACTTTAGTGAATTAAGGAATAAAATGTTATTTATAAATAAGAAGTTAGATGATTATGTAGAATTAGAAAAATTTAGAGATGTACTAAATCAATTAAATATTCTATGTAATATGTTGTTAAGTTTAGTACAAGATATAGAGAACTCACTAACATTCTGTAAACTAGGAACGCTACACCCAAGTATAATTTCCACAAAGGAATTATTTTATGAAATAGAGAAAATTCACAAATACTATAATAATAAATTGCCATTAGAACCCAAAATAGAAAATATTTGGGAATTCGAAAATTTGTTAGAAGTAAGTTGTAAAATTGGCAAAAATGAAATTGTATATTCTCTTGATTTACCAATTGTAGATGAAACAGATTTCAATATTTACAAATTGTATTCTGTACCCACTAAATATGAGTCAGGTTACGTAACTATAATCCCTACAGTAAAATATTTGTTAGTATCAAAAAGTAAATCAAGTAAATTTAGAATATTAGGTTTGGATAATAAATGTAACGACAAAATCCAATCAAAATTCTTATGCTCATTGGAACAAATATCCCACAATGAACTTAACTGTGAAACATCTATTGTTCAACATGGCACAACAGACAATTGCAAATACACCGCTTTGGAGATCATAGACAATCTAATTAAATGGATACCTGAGATGAACCAATATTTAGCAATATTCCCTCAAAAGGAAACCATTAAAATAACAAATCAAAAAGAAACTTTAACTAAGACACTTCAGGGTATTTATTTAATTAACCCAAACAGTGATACAATTTTCTACTAAGATAAACAGCTCTATCACTCATCCAAAACCGAAGGTGGACATCCAAAACTCTTAGATGCTTCTGAACTACGTCTTTCAGTTAATCAACAACCAGAATTTTCAATTAACCTAAAGAATATAGAATTTGACAAAATAAATTTGGACACCATCTCATCAATTCCACAAAAGACAATAATTGTGACAGAAATTAGTGTAATGACAATAATAATTTATGTAATGTTGCTAGTTGGAATCCTATACTTAACTTATAAAATATTTTGTAAAAAACTCCAACCTGGACCTAACTCTCAACAACCCCCGGAAGTTTTGTTTAGGGATGGAGGAGTTATGTGAACAATATTTAGCTTTAGTAAACACAATAGTGGTAGTTTTCCTAGAATAAGATAGAGTAAGCATTTTGTATTTCCTAGCCTTTGTAAGCCAATATAGTTAGTGTTCTTTACAGACTCACTCAAGACAGTTCGCTCTGTGGATAAGAGTACTGTATTATTATAATCACATTTAATTCATTTAAATAAAGTTATAATAAAATAAAGTTTGTTGTTTTTTTAAAAAGAGATTTTTAAGGAGCAACGACATAACTTATATATATATATATATATAAACACCTGGCCAAACCTTATATATATATAATCACCTGGCCAAACCTTTCGTAAGTCTATTGAAGTTAATAATTTGAAATTAGATCATGGATAAACATGAGCTTTAAAAGTGAAGTGCCGCCAATCTACGCCTAAAATTTTTGCGACAAATCATAAAATGAAAGTATATGAATCTCAAAGCTGAAAAAAAATGGAATTCTGCTTCCCTTAAACCAGTTTGCTCTTTATTGGCGCATGCGCATTAGCGCAACTTCTGCTGCGGTGGCGTTGATACGTAAGTACCCTTACATGTGAATCAAGGATGAAAAGAAGATAAAATCCCCCTCCCCCCCCAACCCTCGTAAGAATAACGTTGGAACATTGGTATCGTATTTACAAGACACCCTGTATAAATGTCATGGTAGACGAACAAACATTCTAGAGCATTTCGTGACATCGTATTACTTCCTAAACCTGGTATTTTACTAATCTACTCAATTCAGAGGGGGGACAATATTAATGTTCAACATGGTTATTAGCATGTCTTTCCCAGCAGGTTCAACAACCTTATAACGTTTAATTACTCCGCCTAAAGTCGGCCGTCACTTGTTAGGGTTGGGCTAGGTTAGTTCATTACACTGCGAGGCTCTGTAGAGGGGACTCGCAAGTTTCAAAATAAAAAAAAATAAAAAAGTTCATCGAACTGGAAGATTTCCGATTGTGACCTTAACCACATGGTTTTGGAAAGGTTAAGTGGATTTGGAAGACGGAATGCGTGAACTTTCTCGGTCGCCTATAATCATTTCACTGCTTACTTGTTTATTGAATTGTTCACGAAGATTATTTAACATACATTCTAATGTAAAGTTGATGGGTACCATCGTGGTACTTTCCCAGCCCTATTTACAATGTAATACAAGCAGATCCTTAAAATGGAATGGACAAAAGTTGGTTTCTCGAGCCTTGGTAGGTAATGTTAAATTGTATTGGTAGATCGAGGAATCCACCAGTAGCATAGACAAGGTAATACTTTCGTTAGGTTTAATTTATTAATAGTTGTTACACAGTTTTTTCTGAACAGTATACTTTCGTGACGTAGGATAGACTTTAACCGGCTTCTTTTGGTCAGTGTCACATCTCGTACCTGTATCTATATGCAGGAACCTTGTATGTTAGTAATTTAATTTTAAAATATCACTCAGGGGCTGATTTATAGTGACTACTGGCTTGGCAATACCGAGGATGCCTAACTGAAGCTACACGTTTTCATGTAGTCTTGGGTTAGATCCCTCTCTTTCACTTTTTTTTTTATTAGAACTAACTCTTGTTCTTTTTTTTCTTAGACTATTTGAAGCCTATAGGTTTTTTTATTTTGTTGTTGTTTTCTTCCTTTTATTCCTAAGTCGATGTTGACCCAGAGGTTTTTTTCCTTCTAAACAACATCCTTTGGTTGTTGCACAATTTAATTTGGCTAAATTTTAGAATCGGAAAAATCAGCTGTTAATTTTTTTGTTTGTTATCGTTGTCATGGCAACCTAAAGATAAGAAAGCAAGGTCAGGTGAGAGAATGTATTTGGCGAGTCTTTGACCTTGACAATGGTTCAATGACCTCCATTCTGAGATGTCTGGTTAAAGGAGGACGAGTACAAGACACCGTACTATTACATTCCACTACTTTCTCTTCCTCCTCTGGCTGGAATGTTTTCCCTCTAGTTTTCATGATTTATCTTCCTTAAAAAAAACTTTTCTCGTAATTTTTTTATTGTTGTTTGTTTTAATGGTGAAACACTTTACACTATAAAAAAAAAGCATAAAAATAAAGACCCCCCCCCCCCCTAGCTTTCGAACATTCTCTTAGTGTTAGGATTGGAGTTACAGTTGTAATAAAGATTGCAGGAACCGATCATAAAATTTAGAGGTACCTAAATTAAATTTGAGATTTGTTTTTCAAAATATATTCTAACGATTTTTATAATATTTGACTAAAATATAGTCACAAAGGGCATGTATAAAAACGAATTTATCCGTCAATTTTTTCTTCAAAGTGAAAAAACCATTGTCAAAGAAGATGATAAGAATATAAAATAAAGATCCTTGAATACTCTAATGGCGTTGGGGTAAGAATAGAACAAGAGTTGAACAAGAGAGGGGTCTAATCCAAGACAAAAATGTAGATCCACCTTGGTTTTCTACACTTCTAAGCGAAGTCAGTTACATAGACGGTGCAAATGTTGCACAAACTTTCTTACGCGCCTAGTTACAGTCGAAATACTAACCAAACTATTATTCGTCCTAAAAATGTCAGTTTGGTTGTTGTCAGTAAAAAAAAATTAAAATAAACCATGGACGTCGTCCAAGTTAAGCTTTTTTATACAGGGTGATTCAAAATTACAGGGCAATATTTCGGGAGCTGAATTTAGACAAAAATAAGAAAGGAAAGTGTATGTAGGACATAGATCTGAGAACGCTTCGCTTTATCTCTGTCGGCCATTTTGGATTTTCACGTGAAAATTCGTATCTTTGGAAGTAGATATTGAGTGAAGATTTGATGTAGGCGTTATTAAAAACCCTTTATCAGTATACCAGAAAATCAATATTTCTTTTTAAAATGGGGAGTTTTTAATGTAAAATATTTCGAAAATTATTAACAACAAAATACTTACAAGAATAGATTTTCCTCTTTTAATGAAAATCGATTTTTTTTTTTTGGAATGATCCTAAAAGTTTAAAGTCCGTTTTAAAATACAGTCAAGATATGTATACAAACAAATTTCACACAAATCTGTCACTCGTAGAACATTGCAGAGATGGTGGTCGGGTATCAGTGATGAACGAATTTTTGGTGCTAAAAGAATCTCAAAACTGTTAATTTGTATTTATTAAGACGGATCTGTTTGATTCCTTTTAGAAATAAACTCGCCATAAGTGAAAATCTTATTTTATTTTTAATCAAGTTTTAATAATGGCTGTCATAGTTTATTTTCGTTTTACAATTAATCCTGAACCTTATTATTATTTTTTTTTTTACTTCCGATTTAGCAATTCACGTTTTGAATAATCACGTGTCACCAAAAATTAGAACGAAATCGGTAAAGACGAATTTGAAAAATGAGCGATTTCCCCCTGATTTTTAGCGATAATTTCCGAAAACAGAAAAAAAAATATGTATTATTAAGTTACTTAGAGGTGACTAGATTTTAAGATAATTTTAAAATCGTTGTAGCCAGTTTGAGAAAATAAAAATTTAGTGTTTTGAAATATATAACAGCTGCGGCTAAATTTTGAGTAATCAAAAATTTTAAAAAAACGTGTTGAGATGTTACCAAAATATGCCCACAACTAATTTGTTACTTTTTTTTTCTTGTTGTTTAAAGTCAAACATAAAAAAGGGTTAAGCATGTTTTAAAACATATATATGTGGACCTAAAGGGTCCGCAGGCATATAGGTACAGTTATTGTAAGGTTGAAGTCTTATAAGTGACTAGCGCCAACATATTAATTTCTTTGTTAATTAAACATACATATTAGTAATCAGAATAACTTCTAGTTTTAATTGATACCCACATAATATTTTTAAAGAACTACTTTTCCCTGTCCCAAGGTCAATTTTTTTTTGGTTACCGCTATATTTTTCTTATTTGTAGGACATTACAAAGAATATAAATGCAAGGTTTGATGTATCTATCGTCTTGCCTGTGTAGACTGGGTTGAGAGTCGGAGGAGAACAAGAGATGATCAAAAGAGAGCTGATAGGAATATTGAAAGAGGCGGAGTTAACACAAGATATGAAACATTTCGCTCGGGATTGCTAAACCCGTGCTCACTAAAACAAGCCCCTGAGGGTTAAATTTCGGACAAATCTGTCCACTAGTTTAGGTTGTACAACTGATTATTGTATTAGGATTTGATTTTTCTATGTGAGAAAGTTAATGCGGCTATGTAATTAATTGGAAAGTTCAATAATTATTACCAGCCACATCCATTCTGCCACGTTACCTCTCTAGGTCAACACAGCAGAATGTTATTGTCGGTGTCCTTTACACACGCAAGCTGTAAACAAATTGGTCTGACGATGTTGATTGCGCATGCTCAAGTGGTCAGGTTGCCGCACCTGTTCCTTCCTACACTCCATTCATTAACCAGACTGCATTTCTTGCTAATAGTTTAGTTTACCAACATCGGTTTTTTTTCGGTTGTTTCTCGGAAATCATTGTACGGATTTCAAATATAAAACATTGTGTCATGGGCGTCATCACCAGTTCATTATTGGGGGGGGGGGGGACATATGCCGGGGGTCTGGGGGTATAGAAATTTTTTAAAATTAAACTTCTCAAAACATTGTTTTTATGCATTTATTTATACGTTTGTAACAGAAATGTAATGTTAAAAACCCTAGTAAAGACAAAGCCCGATGTTTACCTTTTAAGGTTTGAAGTAAATAATTCGTTTTTAGGAAAAATATTTTTACATCTCAAATATTGGGGGGGGGACGCGTCCCCCCGGCGATGACGCCCATGCATTGTGTCTCCATCTATTCGGTACGATAAGCGATTGATCTATTATGAATAATATTAATTTTTGTTGTTTAAGGAAGAAAAAACACATAAAATAAAGACTCCTAGCTTTCGAATACTAAAAGATTCAGGGTTGGAAGAGAAGAAGAGTTGGTGTGATAGGAAAGATTAAAGAGAGGGATCTAACACAAGATTGCGTAAGAAAGGTGTAGATCCAGCTAGGTACCACGGGATTTAATTTTACTGAGACCCTGAGAGAGATTTTAAATCAATAATCCTTTATGCCTTCTCTTATACAAAGTGTTTCAGAAAATGTCGTGCCAAATTTTTAAGTGGTAGTTATATGTGTCAAAATAAAGTAAAAAGTTTCTGTATTTTTTATAAAAATTATATTTTTTGAGATTATTAAGTTTTCGTGTGGAAATTTATTATACACATTTTTTTTATGCAAAGGTTTATCAGTACACCAAGAATCAAAACTTTATCTTTTAGATTTTCAAAATGGCGGCCGTTTACTTTTTTTGTAAATTTAATAGTTTTGGAGATATTCAATATTTAAAAAATTAAAAATATGGTGACATTAAACAATCACCATTTTGACAATTTATAAGGTAAAGCGAGTGAACGAAGGATCGCCTCACTACCCGATATTTTGTATACACATTAATATATTAAGCCTTAATATTAATATACTTTTTAATGGATGTATTAATTGAGTAAGGAATAATTCCTTTAAAATATCTATTTTTCCTCTAAACCGTATCAACTGCTACTTAGTATTTACCAGTTGGTTTAAAACCAAGATGAGTGTATTTAGTAATGGGTATTTAGCCATCATTAATCAATCATGACGTCATCATCTCACCATTGAGTTTGCGGTATCATTGTGTGACATCAAGGAGTCTGTTGATGAGGATATGACAAGTCATATTACCAGCAATACCAGCTGATATCACCATGGCAACAGATGAGTCAGGTTGGCCAATCGTTTAAAGTGAAATAGTAGGCGTTGCGTGTGCCGGGGACACAACTACACATTTGGATTCGAAAAGATTTTAGAAAATAGGTGTGAAAGAATGAAAGAGGATAGGAATTTCATAAACTAATTTTGATAAAGAACAAGATATTAAAAAATAGCCTACTTAGAAATGAAAAAAAAAACAACTAAATTTAGATACAATATACCAATCAATCTAACAATACATTTAATGTACACTTGGACACGTTTAAGCACATATGGTGTAAAACTGTGATATATAAAATAATAAGAAATACCTGGCATCATAAACTTCTAAGTGTTGTATTACCAAGAACAAGTTTTTATTCTTTTTTTTATCGATAATTCTATTATCCTTTGTTCCACAGAAAACATAAAAATAGGATTTTGTGACGGTCATTAAAACAGTTAAAATATTTTGTTTTTATTTATTCCTACATTACTTAATAAACCAGTGATTTGTGAGCGTAGCGAGCATAGTCATTGACGTGTGAAGGATTCCTTAGGATTTAGTAAGGAAATTTAATTTTTTTTAAATATAACAGGAAATTCAGAACTGCTTATATTTGTATAACGTAGGGAGTCTCACGTTGGGCGCCAATTGACGTAAGTTCGGGTGTCAGGTTTTGGGAAACCTAGTCTGTGAGATGTAGATTACACCTGGCCCAGGTTGCGTCTCGTGTGGAGGATTGGCTGCCTTGCGGCGTACGGTGCTGTGAGTTTAAAGGGAAATGTATGTGGCATGGAGCTAGAGAGAGAATGATTCTGGTAGGTCGTCGGGTGTACCTCAATTTGCCTTTCCTGCCGGGAGGCGGTGGTGGTTGTAGTTAGAATTTACACGGTAGTTGTGTAGTTTATTGTAGTCGATTAGGCTAGGTTAGGTTAGGTTAGGTTAGGTTAGGTTGGGTTGGGTTGGGTTAGGTTAGGTTAGGTTAGTTTAGGTTGGGTTGGGTTGGGTTAGTTTAGGTTAGGTTGGGTTGGGTTAGGTTAGGTTAGTTTAGTTTAGGTTAGGTTAGGTTGGGTTAGGTTAGGTTAGTTTAGTTTAGGTTAGGTTAGGTTGGGTTAGGTTAGGTTAGTTTAGTTTAGGTTAGGTTAGGTTGGGTTAGGTTGGGTTAGGTTAGGTTAGTCTCGCTAAGCTAGTGTCAGTGTCCTCGGTCCTCGAAATCGTACTAACACGCTTCGCTAGAGTTGTTGATTCTCCACTGCCTTGGGAGATCAGTCTTCCAAATGACATTTTTGAGAATTTGTATCTAATTTAGTGTGCTATAAGGTGAATTATATGCGCGATATGAACAAATAACTGTTTAAAATGGCCGCCACATTTTATTTAGGTTTTTTTTTCTAAATTTCAATAGGTTTCTATAGAGCAGACTATAGTCCGCTACACCAAATTTTATGTTCTTATGTTAAATATTTGTGGCCGCTATCGTGCTTACGTAGACGACGACGACGGAATGACGCCATCTTGAAAATCTTTTTCTGTTTAAAAAACCACGAAACAAGATTAGTCAAAAAACAAATATCGATCTAACCAAACTTAAACCATAAAAAAGTTAAACAGTTCAGTGTTAACGCTAGTAGGTGACTCATCACTGAAACAGCTGGGTGAGGAAGGGAGCGACGGGGTGGGGGGACGGTTCGGGCCGCTCGCAGGTAGCCAAGTTACTGTATACAGACTATAGGTAAGTAAAGAACGTTGATTGCAATAAATAGGCTACACTATTGAAGTCGATCAGCTGTTTTCCACTTGCGTAAACCGTTGTTACTTGAACAATTTTATCAAAAATAACAACAAATAAAAGTCATAAAAACAATATCTCGCCACCAGCTGATTAGAAATGATTTTTTGTTGTCATTTATCCGTCTGCAGACATTGACCTTGTTATCAATAAGAATAAAAAAAACTGTATGACTATCTGTTGAGACCTATCAAAGACAAAATTGTTTTAAAAAACGTAAAGTTCTGACATCTGGGAGTATTGTCTCAACAGGTCAAAACCCTGAACCGATTTTCATACGGTTTTTATCTTCTTTTTTTTCCGGCGGTGTTTTAGTTGTGTATTTCTAAAACAAAGTTGATTTTTTTTTTAACAGAAAAAAAAACAACCCCGAAAATATTTAAAGTCTTTATTGCAGGTTTTTTTTTTTCTCCATCCATGTTCTTCCATGAAAAAACTTCTCGATCAATATCGTCTTATAATACATGTTGATTGGCGCTATCATAGTACTAACCCAGCTCCAACATACGTGGAGAGCCTCTAAATGTTATCCACAAAAGTATGTTTCTTGGGACTTGTAGGAAATGTTAAATTGTATTGATAGATAAATGAGTCTTATCCAGTAGGGTAAATTTGTTTTAAAACAGTTGTACACAATGAAAGAAAATTCCCCAAACCACAATAAAACACTAACAACACAAAGACTGTTTAGTTATGTTTATTCTACATTTCAATAGCAGACTTCAGAGGTACAATACACACTAACCTTGATAACTACAATTGTTTTAATAACTACATTGGAAAGAAACATGAGTGCTCCTGGTGGGCAAGCACGAAACTAAATTAGAGCAATGGAAAGTCAGCTGATCGTTTTCTTCTTGTAAATTTAAGATTGGGAAACTATCACTTTCGTTGCTCTCAGCTGTTTCGGTGCAGTATGATTAGGGTGCAAATTTTATTCAAAACTGTTTTCCCTATCTCCAATATTACAAGAATTATACTCAAAAAAGCTTAAATGTACCGCTATGTTGCGATTTTACACGTCTTCTATTCTAGGGGGAACTTTAGTGTGTTCGACAGGAAGTTAAAACATCTTTACCAATTTTCTTGTTTGTACTAATTTTTTTAATGTCCTGTATAGTTTAAACTGCCGCTTAAAAAGGCTGTTCCTATATGTCTTTGTCGTTTGCTTGACTCTTATTTATTTATTTGTTTCCTAACAAAGTCTACTATTTAAAAATGTTTGTATACTGGTTAGTAGTTGTATATTTGTTGAATGGTTAGTAGGTGTCAACGTAAGAAATGCTATACGGAAATAATTATTCTGCCAGACACTGTGTAGTGAGTGATTTTTTTTTTTTTTCATTCGTATTGGAAGAGGCAACTGTAAAGACAAAACGTCATCGGTTCAGACTTTGTTATGATGTATTTGGATAATATTATTGATATTAAGTTAGATTGTGATATATTTACGGAGTAGAAATGAAAAATCGAAACAATTGTAGTCATTTCAGGGTGTCCAATAATCATAGGAAAGAAAGTTTTATCAGAAAACCTACACCATAAAAAACTTTTTTTTTCTATATAACTTTTTTTTATGCGTAGTAAAGGTAAAGTTTTTACGATATATCCTTTTTGTTGACCTTCCTTGAATCTATATTTTTTTTGAAATTATGGAATGGTCAAAACGTGCCGACCGATTTTAATAAAATTTTCTATGTGGGGATATTTTGCTCATATCTCGCTAGTTTATATATTTTGATAGATCATAATTTGGATGTAGCTGTCGTAACAATCGCAAAATTACGATTTCCGCAAAATCGACTCTTACCGATTTTCAACAAATTTTACTTGAAAAAAAAATTAGCAATCGGGGTGTTATATTAGTAGGTTAAAACTGGTTCAAATTTTATTGAATTGTGAAGATTAATGACGCAAATCTTTTGGAAAACCCGGAAGTAAACAGTTTTATTCAGGATTAATTGGCAAAAAACAAAGATAGAGCTGTCCGCCGTTATTAGAAGCAAGACTAATCAAATACTTACCCTCAGGGGCTCATTTTAGTGAGTACGAGGTTTGGCGATCCCGAGGGAACATAGTTGGATCTATACCTGTTTTCATGTAGTCCTATCAGGTCTCACTTGATCAAATTTTGTTCTTTTCCGACCCTTACGTCATTAGAGTAGGTGTAAGAATATTTTCTTACATTTTTGAAATGTCAAACGTCACGGCACGCGAGAAGCGTCACGGAAATAATATATCTATACCTTTTGAAGTGATACTTTTTACAAGACGATACGAGATTTCGTAGGTAGAGTGAATTCACCAGAGCGTCACGTCACGCGAGAAGCGTCACGATAATCGTATAGTGGATCTTCGCCTTTTTTGAAGGTATACATTTTGTGCCCCCTTACCCCTGGGCTAGGTCCCTCTCTCAATCGTTCAAGTGACAACATGCATATAAATTTATGTAGCAAAACGCTTTACGGAGTAAAAGTCGTCTATGGTTCATTTTTACTTTTTCATTGACAATTTCCGAAAAAAGACATTTTTGATAACGATTGGTTTTGTTTCGTTCCTGTTTTTGAGAAATAGGTGAGTGGGAAAGTTTGTGCAATGTTTTTGTACAATTTATAAAGTTGTTTATATTAATAAATCGCATTTATCAACTGTTTGAATAAATATTTAACATTATCCGTATTTGTAATATTGTTGTTGAATTGCATTTCTATCTTGTTCATTTCAAGAGCATAATTTAATTTATCCAAATAAATTTTAACCAAATTAGAATTGATACTTTTTTTTTTGTCTTGCTAGACTACTAGAGTCTTTTCTCTTCCAATAAGAATGAAGAGACAAAATCACTACAGTGTCTGGCAAAATAATTATTTCCGTACTGCAGTTTTTATGTTGGGGCCTACTAACCAATCAATAAAAGTACAACTACTAGTCAGTATACAAACATTTACCCTCACTCCTTGATTGTTTCATATCCAATAATCGTTCTTGTAAAAACATAATATGGCTACAGTCCAAAGCTCAGCTGACTTGTTCATATCCAAGAAGTAAGAGTAAATAATATCTGAAACAGTATACTCACAAGAAGAAATAATAAAAGTTTATTGTTTTATGGGTGGCTTGCTACTTGATACCATAGTTACTGTACACTTGAACAAAACACACAAGAAGAAATAATACAAGTTACATAGTTTTTTGTGTTTTTCTACTTGTCACCACAGCTACTGTACAGTTGGATCACTCTTTCTTGGTACTTGGGGATATTCCAGAAAACCTAGTTTTTAACCCATAAATGTCTAGTTTCTCCCTTACTCAGCACTCGGTACAGTCACAGCTAGAATTATCACACTGGACGTTAGGAACCCGAATTAAATTAACGTTAAAACATCTATCTGGTATTGTACAGTCCCCTCTTTTAGCTTTGCGCATGACTGTAGCCTCCAGCCGGGTTTTACTACGCTGTACTAATAGCCTCACAGTCAGGCTCGTGCGTAAATCTCACGTGCCAAGAACGGTTGAGCCTACTGTACACTTGAACAAAACACCGCACAAGGGGGAAAAAATAATCAAAGTTTAATGTTTTATGGATGGTTTGATACCTGTAAACACATCTACTGTACACTTGAACAAAACAAGTCACAAGAAGAAATAATACAAGTTAAGTGTTTTTGGGTTGCTTGTTACGGGTAATTATGTAACAAATATTTGACACCAACTTGCTCAGTATTTTACTTTTTAACCGGAACATTCTTGATTTAAATTTCTGTCTTGCGGGAGATTCTGATAGTATGGTTATTGGTTTACTCTGCCTACTATGGTTTAATGCTGGTAGAAGAAGACAACTTGACTATTATATAAAGTATACAGTGTAATTTTCCCAAGGTGATTCCTATACATGAAACAGCATAAGAAAACAACGCAGTCACTTGTATTAAATCAATATCTCAAGGCCGTTTGATTTGTCAGATAATTAAATGTCTGCTCATATACTGATGGAAATAAAGGAACTCTCACGGCTATGTAACAGTTTTATACTCATACAATGGTAGTAATAATAATAAAACTGTTTTTTTTTATATATAAATTACATGTTTACAATTGTCTTTATTTACAATAGATGAGCCAAGTGCTGCCATCTAACTGTCCATTGCTGGTAACTTTAAAGACGGTATTGTACGCTTCAACGCTTTCCACACTAGCGCACTCTGAACTGAACCCACAAAACTACAAAGGTTTGAAATATTGAAGCGTTACATTATCGTATGGTGTAGGGACTTCTTAAATAAATTCAACGGTTAACCTCCCCTACCTGCGGAGTACTAGTGGATAAAATCATCTATAACGGGCCACATTAAATAACCCTAAAACACCCCCCCCTTTGAAACTTTATATAATTGTGTGTATGTTAAAATAAAATACACATTAAAACTGGCATGAGAATCCCCTCAGAATGGCAGATCATTATTGCTCCATTTTTATTCGTTAAAATTCACCAAAAATAGTAATTTTATCCGAAACCCACTTTGTAATATATCATTTTTTATATTACAAGACTGTCAAGGTTTATTTTTGTTTTTTTTTCTAATTACGAATTTTTACTTGCGATTTAGCACACAGGTTAGGTTAGGTACGTTCATTTTCATGTTTTAATAGAATTTGAACGAAATCTTTTAAAACATCTCTATATAGGGGTTTTTTTATTACCTATATTTCAGAATACAAATAAAGTTCTCTTGTATATTTTCAAAATGGCGACCGTTTTAACGTTAAATATCTCTAAAACTGAAACAACTTGCAAGGAAGAAAATATTTTGTTTAAATTTGTAATGACGTTAAATCACGAAAATTAATTGTTCACTATTGTTAGACCTGCCATGTGAGTAACAAAATATATGTAGTTGGTTTTTAAATTTCTAGTATTTCACCATTTACATTACAATTTTAATGTCGGTTCAACTGATTTAAGTACAGAAAATGGGCCTCTGTAAACGCCTAAAATGTGTTTTTCACTACTTTGAACCTCTGTAGCACCTAAACAATTGCATGTTTAAAAAAATTCACAAGAGAAAAAAATGTCTTTAAATTATCTGTAGAATGTAAAACCATTATAATAGGTGTTTCTATAAGTTATTTTAAAGTTGGCCGCCATATTGGTAAAATGGCTGATGGTATCGTAATTTAAAAACCCCCAAATAACACAATATAAAAGTTCAAGTTAGGTTAGGTAAAGGGGGCAGTTATCATTGCCTTTTTGTATATCAAATACTTTCCAAGTAAAACAACCGGGACACTAATATCGATCACCCTGTATATCTTAAAATGGTTCTATTGTCTTAGAATCAGAATTAATACACTTACGTTTTCCCCTTCTCTATATTACAGCCAGTATGCAGTACGTTTTACGTCATGTTAGGTTAGGTTAGGTTAGGTTAAGGGGGCAGTTATCATTGCCTTTTTGTATATCAAATACTTTCCAAGTAAAACAACCGGAACACTAATATCGGTCACCCTGTATATCTTAAAATGGTCCTATTTTCTTAAAATCAGAATTAATACACTTACGTTTTTCCCCTTCTCTCTATTACAGCCAGTATGCAGAACGTTTTACGTCATGTTAGGTTAGGTTAGGTTAGGTTAAGGGGGCAATTATCATTGCCTTTTTGTATATCAAATACTTTCCAAGTAAAACAACCGGGACACTAATATCGGTCACCCTGTATATCTTAAAATGGTTCTATTGTCTTAAAATCAGAATTAATACACTTACGTTTTTCCCTTCTCTCTATTACAGCCAGTATGCAGAACGTTTTACGTCATGTTAGGTTAGGTTAGGTTAGGTTAAGGGGGCAGTTATCATTGCCTTTTTGTATATCAAATACCTTCCAAGAAAAACAACCGGGACATTAATATCGGTCACCCTGTATATCTTAAAATGGTTCTATTGTCTTAAAATCAGAATTAATACACTTACGTTTTTTCCCTTCTCTCTATTACAGCCAGTATGCAGTACGTTTGACGTCAGGTTAGGTTAGGTTAGGTTAAGGGGGCAGTTATCATTGCCTTTTTGTATATCAAATACCTTCCAAGAAAAACAACCGGGACATTAATATCGGTCACCCTGTATATCTTAAAATGGTTCTATTGTCTTAAAATCAGAATTAATACACTTACGTTTTTCCCTTCTCTCTATTACAGCCAGTATGCAGTACGTTTGACGTCAGGTTAGGTTAGGTTAGGTTAGGTTATGTTAAGGGGGCAGTTATCATTGCCTTTTTGTATATCAAATACCTTCCAAGAAAAACAACCGGGACATTAATATCGGTCACCCTGTATATCTTAAAATGGTTCTATTGTCTTAAAATCAGAATTAATACACTTACGTTTTTCCCTTCTCTCTATTACAGCCAGTATGCAGTACATTTGACGTCATGTTAGGTTAGGTTAGGTTAGGTTAGGTTAAGGGGGCAGTTATCATTGCCTTTTTGTATATCAAATACCTTCCAAGAAAAACAACCGGGACATTAATATCGGTCACCCTGTATATCTTAAAATGGTTCTATTGTCTTAAAATCAGAATTAATACACTTACGTTTTTCCCTTCTCTCTATTACAGCCAGTATGCAGTACGTTTGACGTCAGGTTAGGTTAGGTTAGGTTAGGTTATGTTAAGGGGGCAGTTATCATTGCCTTTTTGTATATCAAATACCTTCCAAGAAAAACAACCGGGACACTAATATCGATCACCCTGTATATCTTAAAATGGTCCTATTTTCTTAAAATCAGAATTAATACACTTACGTTTTTCCCCCTTCTCTCTATTACAGCCAGTATGCAGTACGTTTTACGTCATGCTAGGTTAGGTTAGGTTAAGGGGGCAGTTATTATTGCCCTTTTTGTATATCAAATACTTTCCAAGTAAAACAACCGGGACACTAATATCGATCACCCTGTATATCTTAAAATGGTCCTATTTTCTTAAAATCAGAATTAATACACTTACTTTTTTCCCCTTCTCTCTATTACAGCCAGTATGCAGTACGTTTGACGACATGTTAGGTTAGGTTAGGTTAAGGAGACAGTAATCATTGCCTTTTGTATATCAAATACATTCCAAGTAAAACAACCGGGACACTAATATCGGTCACCCTGTATATCTTAAAATTGTTCTATTTTCTTAAAATCAGAATTAATACACTTACTTTTTTCCCCTTCTCTCTATTACAGCCAGTATGCAGTACGTTTGACGTCATGTTAGATTGAGTTCAAGCAACCGACGCCGGCATATAAACCTACTCCTAATGCAGAACCTTGTAGCGCCTGATCGTGCTTAGTCGTTAGTCGGGAAGCTTGGTCATTGTATCTAGCGTGCATCGTGTAACCGTGGTCACGACCTTGGTTATGGTTAACTATTACCGACCGTTTACTAGCGGTTTTTATCTGTGAATTTCTAAGAAAAATATTGAACCCAACGACCGACGAAGAGGAATTTTGCAAAACTTTGCATGACAGAATGATGATTAGTTTCTTCGTATGTTTTAGTGTAGGCTTACTTTTAGTTGAAAAAGTTGGACGTTAATATGAAATTAAGATAAAAACTAACTCGATTGTACGATAATTTTCCTGTTGTAATATTTCCAAAATGTTATTATCATTTTTATTGTAATTACTTTTTTACGCAAACGTAAAATAGGGAAAGTTATGTGATTAGAAAAAAGTCGGATATATCTAGATTTTGGAATTATATCTGTCTGTCGTATGTGGGAGTGATCTTACAGCAGAAACGTGTCGACCAATTTTGATGAAATTTTTTGTGGTTATATTTTGGAACTTTTTTTTTTTTTTTTTTTTTTTTTTTTTTTTTTTTTTTAATAGATTCCGTAAGTAAAAACAAAGACCCTTATAATTTCACGCGCGTGTCTATCTGTCAGTAAGTCGCAACCCGTCAATACAGACAAGACAGTACATCCTACATATTTCAAACTTTGCATTTATATACTTTGTATTGTCCCACATTATAGGGAAAATATAGCGGTAACAAAAAATGACCTTGGGATAGTTAAAGGCAAAAACTAAGTAGCCTATGTGTGGGGTAACAGATAAAACTGGAAGTTATTCTAATGAGGAATATGTCTGTTGTTTATTTGAAGAAAAACATTATAATTTGGCTTAGGCGTGTTAAATATCCTCCCCCCCCCACAAATTTGAAGTATTAATTTAATTAGTAGTTGATATTTTCTTTCTTTTCGAAAGCAAAGCTTTCGTTGGGATTAGCTGCTTAGGGACTCTTCATTGATTTGACTTTATGTTGTTTAGGTGGTCCGTGGTCGACAATATTAACATTATTCAACCTCCAGCTTTGCTTCCCGCTCCTATATCGCGGGTTGTCTTACCTGACCAGCCATTTTTGACGAATCCTAAATTAACTTACTGTTAATAATTTTGACTTACGCGGAATAGAGAAAGACGAATTGGGATTGTACAAGTGATTAGGACAAAAACCTAATCGGCCATTTTGGTATCACTACTACATATTAATTTTATAATTATGGAGTGCGAGGCCCAAAGCCCCAAAGGGTCGTACTCTTCCAAAATAAAAAGAACTAGCCACTCATTTGGGTGGAGTTACGCCAAATTCCCAAGTCTCTACTGATGGGTCCATTTGTCAGTGCGCGTGGCTTGATATGGCACGGCGGGAAAGAAGGGGAGTGGTTATCGCTCATTTCCAAAAACATGTGGTCCCGCGCGCCGCGCCGGACGTAGATTATTCACTTGTCTTCAATGTAGCTTCGAGTTGTTTGTAAACATCATGTTTCTATATGCACTACAAATCTTGTAAACTGTAATTATGTGTCGCGAAAGGTAGACAAACATAGTTGGGTGAGCGAGCCCTACTTTTACAGAACGGCTAGTAGCGTCAAAGCCGCGTCACTACTCTAAACGATGCACGCACTCTGCGCTCAGCATAGCCGTTGGGCTTGCTTATGAAGGAGACCTTGAATACCTGTCGACGGAGCGCCTTACACCCAAAGATAGGCAACTCATCGTACCTTTAAGTAAAGTAAGGGGAAGACACGGCCATCACAACTTTTCAAGTTATCTTATCAAAGAGTTTCTCATCATCTAAATTCCACAATTTTTTTCCCTTATATAACAGTTGATTTTGAACTAAAATTCAGTAAAATTATACGTTATTTAGTCTCATTTTTTTTTTGTAATTATGTGTTGAATAAAAATATTTTATAAAGTGAAACCCTTTAGGTGACTTATACGGGTTGCTTGAGGGTAGGTCACCGGACACCCTAATCCTCTGCACTTGTGTGAGTGAACAACATTTCTTTCCAGTTTGATGCTAGTATAATCCTCTAATACTCTAATAGTGTCAGGGTAGGAACAGAACAAGAGTTGATCAAGAGAGACTTGATAGGGAGAAAAGAATACTGGAGATCTAACGCTATCAGTATTGGCACGCCTGTACTCATAATCCTTGAGATTTAATGTGTTTTCTTTAACTCACAAAATCTGAACTCTGTGTCTTATACAAGTGATGTTATTTAACATTGAACTATCCATGAATATGCAAATCGTAATCTCTATACAATTATCTGAAATTGTTTTGTTTACTTAACACACTTATTTAAATATGGTAATAGTATTGTAGTTACATGTAGATAATAAATTTAAATAAATAAGGTATATCTCTTGTTGTGTATAGGCTAAAACCCTCCGTTATCATCGTCTTATAAAAAGAGCATAACATAAAGTCCTGGAATAAATAGCGTTTGGGTCGAATGAGAACAAGAGTTGGTCAAGAGAGACCTGATAGGAAAGTGGTAGATCCAGTTCAGTTCCTTCGGGATTCCCACCCCTCGTACTAATTACAACGAGTCTCTGAGGGCAATAAAAAATATAAATAAATCTGGGAATACGTTTTATGTTCCATCAGCAATATTTATTAGAAGTCTGACCACACTACTCATGGCTTAGAGTAGAGAGTTGTGTTTTTGTGGTAAAGTTGGCAACACAATTTACGAGTTCTCTTAAAAGGGCTGCAAATAAACGGGGGATATAGAAGCAAAGACTATATCATTTGGACGGCGTACAATACGCTATACTAATGGAAATATAAGAAGGATAACTTGACCGTCCATTGTTTATGGTTTGTGTCGGTTTTTCCAATAAGTATTTATTAACATATTTTACTTTTTCACGTGTACGTGGTTTCTTTTGTTTATTTTTTTCCTTTCGGTTGTCATCGTTTTAATAAGAAATAGAAGAAACGAAGGTGAAATAAAAACTTGTAAACCTCGAATACTGTCAGTATCGGAAGAGAACAAGAGTTGGTCAAGAGAGAGATCTAACACAAGACTACATGATTAACGGGTGAAAACGCTGTACTATTCTCGAAGTAAACGTTAGGAGGGCAAATCTCAGGTAGCTGGCGATTCGGAGGCAAAGTCAATGTTTGTGGAACGGTGTTATTTTCCGACGTAATCCACCTCTTCCTCTATCGCCCCGCACCGGGCACAAGTGCCTTCTTAGGGGCTGTTCCACTATAGCATAGTAAAAGACGGGATGTGCAAAACATAGATGAGGAATTTAGTTTTAGATGTTATATCTGTTTTGAGAGAGCCCCTGATTTCAAAATAGTTTTAGGAATGATGTATGGGGTCTGTTAGGAATCAAAATGGATTCCAGTATGTGTTCTTTTATTTCAATTAAACATTAGTGGTTCAGTTTGCAGTTGTATGTCTTTTTATTATTAATTTTTTGAGTTCTAAACGGTTAAAACAAATGTTACACTATTGTTACTAGAATCCAGAATAACTCCAACTATTGTGAACCTGATTCTACGTTAATAATCTGACTGAATAATTACAAGGGATTCTTTACATGACGTTTGCCCCCTTGGAAGCTCTCTAGCTATCTTTCTCCATAACCTTCCAGCGATCCTCCACTTGGTTTATTCACACCCAAGGGTTTATACAACTGCCCTCTTCGTGACATCCACTTTACTTGCAATGTAAACGATTTCATCAGTTTTCCAGGTCTTTTACAATAATAATTGTTGTCACTCTGATTTCTTCAAAAGAACTTAGACTATATTTGTAACCAACTCTATCCCTAATTCCTAACAGGTTTGTGTCGTCATCTACCCCCCCCCCCCAACCAATTTTTTTCAAATTTCATATATGTACATATTTTGAAATTATCTAGAGACGTTGATTATGTTGACCATTTTTAATTTGAGCTACCTTATTTTTAAATCGGATCCACCGATTTCGGTCAAATCTGAAAATTAATAATGACCCAAGATTCTTCATTTTTTTTAAAAATAAAAACATGATCAGTTGATAAGAATCTTCTACTTATAGTGAATACGAGCATGGGAGTCTAGCAGGATGTACACCTTTTTTATGTAGTCTTGGGTTAGATCCCTTCCTTTCATCTTTCTTTGTGGTTAGATGGAAGAAAGGACTGGGATAGTACTAACATCTCCACAAAAATAAATAAACTCATTAGCTATTCTGTTCTATTCTCTCTACTCTTTTTATTTGGTTATTTTTATACAGGATGTCCCGTAAGTAAGCTGCCAAACTTTAGGAAATGATTCTGTGGGTCAGGATAAAGAAAAAACTTTAGAGTATTTTTTTTTTAAAAACGCATAATTTTTCAGATTTTTTGTGAAGTTAATGATTTTTCAGATATTTAATATTGTATGTTTAAACAGCCGCCATTTTGAAAATATACCAAATATAAAGTCTTTATTTTCAGTACACATATAAAACGTAACGTACTAAATGCGTATACTAAATCTGAATTCATCTTTTCTATTTTCAAAGTTATATTTTTTTTAGTGAAACAAAATGGCGGATATCTGGAAACTAAAGGTTTTCGAAAAAAAAAAACTAAATTTTTATTTTATCCAAACTTACAGAATAATATCTTATAGTTTGACAGCACCCAGAAGGTTTCCTAACCTAACCAAATTTATACATAATATTGAATACACACTTTATTGTTCTGGAGCCCAATATAAAACAATGTCCTTTCCAGATGGTCTCAAACAAATCTTCGTCCTTGTTCCTACGGCGCTACTTGATTAGGAATCTAACAAATCTCTGGTAAAATACTGTCCTTAATACACCCTAACAATGTTTCAACTGTTCTGTCAGGTCAGGTTGTATTTATGTCAATAGAAAATTGTTTACGAGTGGCAGTTGTCTTCTTGAACAGACTCGAAAAATGTAATTTAGAATTATTTATAGTTATGAGGTCCCGTAGGGTCCAGTTACCAATACGAGCGTAGCAAGTGAATACTCCTTCACATATACAGCTTCGAGGCCCGTTGGGGCGTAGCCGACTTCAAGAAAATTGTACCGTGCAGAATTACAACGCTCATAAAACCTGTGTAACTTACTCTACTGGTTCTCAATTAAACATTTCCTACAAAGCCCCAACATTACATTCATAGGATCTCTTTGATATTGTTTATTGGCGCCCAACGATTCGTTTTACAACACTTTAAATGTTTCACAGTCAATCAATCACTGCCATGAATTGTTACTACAAATAATTTACTATCAGACAATAGTTCTCTGTTTAACAGCAGAGATAACAACATGACAGCACGCTCATGTTTTTATCTTATCTCTGCCGGTTTGATCGTGGGACGGCACGGGACATTGGGGAATTACAGAGCAAATTGCTTTGAAAGTCATTCAGCAAAGTGTACAGAATGAATCTTGTTTTAATGGATATTCAACAGAGCAGTCGTGGAACTTCCGGTTTCCTTGAGCTGACCGTTATAACGGTATAGCACAACTCCATCTTGGTTCCGGTGGATTGCTCAAATCCAATTCCTCAATTAAAATGAAAGTATTCGGGGCGGTGACATCATAGGGTGGTGTGAGTGTGTCTGCAAACCTTGACAATACAGATTACATGGTCTGTTTCTAACGTCAGCCATTTTTTATTTTCTCAACCCCCCCCCCACTTTAACTTTTGTATGAGCTTAAATATAGCCAAAGTCTTTTGGGACTGTTAACTAGGTTATCTGATTTTCCTTTTATGATAGTTTGGTATTTTGTACCTCCTCTTAAAGGGGGGATGCTCAAAAATTTCAAATGAGAACCAGCATCTTATGTCATTATAAAAGATAAAATTAACAGTGCTCAGAAATATTGTTTTTAACGACCCTAAGGAAAATAGCGTCAAAGTCTACTTGAGAGTTTTTAATTATAAAATCGCTAAATAAGTGAAATAAGAATACTAAAATCGTTAGACTTCTCTGAGAGATGTATTTGACGTTGAACTAAATTTTACTTGTCCCCCAAAAAAAATGAGGTACTTTTGGGGGACATTCAAAAATACAAAAATTGAAACACATTATGTGACATTAAATTTAATTGGTTTTTAAGGTAAAATTAAAGACAACAAATTTCACTTTTAACTTTATTGAAAATATTATTTAAAAATGTGACTTTTCCCAAAAAATATTTTCAGTTAGTAGTTAAGCAGTTTGGAAATATGTTTACATAAACGTTTTTATTAGTTTTGATGTGAAGAATAAATTCCTGAAGTTTTGAAACTCTGGTTGGAAACACTCTGATCGTGACACGTTGGCAGCCACAGGAGGAGGAGAGGAGGGAGAAGAGGTTCATTCAGAAAACCTGTGTAATAACTGTTTTAAACAAACCCCTATTGGATAAGATCTCTTGATATACCAATACAATTTAACATTACGTACAAGGCCTAAGAAACATACTTTTTATTACATTTAGAGGATCTGCATGTCAGTCATGGATTTATTCGCGAGAGACAAGTAGACCGTGAAACAAGTGCATTTGTTCAGGCAGGAGAAGATTACCACGTCTGTATCTGGCTGTATGTTAATTATGCGTTAATTTTATGCAAATCTGTAGTTCTTACAGGTTTTTGTGTTGTGTTAACTAAGAAACTGCAGTCTATTGTAATTTGATGATGACGAGAAAGTGGAAAATACACCCGTCCTTGAAACACGAGGCTAAATGTATTTATTTCCTTACAGGCAATCCTTGCTGAGTGTGTTCCAAATTAAATGATTTATATCTTGGATAATTCATTCACCAAACACTTGGTTAACTAAAGTGATTTTAACGCGAGGGTAAGAACGATGACTCTCGATGGAAATTGAAATTTTTTGAGACATTTATTTTCAAGCTTTACAAAGATTTTTATTATTATACATTTTTCGGACATTTGCCATCATTTGTGTGTTAGAAATCAAAACACGACGTTTCGGGAATAAGAATCAATTCCCGTTATCAAGTGACTAAAAACTAAAGAAACATGAAACTAGAAACTAAGCCTATGTGATAAGTAAAATTAAATAAGAATACCACCAACCTTAATATCTAAGCATGCATCTCAGAGCTGAAACTGAGAAGTCAAAAACCACTTTGATTTCTAACACACACAAATGATGGCAAATGTCCGAAAAATGTATAATAATAAAACAAATAACTTTACAAAGATGTTTTCAAAATTTAATCGTACTTACAAAAAACTAAATTTTGATTTTCCAAAAAATATACTTTTAACTTAGAAACAAAGCCCTTCGAAGGATCCGACCTAACGATGTGATCACCGTTTTGTCAAAATACCAGTTAAATTATGAAAAGTGAAATGAACAGATGGATGACGTTTTTAAAAAATTTATTGTCTCAAAAACAGCACAAGTGATTTCTGAATGATTTTTTTGGGGTTTTTCACGATATTAATTTTTTTTTAAGGCGAAAAAACATCTTAGGCATCATCGCCTTATAAAAAAAAGAGGAAGAAAATAAAATAAAAGACCACTTAATCCTTGAATAGCGTCAAGAGTTGGTTTAGAAAGATGAAAGAGAGGGATCTAACCCAAGACTACATGAAAAAAGTGTGAGGTTTAGCTAGGTCCCTTCATACCAATTCCATACTTACTATATTGACCCCCCTCCCTAAGGGTGCAATTTAGTTGTAAACCGTAATTTTCATTGTTGTTGTTTTGATTTGAATCAAACATTCACATTTTATCAAGCGTTACTTAAAATAGCTTACTTCTATTTTATGATATTTGTCCATAATAGTTCATTTTCCTGGCGTTTTTGATGGAAACGGTGACTAGTAGTTTTAATTGTCAATATATTTTGTATAATCAAATAGTCCTGTGATGTAACTAAATTATGCTCATATTCAAAATTTCCAAAACTACTTTCTTCAACTTAAATCATTTTTATGTAAAAAAAAAAATAATAAAATAAAAAAATTAAATAAATTTTCCTATTGTACGTACATGTGAAAAAAATAAAAACCTAAGTTATAATTTTAGAATATTAATCTTATCTTGATTGGTGTGGGGGGGGGGGGTACCGAAGGAAGTTTTTTGCACAGGAATGCTACGAACTGCACAAATTCATTATAATCGGTCGAGGTAATAAAGTCGTTATCAAGACCGTGACAAGTTATTACAATAATTATAATTACTAATTAGTTGTGGTTGGAAATAATTAATTTGACAAATAATAATGTTTAGGTTTACAGCTCGATTCAAATTATATGCAGCCTCCGTTCTGGCTGATGTAGACTATAAGCGTGGAAATGTAAGAAGACATTCTGGATTTGTAGGTTAGGGTTAGGTTAGGTTAGGTTAGGTTAGGTTACAGCTCGATTCAAATTATATGCAGCCTCCGTTCTGGCTGATGTAGACTATAAGCGTGGAAATGTAGGAAGACATTCTGGATTTGCAGGTTAGGTTAGGTTAGGGGTGTCCTGACTATTGCGTATGTGAGGAATTGCAGGTGGACGAAACCCAAGTAGACAACTTCAGGGGGGGGGGATAATTGCGTACCGTGTATTGACGTTTATACAGGGTGATTCAAAACTTGGGTGTGATAATTCGGGAACGATTCTATACTTAAATATAAGAGTAAAAAGTTCATATAAAAATAGGTCTGGAAATGATTTGTTTTTCGATTGTCCGCCATTTTCTGTTTTTAGAAAAATACTATCTTTGAAAGTAGACAGATATATTGAGTAAAGATTTGGTAACCTTTTACAGTTACATCACAAAACCAAGACTATCCTGCATTGACAAAATGGTGGAGGTTTAAAATATTTAACATCTACTTCCTCTAAAAGCAACGGTTTTCATCTTTCATCGAAAAACAAAACGGTTTTTTTATTTTTTTAGTAGTTTTTTTTTTTTAAATTTAATTCCTACCTGGATCTACACTTTTTTTCACGTACAATTGGGTTAGATCCCTCTCTTTCCTATAAAGTCTCTCTTGACCAACTCTTGTTCTTTTTCGACCCCTGAAGCTATTAGAGTATTCAAGGGCAATGGAGACTTTGTTCTTTCCTTATAAAGCGATGATGACCGAGAGGTTTTTCACCTTTAAACAACAAGGAAGATATTAAAACAAAACTCCCCCAACATATTTCTACCCTTATTATGTACAGCGTATTTTACACAGATGTACATTTATCGTCTCGAGCGGAAAAGGGTTTCTAGTTAAGGAACGGAGCAACTTTTCGACTTAAATATACAGGGTGTCCCATAAATAAAGTGCCAAACTATTGGAAAAGGTTATATGGGTCAAAATAAAGAGAAAATCACGAATATTTTTTTCTCCAAAAACGCCTAGTTTACCAGATATCCGCCATTTTGTATTTTTCAATTTTTTTTCAACCGATCTTTATAAAACTCGGTAAGTATGTTTAAATAAGAGACCTAATGTAGAAAAAAAAATTCAACTTGGTCCAATTTAAAATTTCAATATTTCGGCCATTTTAAACTTTTAATCTAAAATGGCGGGAAAACGGTAAAAAATACAACAATTTACTAAGAACAATTTTTTTTATAAAATTTTATTTTCAATCTGTCAACACCAAAAACATGAGAATCGAACAAAATACAACCGAGATACATTGAAATGTGTGTTAACACTGCGATGCTACTAATGGTTAAATTTAGGAACGCGGTAGCGTTCCGCTCTACCAAATCTTCCTCGCGGGCTCAATCATAATGAGTAGGGTTGTTGCAAACTGAGTTCCCTAACTTCATCTACACTTTGCTTCACGTAAAGTTGGGTTTCTTATCAGGTCTTCCTTGACCAACTTTTGTTCTTTTACGACCCTGAAGCTATTAGAACATTCGTAGGGGTGGGTCTTTATTTTATGTTCTTTTTCCAATATTTTTCATCTGGTGATGATGACGAAATAAGAGCTTTTCACCCTGTGTCTCGGGGTTTCGTAATTACACGAATATGTACGTTCTAAGGAGGTCTGTGTTCGAAATGACATCCCTTTTTGTCATCGTAGAAAGGAGGGGTTGGTATCATTACACGCAGTAAAAGGGAGAGATGAATTTTCTCATAGATACGATCGGTGCGCATTTCATAGATTCGGGTTACCATAAGACGGAATTCGATAGTTAGAATTTATGAAATTATTACATCTGAACTGCCTCTTGGCAATGACTTCTTACATTTCCAGTGGTATAGTGTCTTCTCTGACCGTGAAATGAGTTTCATGCAGTAATTGTAATGATTGTGGTATACAGTAGTTGTGATGGTGGCAGAATCATTAAACGCGCATCCTAGACAAATACAGAATCTAAGCAACCAAATTGTACCCTATGAAACTCGCACGAACTTGGTTATTTTGTTTCTTATTATACTCAGTTTGATATTTAGCTGACAGTGAATATGAGATTGCACTATTAACCGACTTAAAAACATCGAGCTAAAACAAATCGGCAGATTTTCTAAATGTAATTCTCAAATTTAGTTTCTTAGGTTGTAGGAAAATTGTTAGTTCCAAATTGTACCTTATGAAACATGCACGAATAGTAATTTTGTTTCTTAATATACTCAGTTTGATATTTAGCTGACAGTGCGCATGAGATTGCACTATTACCCGATTTAAAAACATCGAGCTAAAACAAATCGGCAGTTTTTCTAAACGTAATTCTCAAATTTAGTTTTTTGGGCTGTAAGAAAATTGTTAATTCCAAATTGTACCTTATGAAACATGCACGAATAGTAATTTTGTTTCTTAATATACTCAGTTTGATATTTAGCTGACAGTGAGTATGAGATTGCACTATTACCCGATTAAAAAACATCGAGCTAAAATAAATCGGCAGATTTTCTAAATATAATTCTCAAATTTAGTTTCTTGGGCTGTAGGAAAATTGTTAGTTCCAAATTGTACCTTATGAAACATGCACGAATAGTAATTTTGTTTCTTAATATACTCAGTTTGATATTTAGGTGTCAGTGCGTGTGAGATTGCACTATTAACCGATTTAAAAACATCGAGCTAAAACAAATCAGCAGATTTTCTAAATGTAATTCTCAAATTTAGTTTTTTGGCTGTAAGAAAATTGTTAGTTCCAAATTGTACCTTATGAAACATGCACGAATAGTCATTTTGTTTCTTAATATACTCAGTTTGATATTTAGCTGACAGTGAATATGAGATTGCACTATTACCCGATTTAAAAACATTGAACTAAAACAAATCGGCAGATTTTCTAAATGTAATTCTCAAATTTAGTTTCTTGGGCTGTAGGAAAATTGTTGTTCGAAATTGTACCTTATGAAACATGCACGAATAGTCATTTTGTTTCTTAATATACTCAGTTTGATATTTAGCTGACAGTGAGTATGAGATTGCACTATTACCCGATTTAAAAACATCGAGCTAAAACAAAGTTGTTAATGCCATCATACGATGTAAAAAGATTTTCTAAATGTAATTCTCAAAAATTTGGTTTCTTGGGCTGTAGGAAAATCGTTAGTTCCAAATTGTAACCTACGAAACACGTATGCACATGGTCATTTTGTTTCTTAATATACTCAGTTTGATATTTATCTGACAGTGCGTATGAGGTGGCACTATTATCCGATTTAAAAACATCGAGGTAAAACTAAGTTGGTATCGCCATCATACGATGTAAATAGGGGGGGGGGGGATAATAACTAACACTCTAAATTTAGCCTAGCGCTAACATATTAATTGTTTCTTCAAATAAACATATATATTCGTAATCAGAATAACTTGTAGTTTTATTTGATACTCCATACATAATATTTTCAAAAAATAATGTTTAACTCTATTGTTTTTGTCCTTTAAATACTCCAAGGTCATTTTTTTGGTTACCGCTATATGTTTACTATAGCGGTAAATGCAAAGAATATATATAAATGCAAAGTTTGAAATATATAGGATTTATCGTCTCTTGTCTGTGTAGACTGGTTGCGACTTACAGACACGTGCGTGAAATCATAATGGCCTTTGATTTTACCTACGGCTCCTGAAAACTAACGACAATTCTGTTTTTTTTTTGTATTTTACAAAATACTCGGAATGTACCATTCTTTACATGCGATTTTTCTTGGTTTGTATCAATTTTTTTCAAAATTTGGTCGAGATAAATACTTTTTACTAATGACTTTTTTTTTTCCTTTTCTTTTTTTTTTTCTTTTTTGGTGAGATGGAAATAAATACGTGTTCTAAAGGTCTGTAGGAACCCCATTTGAGAAACATTCGAACAAAAACAATAAGAGCCCTGATTATGGGAAGAACCCTCGATTTTTTAGCTATCGAAAGATGTATAAAAATGTTTCTAAAAATATCAGATTCGATTCACAAGTTTGAGTGTCACTGTTTTGGCTTCAGACAGACGGACATTTCAAAAAAAAAAAAAATTTTAAGTCAGGCGTCTCTTATAAACAAATATTTTTACGAAAAACTCACAATTTAAAACTTCTCTATGTTATACAGGGTGATTCAAAATTTCACGGCAATATTTCGGGAGATAATTAATTCTTGAGTTAAAAATAAGAAAAATGTTTATTTAAAAATATGATCCGGGAACGCTTTGTTTCCAGTCAATTTTATGTTTTTTTTTTAAGTTTATAATATATTGAGTGAAGATTTGGTGTACGTTGTATATAAGTAACTTTTTCTTAAAGACTTCAAAGGCGGTTTGCCTGTGCATCTCAGGGTGCTTTAGAAGTATACTTACAGTAGCATTCTTATATTATAGGTTAATTCCGTCAGACAGTCCAAATTTCATTCTTGTAGATGATCGGTTTCGACAGTTAAACCGTCATCGTCAGATCAAAAGTGAAGTCGCCCAGTCATATGAAAACTTGTTGAGTACTTTACGATATTTTGGATCTGATGATGACGGTTTAACTGTCGAAACCGGTTACCTACAAGAATGAAATTTGAATGTCTGACGGAAATCTTAAGGTAACGTACAATATATTCATTGAATACACAATCCAGGAGGCTACACCAAACATTGTTTCAGCATAATTGCTGGAGCAAATTTGGCGGCTTATTGAATAGAATACACTGGTATGTGGGGAGATAACTGTTGGAGTAAAGGACAGGACACCTTTAGGAAAGACGAAGCAGATGATTATGTAATAACAATGAGAAGCGATTACATAAGTAAAAAGGTTTCATGGACTAAACTATACCAGTCTATGTCACTATCCAAAGTAGAGATGTTACTATCTGTTATTTAACGGTAACAGTTCTAAATGCTACTGCTACTTGAAAATAACAGTTATTTTTAGTTGTTATTTACTGTTACTGTGATTTGCTGAACTGCTATTTGTTTTTAGCGGTATTGCAGGCTTACCGTTACCGATCACAGAAACACTTTAACAGTCTATAAATGTTCATATCAGTTATTAAAATGTTTGGAAAATATAGAATTAAATATTTTGAAAAAGATTAAAATAAAATATATATGGTATATGTTAAATATTAGAGAAAAAGTAGTTAAACAGAATTGAAATAATTTTTTATGTTTTATAATTAATAAAAAAAAAAAAAGTTTATTTAATAATAGTACACGTTTAAACTTTCGATATAACTTTACACTTAAACTATACTGTTCACTTATTCAGTAGTAAAATAATAAAACTGAAATAAAGATGTTACTACAAAACTAGAAATAACAATATAAAATATAAACGAAGACAGCGTTAAGCGAATAGGACACAGTAACACAATTCACATCAATACACAACTCAGTTGAACTCAATATAGCAGTAACAGAAATGCACCCTTGTTCTAGGTCTGAAAGTCTAACATATTTTAAATTTTAACAAAGCTCTAACCTAACTGTTATTGCTACTGAACAGCCAATTACAAGCGAGAATCCATAACTTTGACAAAGATCTAACTGTTGTTGTTACTGAACAGCCAATTACAAGCGAGAATCCAAAAGACCAAAACTTTGAATTTTCATCTGGTAGCAGTAGCAAGTGGTGGCATAGCATCATAAATCGTTACGGGCCTACTGCCTGCGGCAATCCGGAGTAACGAAAAGTAACTAAAACTAAAGTAACGGAAACGGACTAAGACTGCAATCACGAGAACATCTAATCACGTTTTGTTAGAGAATAGAGTAGCAGTTATGTTATTGATGTAACATCTCTAATCCAAAAGAGAGAGGACATTGATCACCTATATAGAATACTATACAGATGGTTCATGCACTGACACTGGAGCAAGTGCAGGGGTTTACTGGAAAACAGCCAAAGAAGAGCGAAGCATAGCTCTGGGGAAGTACTGGCGATTTTAGGATGCGCACAACTGTGTCTAGAGGATTTGCTAATGAGCATTGCTAGAACAGTCAGACTGCTAAAGGCCATAACTTTACAGAATGTTCTTCTTCATTGAAATTATTTCTGAAATTGTTTACCCACCTTTTAATAGTATTCCTTCAAGGAACAGCGCCACGACGAGAAACACGGAAATAGTCTCTTTATTTAAAAAAAACTTGGTTAACGAAAGCACGATGTTGAATTGTGAACTGAAATGGCATCACTTGTGTTCCTAATTGATGCAATCGACAAGATAACAGCTGTTTAAAAACTATTGTATTGTACCACATATTATTTTGACATATTTAATTTTGTTTCTGTTTTATCAGAACTATTAAATGTAATTATAGACAAATGTGTCTAGTGAGAGGATTTGCTAATGAGCATGGCTAGAACAGTCAGACTGCTAAAGACCATAACTCTAAACGAATTTTCTTCTTCATTGAAATTATTTCTAAAATTGTTTACCCATTCTTTAATAGTATTCCTTCAAGGAACAGCGCCACGATGAGAAACACGGAAATAGTCTCTTTATTTAAAAAAAAACTTGGATAACGAAAGCACGATGTTGAATTGTGAACTAAAATGGCATCACTTGTGTTCCTAATTGATACAATCGACAAGATAACAGCTGTTTAAAAACTATTGTATTGTACCACATATTATTTTGACATATTTAATTTTGTTTCTGTTTTATCAGAACTATTAAATGTAATTATAGACAAATGTGTCTAGTAAGAGGATTTGCTAATGAGCATTGCTAGAACAGTCAGACTGCTAAAGACCATAACTCTAAACGAATTTTCTTCTTCATTGAAATTATTTCTAAAATTGTTTACCCATTCTTTAATAGTATTCCTTCAAGGAACAGCGCCACGACGAGAAACACGGAAATAGTCTCTTTATTTAAAAAAAAAACTTGGATAACGAAAGCACGATGTTGAATTGTGAACTGAAATGGCATCACTTGTGTTCCTAATTGATGCAATCGACAAGATAACAGCTGTTTAAAAATTATTGTATTGTACCACATATTATTTTTTGTTTCTGTTTTATCAGAACTGTTCAATGTAATTATATTGATTGTGTTGTTTCTATGTTATAGGGGACCAACGGGCCCCGGGCCCCTGCCTCACCATACCCCAACAACCCCGGCAGCGGTAGTGCAATGAAAGGGGGTGGGCCCCGGCCCGCAGTCACTGGTGGTATGAATGCTTCTTTACCTGGAGGTGGTACGCCGTACAGAGCGGGAGTAACGTGGGGTACAAATCAGCCTCCATATACCCCTAACCCTACTCAGATCCGCTATACACCTTACACACAAGGATACAACTCTCAACCTTCGGTGAGTATTTCCAGTGGAACCTTCACCTTATACTGACCAAATCCCGCAGTGTGTTCGCGGTCACCAGTCAATTAGTAACATAACTATCACGCAACAAACTCTCATCCATAAAGTCTGTCGTACACTTTCACATTAACTGAGGATTCTCCCATGTCCTCAGTGAATACAGGGTGTGGCAATTAGGTACCTTATCTGGACCTACACCGGTACATTCCTCTACGTCATCTTTCCAAACAGTTATTTTTTAACCAACTCTTGTCTTTTCGACTCTATTCGAAGGCTAAATGTCTTTATTGATCCTGTTTTTCGCTTTTTCATATAATGCGATGATAACCGAGAGGTGATCTTTAAACAGAGTGAAAACAATTGAAGTGACGTAGGCGCACAAAAGGTCAAGGAAATTTAGTTGGAATAAATATTCAGAGGAAAACCGCGAAATGAATGTCATTTCCGACATCATGTTTACACAAACTTTTAATATTTCCGTGATTACAGAAAGTTATAAGTCAAATCAGGTCAGCTATAGCAAAGAATGTCTGATAAAACCACTCATGATATTTAGTGAACTTGTTCTAATCTTGTGTTTAACTTTTCTTTATACAAGACTGGATGAAAAATAGGTGTAGATAGGATCCCTTGAGATTTTTCTCGTCCCAACACTGAGCACCTGAGGGTTTTACGTATGAAAACTTTGGTTCGTATTTCCAATGTGATGACGTATGAAAATTCGATTTATGGATAAACTTGTTTCGCTTCTGCTGTAGAAGTGTCCTCGGCGTAAATTGAATTTCTTTAAAATCAAGATTTAATGACGGAGGATCCTTCAAGTACTGTCAAGGGAAGGAAGTACAACGTTTGAAGAAATCTAAATTTTCGTACGTTGCAGACGCAATCGATTGTAATCACATTCTTATAGTAAAAGGACGAGCAATAGGAACACATTTGCATGCATTAATGTACAAGCAACTTACAATTCGAGAGAGTTTACCAGCGTGGATTGGTTTCGTACACTACGCTCGATTTGTAGAATCTTGTAACGGAATGCATTGTTGTTTGTAGGTTCGATTCTCCTTCTAGAAAGCAGAAATACTCTTTCCATTCTTTCGAAACAATTATTTTGTTCCCAGTTTTTGTTATGTTAGGTTAGGTTAGGTTATGTTAGGTTAGGTTATGTTATGTTATGTTATGTTATGTTATGTTATGTTATGTTATGTTAGGTTAGGTTATGTTAGGTTAGGTTAGGTTAGGTTATGTTATGTTAGCTTAGGTTAGGTTAGGTTAGGCTATGTTATGTTATGTTAGGTTAGGTTATGTTATGTTAGGTTATGTTATGTTAGGTTAGGTTAGGTTAGGTTAGGTTATGTTAGGTTATGTTAGGTTATGTTATGTTAGGTTAGGTTATGTTATGTTAGGTTAGGTTATGTTATGTTAGGTTAGGTTATGTTATGTTATGTTATGTTATGTTAGGTTAGGTTGTTAGGTTAAATTTTCGTTATGTTAGGTTAGGTTATGTTATGTTAGGTTAGGTTAGGTTAGGTTAGGTTATGTTATGTTAGGTTAGGTTGTTAGGTTAGATTTTCGTTATGAAGGATTTTTTAAAAACCCGTTTAACTGCACCACATCTTTTAACACCACGAGAAAATCTTTTATTTCACAAATTTCAACTGGTTTTCATTTATTATTGTATTTGTAGCCATATCCAATTGCTATTGTATAATAATATAATCTTATTTATACTTGCCTTAGCAATTCATTTTTAGACGTTTTCACTGTTTACAGCTGTTTCAACTATTCATTTCAGGCATCATCAGAACTAATATTGCAAAACACTTTTCTCGTATTTACACTTATTAACATATTAATATCACATTAAATGCACAAACAAAATAAAACTATAATAAATAGTTATTTGTGCAACTAGTGAGCAAAGTGGCACTTTTTTAAACGAGAGAAAAATGTTATTTTATCGAGTTTAAAAAAGACACTCTGCTCACGAATTGCACATTATACTTTGTCTACGGTTGTTATTTTGTGACAAATAAAAAAATATACTTCAGCAGTAACACAATTTAATAAAACATTAATTTAATACAATAGTGTTCAACCTCACGTCAAAACTGAGGTTATTTATGAATATTACAAATAACTTAGGTGTATTGTTGAAGAAACTCGGCAAACGAAAAATACTCTCCGTGTACATACACTGTCAATCATCTTTATGAATAATTACTTCCTTTTTCAACTTTAAAACGTTGTTTTGTTGTTTATTTATGTTATTTTACATGTAAGAATTAATCTAACATACATACGGGACATTTCCTGTATATTATAAATCAATACAATAAACTTAACCTAAATTTCGTTTTTTTTCGGTTGCCATTCGGAGTGAGCAAAGTAGTGGGCAAAGTGAAACTGTTGAGAAATCAGCTGTTTTGCAAACTAATTTAAATGAACAAAATGCCACTTTGTCAACAACTGTAGACAAAACATATTACGACACTTGGTCAAGCATCTGAATCACTTGTTAAGTTTTTTCGAGTCACAGTTGTGACTGTCATCAATTCTATTAAATCTCATACTGTAAAATATATGTTCAAACTAGGCAGTCATCAATGGTTTTCATTATTTGCTTCCAGATTTACCGTGTCTGAATTGCCATACTAAATAAGAGCGAGACAAGAGAAGTTAAATGACTGTCTATTATTCGATTTTTCATTGTTGCTTAACAAGGAAATCATCGCCTTGTTAGTTAAGGGAAAAACGTTAAATAAATAAAAACCCCCCTTCGTCTTTGTATACTCGAATAGCATCAGAGTTGGAAAAGAAGAATTGATCAAGAGAGATCTCAAAGGAAGGATGAAAGAGAGGGATCTAAACAGAGAGTACATGACAAAGTGTACATCCAGCTACAGGCTTCGGGATTGCCACCCGTAATCATTTCTGGTGATCGTAATTACACTCGTAATAAAAAACACCCTCATGGTGGAAAAGAAAACGGTGACTTCATATTGATAAGACATTTGGATAGATGTTCCGCGGAGGGTCTGCTTATATTGAGTCAATCTTGAAATACCTTAGCTGGATCTATACTTTTTTTCATGTAGTCTTGGGTTAGATTCCTCTCTTTGAGGTCAACTCTTGCTCTCTTTTGAACCTTACGTTAATAGAGTATTCGAGGGTTAGGGGGTCTTTTTATAAGGCATTGAAATAAATGCTAAATGCTCATTTATCATCCCGAGAGTGAACATACTGTGAGATTATAATTATTGGTCTGTAGTAACTTTGTTTTTCACAATCTGGCAACGCTGCTTTCGTGGTGTTTTCTGGATAGATGACATTACCTCTTGTCAGGGGTAGTTGATGACCGACTGGCAGCCAATCTAAGCTACGTTGCCGATGTTTATTCCATTATAGATTCCACTAAGCACCACAAAACGACAAAGTGCTCATTTATCATCCAGGGAATGTGAACACACTGTGAGATTATACTTGATTTGTCATCACTTTAATGTTCACAATCTGGCAACGCTGTTTTCGCGGTGTTTTCTGGATAAATGACCTTACCTCTTGTCAGGGCTAGTTGATGACCGACTGGCAGCCGATAAAAGCTACGTTGCCGATGTTTATTCCACTATAGATTCCACTAAGCAGTACAAACTGACAAAGTGCTCATTAATCATCCAGGGAATGTGCATATTGCGAACAATCTGAATATTTATTGAGATAAAAACTGAGATTATACTTGATTTTTCGTAACTTCGTGTTTTCACAATCTGGAAACGCTGCTTTCGCGGTGTTTTCTGGACAGATGACCTTATCTCTTGTCAGGGGTAGTTGATAACTTTCTGGCAGCCGATAAAAGCTACGTTGCCGATGTTTATTCCACTATAAATTCGACTAAGCATCACAAAACGTCAAAGTGCTCATTTATCATCCAGGGAATGTGCATATTGCGAACAATCTGAATATTTATTCACAACCAAACTGAGATGTAACTTTGTGTTTTTCACAATCTGGCAACGCTGCATTCGCGGTGTTTTCGGTCACCATTTGACAACACTGCGTTATCTTGGGATAGGCGACCTTACCTCTTGTCTGGTGTAGTTAAATCCAAAGTTACGGCGGACCAAGTATAGACTCGTATGGAGTGGGAACTCTGAAGTTCCTACTCAACTTTATTCACCTCACTGCTCTTGGGGGGGGGGGGGGGATCAGCCATCTAGCGGATATACGAAACTTAATAAAATTCGCGTTCTCTTATGTCATTGCGTGCCGAGGATTAAAGATTACAAAACGTCCAAAGTTTGAGGCGTGTAACAGTCAGTAATTATTAGGCCTATACCGAGCACTGATAGAGAGGGGGCGGATGTCCGGTATAGTGTATTAGTAATCACTGGGCATGCGCATTCACAGCAGGAAATCTAATAGAGGCAGCTCCTCCTACATCTGATTAGGAAGCGAAATGTTATACTGACTTTATTATTAGGACTGAGTTTTGGTTTTGATTATTATTAGCATGAAGTGTGCACGGAACCTAGTTTGGGTGATTTTTCTATTTTTTTTTTCTTTCTTACAAACGTTATGTGGTTAAAATGTATGTCGAGATTTTCCTGCTTCGTCCCTCGAGCAATTTTTTTTTTTTTTTTTTTAATTTTATTATGTCTCTGTTGTATGTGCAGTGTTCTGCAGTCCAAACACAAGGACCTTTTAATCAAATTCGGTGTGACATATTTTTGCCACGTGTCAGAACTTTTTAAGATAGTTCATAACTTAATATTTTTAAGGTAATCGACGTAAAAAAAACACAAAATTACGATTTTTTTTTCTCAATCGGCTGTAACTATTTTGATCAAATTTTGCTCAAATATGAACGTCAATTAAACTTATTAGTCGCCATATTTCTATAAATGCTAGTTCGTAAGTTCTCAGAAGAAAAAAAAATGATACCAAAATTCTATGAAATCGGATTAGATTACAATTCCCAAAATATACTTTTATTTCCTGTTTTATAAGTATACAATGTGACCACCAGAAGCAGCACGGGTAATATAAGATTTCGTAGCAGCATCTCGCTGTTGTTGTGCGATATTTACTCATCTATGTCAGTGGGTAGCGGTGGATGTAATACAGGATATTTTAGTTTTCCCTACAGTTGTGGTTTGATTGGTGTAGCTCGTGTATCACTGAAGAGGACGACCTTGTCGTTGAAACGCGTCTGAAACTTCGGCGTATTTTTTTATGAGAATTGTGTTCTGTATGTTTGTTATACTGTATAGTTTTTCTCATAAGTCAAGCTCAACATTTAATATAGTGGTAACACTGTATTAGTTTTTTTTCATTTCGTTTGGCGCATACGTACTTATTTCGTTTGCAGGAGACAATAGCGGTATTCCTCAGTTTTTTTCAACTCTACTCGTAGCTTCGAAATTACAAATATTACATTGTTCCTTTCTGTTTCACTACAACCTTTTTTTAAATCTTCAAATGAATCCACATCTATATATCTCTTCATATCGCTACTTCTGTTTGAATAATCACCCATTTTGACTCATTTATTGTATAGATTGCAAATAAAGTTATTTGATGTTGATGGATTGTTCATAATATGATTTAATCTGACATTTGTCATCTTTGTGTATATAAAAAGTAATACTCGACGTTTTGATAGTATAAATCAACTCTCGTTATGAAGTGTTAAACCTAAAGCAACACCAATTGGAAACCACCACACACAAAGGACTGTAAGCAACTGACCTGCTTTGAGTTGTTTTGTTAGGTTGTAGATTTCTTTTTAGATTTCTACTTGAGTTTTCTTAATACTCTTAAGTATCACACTTGATAACGAGAGTTGATTTATATTCTCGAAACGTCGTGATTAGTTTTTATAAACACAAATATTAACAAATGACCGATTAAACCATATTAATAATACATTCATAACCTAAATACAGAAACTGACAGGTTTGTCAAATCGCTACAACAAAATAATTCTTACCAACTTAATAAAAACTAAACCAGTAGAGGTAAAGGTAGTATTATGGGCTACCACTTTGTTTTTTCCTTATTTCTGCTCTAGTTTTCATTGTAATTGCCTGTAAGTTGGAAGAAATATACTTTAGTCTCTTTTAATAGATACGGAATATAATTGTAATATAATTTTGATATGTACATATTGTTTTTACATTTTCAGTCAGATGCTACACGATTCCCCTGAAAAAAGTTGTGCTGGTAATATGGGCTACCTGATATGTTTCAATAAAACTCCACATTTTAAGTAAAAAAACAAAGCTTATTATTATTAAAAAGAAATTAACTACATTGAAAACCAATTGGAATATATTTAACTTACTAAAATGGTGAATTTGAAATTATACTAAATATTTTAGGCACACTAAAATTTTTTTTTAACTTAAGACTAAGAGGCAAAACATTTCTTTAATGAAATAATACAAATATCTTTCTATTGAAACCTTACACTAAAGGAGTTCATTTATCTACAAAAATCGCAAATATAATGTTCAGACTCGCATCCCGCACATTCATTATGTGCCCACATTGCGCACATGAAGCACTGCACCCACAGTTCACCCTTGCTGTCTTCTGAGTATAAACTGTCACAGAATATGCAGGTGGCGTCTTCTTCGTTTTCAGGCTTTTTTACACCAATCGGAATTTCTAAATCTGATTCACCCGAATCCTCAGATTGTAGATCACGTTCCTCGTCTGATATCTCAGGGGACAGTTGTAGCTTTCGTTTAAAAGATTTTGTTTGTATTCTTTTTGTTATGTTGTTTGATTTTCTTTTTTCTTCGGGTTCACATTTAATTTGCACCTTTCTTCCCTTAAGGTGTACTCCTTTTGATCCTTTTCCCTTTATTTCTTTTTCTGTACTTTTTTCTTTTGCTTCTTCCAAAGCTTGTTTGTAGGGTGAAGATGTTATTACTGCCGCTTTTATTGGTCTAGGCCCTTTATTAGTTGTCCTTTTCTTTTGCTTCGGAATTGGCCAAATGTCTTTAGGTGAAACAGTCTTTTCATGCATTGGTGAAGAAGACAAAGGTCTACTTGAAGGACCTGCATCAGCCAGGTCTTTAGCGCAAGGTATAAGACTCTGGGCAAAGTTTGATGGTGTGTCTAAACTGCTTTGACTTTCTGGAGGGTGTAGACCTACTATATTTGTTGTTTTGTTTGTTATATTTCTGAGTTTATTCTGCCGCAGAGTTTGAACATCGAACTCTTCCATGTTGGATGGGCCAAAATCAGTGTCTGTAAATATGTTTCGGTTGCAGGGGTAAATTCCAGACACCTTGAATCCATTTACCGCAATTTCGCCTGTTTGGCACATTAGGTAGGCTTTTCCAAAAAGCTCAGCAATATCATACGGCCCAAGTGGCCTGTCACTATGGCGCATAAACTGCCTAATATTTTCGCTGTAATAATGTTTTAAAGGCCCCATAAATGACCTATCTAAGGGTTGCATTTTATGTGTTGTGTGGGGAGGGAGACTAATGATAGTCACAAAGTGTTTCCTAGCAAGATCAACGATTTCAAGATTTTTTGTATGCGTATGATGGCCATCAAGTATAAGAAGAACAGGGCTTTCAGCTGTTGGCTTACTTTTGTCAATGAAGTGAGTAAACCAATCGGTAAATAAATTACCTTGGATCCAACCAGATGGGTGGCATCTTCCTATAGAACCAGGTGGAGAGCTCTTCATCAAAATGTCAGACATATTTTTTCTTGGAAATATCATTAATGGGGGGATGAACGTGCCTCCAGCGCTCATGCAGCACACCACTGTCACCAAAGATCCTCTTTCAGCAGCACTCAAAGCTCCAACTTGGCGTTTGCCCTTGAGACCAACTATACGTGGTACTTTGCTTTGTACTACCGAAATACCAGTCTCGTCCACATTAAATATTCGATCAGGTGGATATGACTTCTTTTCAAACTCTGCTTCTAGAATGTCAAAGAACCCGTGTACTGCATTTTTATTAAAACCATTAGCCCTAGAAAATGATGTTGCAGTAGGTTTAAGAATAGTCAACACATCTTTGTGGCGGTGCATAAAATGGTCAAACCAAGCTCTCCCAGCAATGCCATCGCCAAGAAAAGGGTGATCCACTCCGTTTCTTTCGCATAGTTGATATGCTATACGTCTCACATCGTCTCTTGTAAGACCGTAAAATTTATGTTCCATTGTAACCAAGTATTGGACGAGTTCATCTTCCATCACACTAGACATAATAGGTTTCCTACCTAGCTTTCTAGATACTGCCTCCTCTGGTGGTACCCCAAGATGAGCAAGCCTCTGCAAAGTTGTCCGTGGAACACTAAATTCCTTCGAAGCTTTTAAAAATCCCATTTTCTTTTCAGAAATTGCCTTCAGGGCCGAAATCATACTATCCCTATCCCAGCATTGCCTTATTTTCAATTTCTTTCTTGGATTTAATACTTTTCTTGGCATCTGTAACAAGAAGCACAAGACTTTTGTAGAGGTTGTAATATGGGTTAGTTTAGTTATGTAGCCCATATTACAAGCACAACGATTGCCCATATAACCACCCTCGCCATATTGAAAAACAAACATTTGCCACCAGTCAAAGATTAACAGGAACTGTTATATTTTCTATAGTAATAAAACCTTCTACACTTGTACAATACGTAGCTACTGACACAAAGAATAAATTCCAATAAGTAATCGTAATTATATTGATGTAAAGACTTACCTTTTAAACTTTTGATCAGAGCAAAAATATTAAACAGGTCACTACTCACAGGAAAAGCTAGTAAATGCATCAGCGCACTCTACAGGTTAAAAAAATAACTAATAGAAGTAGTTTGTGTGATATCCAATAGAATGTGCCTGATGCTTTGTCAGATATTGAGGTAGCCCATATTTACACCCCTGGCCCATTATACCACCATTGCCTCTATAACTTTAAAGACCAAACTATTTTTTGTAGCTATCAATATAGTTTTTTTTTACACCATGTAAAAATAGAAATTTATAATTTTGGGGGATTTTTTTTAGAAACGTGAGTACTTGTTATCCCCCCCACCCTGTATTTGAACCCACGGTTATTATATCAAATTCAGATATCGAAAATATGTTGCAGTTTGTAATATATCGAACTTGCGTGAAGTTAGATTGACATTGAAAAGGACTAATCGAAATGTTCTCCCTATGAAAGATATTAGGAAATGCAAAAAATCTCTCAGTTTTTACCCTTATATAAATAAAGACCCCTAGCCCTCGAATACTCTAATAGCGTCACGAACAAAAAGTGTTGGTCAAGATGACCATAGAGAAGTGATGAAAGAGAGGGATCTAATCCAAGACTACATGGAGAAAGGTGTAGATCCAGCTATATACCTTTAGGATTGTCAAGTCCATACTTACCAAAGAGAGGCTTTGATGGTAAATATGTACTTCAGCTGCTCTCTTATAGTGGCAAGCCTATCTATATCTACACCTTTTCTCAAATAGTATTGGGTTATTTTCTTATTATGTCTCTCTTGACCAACTCTTGTTATCTTCCATGGTTGGGGGGGGGGGTTGTTTTATATTCTATTTTGTCCTTTTTTAATAAAACTATGAAAGACGTTGGAAAATGTGAAGATATTTAAAAAAAAAAAAAACACTGGACTATCGATCTTTATATACTTTACAAAATAGCTTTTTCTGTGAAGACCCTCTACTCGGCTAATGCCTACTAAGGAACTAAGTGAGCGTAGAGAAACCCTAGCAAATACTAAGCCACTACTTACATTGATCCTGTTGTTGAAAGCTGAAACAGTTTTAGTTTTCTAAAACGCGACATGCGCATGCGCACTGATACGCTAACAACAAACACGAATTTATGTTTGATATATTCTCACTTGTTAGTAGAGTAGGGAAGGAAATCATTAAAAAAACGATGTCGAGTTGTTTGCGGATGTACGTTTTGAGGTGCTGTCGGTTCCAAAAAGTGGTCTGTCTGTCTGTCGTTTGCGTAATGTTCTACAGCACAAACGTGTTGATTTTAATCAAATTTTTTGTGGGTATAGTTTCGCCAATCTTGTCACATGTTTTCTTAAAATAAAACAAATTTACGATTTTTTTTCTAAATCGGTTACAACGATTTTGACAAAATTTTGTTAAAGTGTAGGTCGACTGTATGTTATTTTAGATTTTTTGTTAGTTTCGATGTATAAAATCTGAAAAAAAATACCCAGTACATCTTTTTCGGGACAACCTGTCTCTATACAGTAACTAAAATTATTACATTCAAATCTATTACTTGAAATAACTTAAAACAGTTGATGTACTACAACGAAAAAACTCTAACTTTTTTAGAGTCAGACTAATTACGCCCCCTATCTTAATTAATACGTAATAGTCTCGAATCCTGAGATTTTTAGCCTACAGGATTCGTTCTCGCGTGACAAAAAGAATAAGTTATCCAATCCACTGGAAGTTTTTGGCTTACTATCTTGCTGGCCTGGATTGAATAACTTCTTCGATAATTTGAGTTGCCCCAGATTACCGGTACCCCCCTTTTTATTTACGACTTCCAGTAACTGTATTTATGATTACCCTATTTCTCAGGGAGAACACGAATTTACTTTATTTTTGAATTTTAATCTCGCAGGTGTGTCCTTAGGAATACCTTTTTGATACAATATATTTTACCCTTTTTTATAATAACGAACCTGAAAATACAACATATAAATGTGTGACCAATTCTAAATAAAACACAGATTTAGAGGAAAAATGAAAAGATTAATTCTTTTAATTAACTGAAATAAAACAACTGAAATAATAAACTTGACACAAGTCAACAAAATAAAATTCAAACAATTTCTCTAATAAAATTAATGGATAATAACTAAATATTTTTCTTTTGAGCAGAAGGCAATTACTTAGGAATTTCTTAAAATTGATATATAGAAAACAAAAATTTCTATTATTTCTGAATTTAAATTATTTAATTTATTAAATTTATTTATTGAAAAAGATTTTTATTCACACATGAGATTGACATTATCTATTTAATATATTTATTTAATTACACACAAAAAAAACTATCTCAGGAAAATCAGTGAGACTCTAAAATCGGGCCAATTTTGCCCTTTAAAAAAGGAAATTTGGATTTTCTCAGACCTTGTCCGCCGTGTTGTCGATCCTGAGTCCTGAGATGCTGATGGTCCTCTGGTGTCTGGTTGGTTGAATTTCGATTAAAGTTGTCTTATATTTTCTCCATGGAGTTTAGAAGGCTGGCTAGTTGTTCGAATCCATTCCCTTCTATCGATCTCGCTGACGCTGTTTTAATACGTTGGCATTGTAACACTTAAACTTCTTCAAACTATTTTTTAAAAGAGACGTTCGGGCATAGTCACCCCTAGCAACTGTTCTAACAAATTTTTTTATGAGAGACCCTTCGGGCATAATCACCCCTAGCAACTGTTCTGCAACTTTTTTACGAGAGAGCCTATGAGATTCGTGCGGCTCTTTTTATAGCCAAAAACTATCGTATATCGATACCAATTTTTTTCCCTCACTGGACCGATACGATATTTCCATTTATGGTGTATTTCTATGCAATTTCTTGATTATTTTTGGTGTAGGTGGTTCAGTTATTTCTTCTTAATTTATTTATTATGTTTACTGTTTTTAAATTGTCCTTTTTAATCACTTTGTTCTAATTAATCCTTTAATTTATTTTTGCTGTAATAGCCCAGTCAAATAAGGTTTTGTGTCGGAACTAATTAGTGAAAAGCTGATTTTTTCATAGATGTTAGTTGATTATATAAGGTATATTTTCTGAAAAGTCCCCGCCCCTCCCCCTCTTGCTTACCCCCCTACAAGTTCCTTTTTGTAAGACTTTATTATTTTATCAATATCTACGAGATAAACAGCGATAGAATCATTTTAATTTCAATATTGTAATCCTTAAAGTATTCTCTAAAAAAAATGTTCATAGTGTGTAATCGATAAATTAATTATTTTTCATGTATTTTTTAATTTAAATTAAATTTATTTACTTTTATATTCCCACAATGATGTGTTTAGCTATTTTTTATTTATATGAGACAAGTTATGGAAAAGTTTTTCAAATAAAACTGTTGGCGTATTTATCAATCTTTAAAATGATATAAGTTTTATAAATGTTAAGCGCAGCCAGTTGACATAATCAGCCGGACAAAGGGAGGCGGCGCGGGGCGCAAGAGTGTTCGCGGTCCGGATCAGCAGGTATATAGCACATCAGCGGTCTCAAGTTGCAACAAAGACCTGTTGTTTGAATTTTATATAACATAACTTTTTAATAAGCATATTACGTGTTGTAATAATCAAAGAACAACAAAAATACGTCCAACAACACTTAAAAGAATGAAAAAATCAATTCATTCTTTTAAGTGTTGTTGGACGTATTTTTGTTGTTCTTTTATTAAATTACCTTATAATTTTTTTATTTATTTTTCTGTATTTAGTTATTTAAATAATAACCACACTATATGATTTCTTTGTGTTATAATGACAGTAATAACATTTTTAATGTTCATAAAGAGAGCCAGTTTTGGTTCGGGGAATTATTCCTAACCCTTATTTATTAGGGCCGTTCCATTACCCACCACCTATGGACCCGCCGTGTCCCGGACTGGCTAAAACCGGCAGGTGTCAAGCAGCAGAACATGTTTTGTTTACTGTCAAACACCATCACGGACCACCCACCCACCACTCAAATTACTATTTACACTATATACAATACAGACACACAAAATTATAGTGTTTCACTTTTTTACGTGAAGACAGTAGAAACATTCTTAATACTGTTTTATTCAAATCCATTCTCGTCATGATCATGAGTTATTTCGTCAACATTAGGACTGTTGTCACAAGAAAGTCCACTACAGTGCTCACACATGGCGGAACAATTAAGTCCTACTTTCCGACACCCACAATATTTGAGACAAGATGTCTTACAGCTGCAAGACACGAGGTGCAGAAGGTCATCCGGTGCAAAGGGTTTGGTACTTTGTATTGGTGTTAAAGTTTTCCTGTAACCACCATTTTCTTTTACCATTTCCATCTTCCAGCCCCAATCTGTAGCATCCAATCTGTTTCCAAGTCATGTCTGCACTTGTAAATAAACCCTGAACAAATGCTGATGAGCAGCTTCAGACGATGGAGGAAGCTTAGCGAGGTTGAAATTCGACCTTAGTTTAGATTTTTTGCAAGTTTTGTGAACATAAAGTAACGAGCTTCATTGAGGTTTGTGTGCTTTTTCTGTCCATACAGATGCAAAATAAAATCTTCCCCATTTCTTTTCAGTTCCTCTTTGGAAGCATCTTGTCGTATAAACACTGACGCTTGTGTTTGAGCTTCTTCTGAGTTATGAACAATTTCCAAAGATTTTATTTTTCCTAGACCAAAAAAGAAGAAGTTGTATCACAACCTGTTATGGCATATGCAAACAGCAAAAGCTTCCTTATATCCTTAACCTTATTGATGATTTTGGAAATGCTGTAATACACTTTTCCATGCAATCTTCCAGTTATCTGTTTGCAAAAGTAAATTGCTTGGTTCTCAGGTGCAAGAGCTATCAACAATATCAACAAAGCAGTGTCTGTGCCATACAACATAACATTTTGTCGTCTTTTTAGTTCTTCTATTCCAGTCATGACAATGGAATTATCAGCATCATCTTCGGCAACAATGGTTTTGATCTCAAAACTGTTAAGCTCTTCAGAAACTAAAAGTATAAGCCTTTTCTTGTTTCTTCTGTTGCCTAAAAAATCTTCCTTTGCTGTCAAGCATTTGGTGTTGCTATCAAAATTAATGTCATTTGAAGATTTTTTTGCTGCTCTTCTATTCTACTCTTCTTGTTTAGTTGTACAGTCTTCAGGATAGCCGTCGAAAACAACAGTTACATTTCGTCCAAAGTTGTCTACAACGTATCTGCTGTAACTTTGTATAATATTTCCGTAAGTACAGTCTTTTGGCCAGGAAACATAATGAAGGAGAAATCCTCCGTCAATAATCACACTTACATTTGTCGTATCGATTTCTTCTTCCTCTACTACAGCTTCTTGAAATACTTTAAGGGCAGATGATTTAGTTCCTTTTCTTAGTGAAACATCGTCAAAAAGGGATGGTGGACGTGAAGAGAGTTCATATTCAAGATACGATTTTAATTTGTGAGGGCTATCACACACACAGAGGATTCTATTGAAGAGCTGTTGAGAGTTTACAGGTATTTCTTTTGATCTGACTTTAACTAATTTGTGTGCTAGCTGGGTCTTAACCATGTCCTTTCTTTTTAAGGTCAGTTTCCCAAATGATTTTCCTACCATTGTCTTCATAGCAGCAAAACCTATGTCGTAGGCTTGGTCACAGTTGACTGACTCATCACTGATTAAACCAGATGATAGCGAAACTAACTCTCCAGATTCCTTCTTAAATGGATTGTGCTGTCTGAACCACGTGGTAAATTTATCTGTATCAGCTTGGTCTCTAAGTTGTCTTGTCTTTCTAAGCTCAACATGTTGTTCACTGTAAGTAATAGAAATGTCTAAGAACTCCTCTAACGCTTCGTTAATCTTTATGAAGTATGGCGTCCCAAGAATCCATTTATTTATGGTACTTTCTGTCATTCCCCTTCCGTGAGTCAGTCCTCCTACAGATTTCATTGGCCTCATGAGACATGTCTGTCCATGTTCCTGACCAGTATCTAGATGTTCTTTTTACGGTAAAATATCCCTTGTTAATGAACAAATCCATTTCTTTTTCAGAAAGCTTTTCAGATATATTTGTCATTTCTTGAGCATAAATATGTGCCGATTTTGCGTATGGCAAGTGGCCAGATGCATGAAAATATGGGAGCATTTCAGTTGTGCACTTTAAATGCATGATCCAGTCTCCTGTCCTTTCGGCATACACAAACTTAAGAGCCAAGTCTATAGTGTGTAGAAGTTGTACCCACAACTTAGCTGTTCTGCTTGTCTTTTCAATGGTTTTTAGACATCTATCTAATTGATGGAGTGTTTCTAATAACAAGTGGTTCTTTAATGCATCTTCGGTCGACATTTCTCTTGAAATAATTTGTTTGCACACTTCATCGATTTGGTCAAAACAGTGTTTGATATCAGGAAACTGCTCTCTAGCAGTATTCACCAGAGCTGCCGCTGTAAGTGTAAATGCTCGAAGACATCTGGCATACGCGTGCCCATTCTTCATATGAGTTATCGTAGCTTTTCCGTATACTGTGCCCCAGATGTCTTCAAGACCACTTCCTTCCGTAAACACTGAGAAGGAATTACAAATAAATAAATATATAACAGAACTGTGTAAATAATTGTCACTTTCAACGCACTAACTTTGTCGTCTCACTGCCACGAAACATCCGCACTTGACAAACCTCCCTCTAAAACTGACACATCAAGGATGAAAATATCACCAGAACCAGTTTCGTGTCTTTGTTTACCACCGAAAACACCTGCTCGGCCCGGCTCGGAGCCTCACCCCGCAACAATATCCTCTTACAATAATATCTGGTTACAACGCTTTCACTACAACCCTAACAAGTCATATGTGAACTTAAAGCTAAGAAAACAAGCTAACTTTTTTATTTGTGCTATTTCTTTCTATTGCTACAAGTATTTTAACCATGCGTAATAAATAATAAAATATAAATGAAAATCTTCGGGTTTTCGACAATTTATGTCAATAGCGTCGCTTATACTAACTTAAGCTATACATGTCAATGGACATTATTTGTAGGCATTATTAATAGGAAGAAAATAAAACCAAAATTAAGTTTATATCTAATATACTAATCGTGTTTTGAACGTTTTAGTAGAGGCAAGCAATATTCCGTTTAAAGGGGGGTGGGGGGGAAAGCAAGAGGGGGAGGGTCGGGGACTTTTGTGTACATACTTCTCTTATACTAATGTAACATCAGGCAAAATTTCAGCTTTTCACTAATTATTTCCGACAAAGGACTATTTTTTCCCTTTATTGACTGGGCTATAAGTTGGTATCCTAGCTCCGCCTCTAACTACGTCACTTATCCTTGAACATTTAAACCCTGCAACTTGTAACTGGCCGATGAAAAAATCTACATTGTTTTCCTTTTAATTGTCTATAACACTTTTCCTAACAGTTTTTGCGTTTTTTCTTAACCGGTGTATTGTAGCTCTCGACCGCGGCAATTTCCCGCACTTCGAATGACATTTCTCGGACTATTCATTCGCCTTCAATAGCTTACGTAAGAATTTGCGTAATTTACAGTTTTTAATTCTTACACCTTTAAAGTTTTTTCTTTCAAACTTTGTAACTTTGTTTATTTCGTAATTTAAACGCACTAGCCGTGATAACACAATTCTACGACTTCTGGTAGTGATGTAATCTCGTGCATATTTTCACACCTTTGGGTTTGGGGTTTATTTATTAACTGATTTTCCTGAAATTTACACAACTTTTAGCTATTAGGTTTTAACCTCTTTTTGCAAAATTTCCACTTCTTATCTTTTTTCCTTTTCATAATATAGCGTGAAAACCATAACTCTTTTGTTTTACTCACATTTAAATTTTTAATCATTAATTATAGTATAACTTTATTTATTTAATTACTTCTATACAATCCTTTTTTCAAAATTTATTTTTATTTACTTTTATTAGCTTTTATACTTAACCTTTTCTGCTAACTTTTTAAATATCAATTTTTTTCAAATTTTATCAAGAATACTTTTAACTTAAAATTACATTTTATTTTCAAAAATATCAAGGTTTTTTAATTTTTATTAATTTTGAAAAATTTTAAATTCTTCATTTAAATATGCCGTAACGCCTGTTAGTTAATATGAAATAACAGTACTAGATATGTATTGCATACAACTTGTATTACAACTACATATCCTTATACATTATTATTTCATACTTTCAAAATTCATAAAAAATGATTTTTCAATTCAAAATCCGCCGACATAGGAATTTACCGTTAGAACAAGTCGGTAAGATTTGACCTTGGACCATTTCATAGTTCAATCTCACCGACCGGCTATAAGCAGTAAAAAGTTCTACAAAACATCCAAACCTTGCATTGGGATTATTTTTTGATATTTTTCTTTTTTGACCAAAATATAACCCCATACAACGAATTTCCGTTGTAGTACTTTAATCGAACTTTAAATCTAATATCGATTAGTAATATTTCGATTTATATATCGTTGGAAAGAGGAGGTTTGGAAATTCGTTGGACCTTCAAAGTCGGTTGTCCCAGATAGAATCTCGTTAGATTTGTCATTGTCATAAGATAACCATTTTGTGCGTTAGGAATGCTTGGCGCTGAGTTAGATTAGTTAATTGTTTTTTAGGTTATGTATAATGAGTTTATTATTGCTAAAATTTATTTATTATGCTTTGTTGATACAGATTATAATCTTCACAACTATTGTAAGTGTTTAAATAGTCTTAAAAAAATGTTACCCTCGCGTGACGATAAACGAAAGTGAAAACTTTAACATCAATTTTAAACTTTCAATAAATGTAATAGAAATATTAATAATTATATGTAATAGTTCATTTTTTATTATTTAATGCATATTTAAGTTAAAAACCCTGTAATAAAGAGGCAATAATTGGAGTGTTCATACTCTACATGTATTTATAATATAAATTTAAAACCATGTGAATTCTGTTTAAATAAAAATTTAATTTATATTCTTTATAGATCGTGCTGTAAAAAATAAAAAATATTTTTTACAATACTATTTACAATATTACATTATTCTGGGATTTCGTAAATAATAATATAATTTTCATTATTATATTCTAAAAATGAAATGATAAAATTTCTTCTTCTTTTCAAAATGTTTTGTATGTATGACTGTATGGGTGAGAGAAAGTTAGTGCAATATTTTTGTGAGTGAGAAAGTATTTACATATAGGCTACATAGGCCTACACACATACGTTTATATGGTGGGATGTGACTGGACAATCGAGCGTGATGCGTTACGGAATTTTTGTGATGACGGCGCGTGACTGGACAGACGAGTGTGATGCGTTACGGAATTTTTGTGATGACGGCGCGTGACTGGACAGACGAGTGTGATGCGTTACGGATTTTTTGTGATGACGGCGCGTGACTGGACAGACGAGTGTGTAGCGTTACGGATTTTTGTGATGACGGCGCGTGACTGGACAATCGAGCGTGATGCGTTACGGAATTTTTGTGATGACGGCGCGTGACTGGACAGACGAGTGTGATGCGTTACGGATTTTTTGTGATGACGGCGCGTGACTGGACAGACAAGTGTGATGTGTTACGGAATTTTTGTGATGACGGCGCGTGACTGGACAGACGAGCGTGATGCGTTACGGAATTTTTGTGATGACGGCGCGTGACTGGACAGACGAGTGTGATGCGTTACGGATTTTTGTGATGACGGCGCGTGACTGGACAGACGAGGTTGATGCGTTACGGATTTTTGTGATGACGGCGCGTGACTGGACAGACGAGGTTGATGCGTTACGGATTTTTGTGATGACGGCGCGTGACTGGACAGACGAGTGTGATGCGTTACGGATTTTTGTGATGACGGCGCGTGACTGGACAGACGAGTGTGATGCGTTACGGATTTTTGTGATGACGGCGCGTGACTGGACAGACGAGGTTGATGCGTTACGGATATTTGTGATGACGGCGCGTGACTGGACAGACGAGTGTGATGCGTTACGGATTTTTGTGATGACGGCGCGTGACTGGACAGACGAGGTTGATGCGTTACGGATTTTTGTGATGACGGCGCGTGACTGGACAGACGAGTGTGATGCGTTACGGATTTTTGTGATGACGGCGCGTGACTGGACAGACGAGTGTGATGCGTTACGGATTTTTGTGATGACGGCGCGTGACTGGACAGACGAGGTTGATGCGTTACGGATATTTGTGATGACGGCGCGTGACTGGACAGACGAGTGTGATGCGTTACGGATTTTTGTGATGACGGCGCGTGACTGGACAGACGAGTGTGATGCGTTACGGATTTTTGTGAAGACGGCGCGTGACTGGACAGACCAGTGTGATGCGTTACGGATTTTTGTGATGACAGCGCGTGACTGGACAGGCGAGTGTGATGCGTTACGGATTTTTGTGATGACGGCGCGTGACTGGACAGACCAGTGTGATGCGTTACGGATTTTTGTGATGACGGCGCGTGACTGGACAGACGAGTGTGATGCGTTACGGATTTTTGTGATGAAAGCGCGTGACTGGACAATCGAGCGTTTTCGGATTTTGATGACAACTGGTGTGTGTGTGTGCGCGAGCGTGCGTGCGTGTGTGTGTGCGTGTTGAAACAAAACAATATTCTTTATTTTTGAAAGAAATAGATACAAGTTAATTTTTTTTTAATTGTAACTATTGTTCTTAATTTAAATATATTTTGCTCCAATAGATTCAAATTATTCTTTTCGTTCCATCCTTCATTTCACTGCTATTACAATATCTACACCTTTATGGAATTATATTTTATAAAAACGTCACGGTGGTGTGTGTAAACTTTTGCAAATATTGTTCATAATAGTTCATTGGGTGTAACGCGCATGTATGTGGTTTTGTCACTGGGCAAGGGCAAGGCAAGTGTAATGTGTAGAGGAATGTTGGAAGTGGTCAGATGTCAAAGCGCATGCGCACAGCGTTTCTATTTCATTCATTTCAGAATCTAGATTCTCATATACTTGCTCACAGCTACTTTGACTACAAATTACTACAAGGTTTTCTGTAACACAAGACTTAAATCTTGTAATCGGACAACTTTCACACCCTGGAAGTGTTAGCATATAATCCAGCGACAAGTAAAAACGTCTTGCTTTCCATTCAATCAGGTACCCACTAAAAATTGTCTTAGCTTCAATGGTAGCCCAAGCTAAAGATCTAAACTTGCATTTTAATAAAAACAACAGTCTGAAATATGTCATGTGATTAAATTGGATGAAGTTAGCGTTGACAATGTTTCTCGAACATGTCACGTTTGTTTATTTTTCACAAGTCCTTATGTTTTGTTTAGTCTACCAAACCTTGACAAAATCTGATAGATAAATCCTTCCTCTTTCAATTAAAAAAAATCTTGTAGCATTTATGCAGAGGGAGATATAGGTCTAGACAGTTATCTATGAAATCACAAGTTCCAATTTGGTGCAACACAATTGGAACATGTGCTTACTTTGTTTATTCAAAATGACCCGTTTATAAACATTTAACATTGAATATCTTGAAAACTGTTAACTTTACAAAAATGTACAAAGGGTATTTTTTTCTCTTCGTAATACGCCTAACAACAAACAAAATTGGTAGCCTATTTTATATGTAAAATGAATTACTGAGTTATCAACAAAAAACTTAGTTTTATTTCCTGGTAATTGTCTAAAACGTCAAGATTTTAGCCTACAAGACAAATCATTAATTTTTATCTCAGATTGTTGTTTTTTTTGGTTTTTTTTAGATTTTACGAATAAGGTCTACTTGAAGATTCAGAAATTTGATAATATCAAACGAAAATTTTTATTTTATATAAAAAACAAATCTCCATATTATTTTTATAAGATATATTCATTAATAACCGATTGTTATGTAAAGTGGCAAAGTAGCTTAACAAAACATGAATTGTCCGGCTAACGGTGCCAAGCCGCGTTGAAACATTCCTACATATAATTGGCCAACAATAACAATCGTGTCTTTGTACAGTTCCTCACTGACTTGTCAAAGCAGTGTTATACACATTTAAAGATGGATATTCTTTCTCACATACACGAGTTTTCGCGGATGTCCGTTTTGAGATTCAGTGAGTCCAAAACATTGGTTTTTGGAATGATGTCTCTCTGTCATGTGTGCTGTTTTTGATAAGTCAAAATTTGGAGGGCTGTCGTAAGAAAACTGATCAGAAGTTATCTGTGAAAAACGGAAAAATCGGCCATGAAGCTGTTATCGTAATTTCTCAAATACAGTTGTACCAATTTCGTTCAAATTTCAAAAGCTCTTGTGGCCCTGTGAACCTAAAAAAAGTGATTTTTTGATAACTTTCTGTGTTTGGCTAGAATTATAGTTCAAAATATGTCCAAAAATAAATATTTACTTTGTCCGCAGTTATTAAAAACATGATTTTAATGAAATATTATTTCACTGAGTACTTGTTTATGTCAAAAGCCAAGATTAGGCTCTATTTAAATAGTCCTATTTGAATATTTCTTCAAAAATAGTGTTTTAATTTTCACGCTTTAACTGATATTTTTTGATGGTGATTATTTTTGGTTAATTTTTTATAATTTTTAAAATCCCCGAATTAGGAAATCTGACAAGTTCTTATATAGTTTATTACTCTACACGTTACATAAACACTCGAAAGTTCCAATTTTGCTAAAATTTTATATATAGACTTGATTATAAGAAATCGTTTTAGAAATGAAGAACATTTTAAATATAACTAATAATGAATTTAAAAAGTTTTACAAATGTAGCAATGTTATTTAAATGGGTATCATGGTAGTAACCCAGCCATAACATACAATGCAATATTGGGAGAACCCTGAATTCTCAAAGATTGGTTTCTAGAGACTCATAGGTAATGATAATGATTTTAATGATTTATTGTTCATCATATACAATTGTCATAAACAAATAAAGTGTAGAATATACAAAACAATACACAACAAAATATGAAAATTTACGTTGGGCGCCACTTTTGAAAAATATATTTAAATTAATCCTAAATGTGTTTTTGCTTGCATCATAAACAAGTCCTCAGCAGAAATCGTATTTAAATCTTTGGTGGTATATTCCTTTTTTGTTTTGTCAATTTTTAAACCGTAATATTTTGTCGACTTTAGATATAGCAAACAGGTTTTCATTAATTTTTACATTACTTAAATTTTTAACTAAAACGGTATAGCCCGTTTTGAGATATTACATCTTTTATAACAGTTTCATTGCCGATTTTTCTTGAGTTAACTCTCAAATCGGCTGTTTTTAAGACATAGCGAACTTTACGTTTTGCTTAGGTTTTTAGAGGCTTCATTTAAGCTAAATTTAATCAAAATTATTGGAGCCGATATGTTTTCTTATGGTAGTTATCACCAATATAGGAATTATTGAAATAATAAAAAAAAAATTTAAAAAAATGGAGATATTATATTAAATGTTGAGCTTGACTTACGAGAAAAATTATACAGTATAACAAACACACAGAACACAATTCTCATAAAAAATACGCCTAAGTATCAGACGCGTTTCAACGACAAGGTCGTCCTCTTCAGTGATACACCAGCTACACTGAGTCGTGGTTTGGTTGGTGTAACTGGTGTATCACTGAAGAGGACGACCTTGTCGTTGAAACGCGTCTGATACTTAGGCGTATTTTTTATGAGAATTGTGTTCTGTGTGTTTGTTATACTGTAAACTGAGATATTGTCAATATATGCCGATATACCAAATTTAATCTAAATATTTCCAAGTATTTAGGCTGTAAAAACAATTATTATATTAAGAATTATTTACAACATATAACCACATCTTCCTAATGACTGTGCTACTTTTATTATAAAAATTTCATTGTGCCTCTACTGTATTTTAATTATACCATTGTATTAATATTTTATGATGTATGGCTAATTCATTGAACTCGTGTGAACTTTTAATGAGTATGTAAATGATTTATTGTTCATCCTATACGATTTCACAAATAAATAAACCGCACAATGTTTATACAAACAATACAAAAATAATATTAAATTTACGTAAAATAAAAATAAAATACTATATTATAAGAGTTTTAAAAGAAAAAAAATAATTCAGATGTAATGTACGTGTTCAGGATACAAAGTCTTAAATAAGTCATTTTTATCTCTATGGAGATTGACGGGGAGGGGTTAGACAAACTGGTATTCTATTATCACTTAATTTAAATGTATACATACTTTTTTTTTTTCTTGTATGGGCTAAAATATGCCCAAACCAAATTTAACGTTTGTGTTACGTAAGATAGACATCCTATTGTTTTCGTTTGGCATTGTCACGCCCTTCAGGGCCCAGTTGAAAACCTTTATTAGAATTGATTTACATGACAAGGTTAGGTAGGTACCACGATGACCTCCTCAACTTGTTTTATTCTAAGAATAATAACTCTTGACTTAGTGTGATAATGTAAAAGTTTTACAGTTGAAAAGTATGTCATAGACCCCTGCATTGCAGATCTATAATTTTTCTGAAGTAATCTATTAAAAGTTACAAAGCAAGGAATGGCAGGAGGGGGTGGCTTTTTTATTCTTTATGAAAGGAGAATCTTTAGAATGAGAAGCCACACTGATTTTAAGACAAAAAAATTACACAGATTAAATAAGTGGTGAAAAAAACACTGAACAAACTTTCTCAATCGGTCATCCGCAAAACAAATTAAAAACCAAAACTTTTTATCACCAAAAATATTACTTTGGTAGTTGTTTGTCTATTTGAATAAAGGCCTAAATGTGCTTCCCTTATAGGCCCTACTATAAAAGAATCCTCAGCATTAAATTTTATTATTATACATTTTTCGGACATTTGCCATCATTTGTGTGTTAAAAATTCAAAACACGACGTTTCGGGAATAAGAATCAATTCCCGTTATCAAGTGACTAAAAACTAAAGAAACATGAAACTAGAAACTAAGCCTATGTAAGAAGTAAAATTAAATAACAATACCACCAACCTTAATATCTATGCATGCATCTCAGAGTTAAAACTGAGAAGTCAAAAAACACAATCACGGTAAACACACAACTAACGGCAAATACGTGTTGTTGTATCAAAGATACAGCAACAAGTGACGTGGTCCAGAAAATGTATAATAATAAAATTGAACTTGCATCATTAACAAATAACTTCAAACGTTAAATTTTGTTGGTTTGCTTAAAAGCGAAATACATTTCGATCGATCAATAAATTTATTATGTTATACACGTATAAATGTATCAAGAATGTAGTGATATACAGAATTACAAGGTTCAGAAAATCTGTTTAACAACTGTTTTAAACAAATTTATACTTCTAGGTAAAGACCCCTTGATCTACCAATAGAATTTAACATTTCCTAAAAACTCCAAAAAAAACAACTTTTGGGTTTTACGCATGGGCGTACCCAGCGAGGGGCAGGGGGGGGGGGGGCAACCGCCCCCCCTGGAAGCAAAAAAATTAATCTTTATTATACATTTTGTTGCTGTAATTTATTACAATTCTTGAAATAACTATTTTAATAATCAATTGTATATTGAATGACCATGGCTTGCCCCCCCTTGCCCCTCCCTAGTTTTGATCCTGGGTACGCCCTTGGTTTTACGTTTAGAGGTTCTCCTATTACATTGTACGTTGGGGCTTGGTGAGTACTATGATGGCCCAATTTGTTTATTCCACTCTTGGAGATTTCAGAAGTTATTTAATTGCTTGACCCTACTACCATATAACCTCAAATTCGATCAAAACTAATTGAATCCATTTGTCTCAATTGTAGACAAATTATTCCAGTTTACCATTCAAGTTTGTAACTTGATTGTGAAAAAAGGAAGCCTCCTGTCCATTTCATTTGAAGCACGGTAAACCAGACGTATTTATTCAAAACTGCATTACTGTATAAGGTCATTTATCACTGGTTGGTCACGGATAAACTTGGCAACGTTGGATTCCATTTAGGCCTATTCCTGCTGCACTTGTTATTAATTAGGCTAAATATGTCTTGATTGCCTCATTACTCTCCTATCTCACATTTTGTAATTGCTTTTGCGATTAGTGCATTTTTTTTTTTTTTATAAGAATTTTTAATCGAAGCTAAAACTCTGAGGAATGTTCACCGATCATAAATACAGGGTGAGTCATTATTGCTGTGCACTGTTTTAGGGATTGGATGCAGGGCACTAAAATAAAATAGCTAAGTTGGCAAGCATCATCATAGAACTTACCCAGGCCCACCTTACAAACTAATACAACCAGATTATCTAAATGTAATCCGCAAATGTTGGTCTTTTGGCTCTTCTAAGAAATGTTAAATTGTACATAAGCACAATAGCGCTCATAAAAACTAAAATAGGAACAGGGGATTGTAATAGTGTACTAAAAAAAATCACATTAAAAATGTCTAAATATCAGTAACTATAACAGTTTTTTTGTTCATATTTCGTGTGTTATTCAACTTATACAGTAAAATTAGATAAAAATTTGCAGATTTAAATTATAAATGCAGTGCTACCAACCCCACATCTATATGATCACAAATAGCAAAGTTGTCAAAAAATGTAATTTCGTACCCTTATCTCCCAAAATAATTTGATTTCGTATAGATACGAGATCTGCCAGGGGCGAGTCATACGAGCATAACGAGGGGAGGCTTTTTCATATGTATGCACAGCTTCCTGGACCTCCCAGGGCCGAAATACTGACATGAGCAAAATGAGTGTAAACTTTTTATTACATACACATCTAATGAGGCTCGTTATAGATTTGTATGTTATAGATTCATCATGTACCATGCTTAGTAAGACTTACTGATGATGTTTAGTTTTATTTTAAGCAACTTAGGTTCCTTTTTAATTTGTTCTTTCAAAAAATGTGTATTTTTACCAGTAAATAGGCTATTAAAAAGTAATAAAGTTTGTATGTTTATATTTATGTGAGAGAACTTTATTTATCAAAACCAAAAGTGTTACATTGCTCCAGTGGTGTTTTTCTATGTTATAAGATAGGAATATTTAGAGTGGGACAAAGTAACCCTTACCCATGGGCAACTTTAGCCCAAAATAAAAACGTATAAATTTCATAAAAATACTATGAAAAAAGAAGTTTGCAAATAACAGTCTTTTGGAGAAAGGTTTGAACTATCAAAAAACGATCTTCAAATTTAAAAATCTATTAATTTTCGTTTTTCAGCATATTTTTTTTAAAAAAAAGTGGGACAAAGTAACCCACTTTTACGGTACACAATTACGAGGTTCAGAAACTTAAAACAACTGTTTACCCTAATGGATAAGACACCTTGATTTAGCAATGAATTTCCTACAAGGCTCCCAAAAAAAACTACTTTTGATTATTACATTTAGATGATATGTTTGTATTACATTATTTTTATGGATTTGATTTGATTGCTGGTTATAGGGTTTCATCATATCATCTGTGCCTCCTTGCTATATGAACAGTCAACAATTTGTCATCAATCACTTATCACAATGACGACATAGGATGAGTCATCAGCTGTTTCATTGAAATAAGATTAAAAGAAAAGATATTAATGTAGTTGGGGCTGAATGATTTGGAAACAAATAGAATTCGTCTACAGTTGTTGACAAAGTGGCATTTTGTTCATTTAAAATTAGTTTGCAAAACAGCTGATTTCTCAACAGTTTCACTTTGCCCACTACTTTGCTCACTCCGAATGGCAACCGAACAAAACGAAATTTAGGTTAAGTTTATTTGGAATTGATTTATAATATCAATGACTACATAAATACTATAAGACACGACATGGCCATGTTAAATATTCTACGCTTATTCTTGAGTTGACCAATACCCGCTAGGTCGCTCTGCTAGAGAATCTGAAGTTGATGTGACTGGCGCTAGGTGGCTCTACGGTCAAACAATGTTTCAGGCGGATAAGAGAAAACGCACTGATGCCACATATGGGACCAGAGATGCGAGGGAAGGTCGAGAATCGCTTATCTCAGCGCACGAACTGACAACACTGACTATGCTGACGGAAGTAAGTGAGAAGGTTTGTGAGAGAGAGGTCAACAGTTGTACAGTCTCAACCAAGTGGGATGCGTACAGTCAAGCACCTGCTGCTAGCGCTTTCTGATAGCTGTGTGTCAAACTTGTGACGAACAGCACCCGTAAAGCGTAGACTATTTCCCTATCCTATGTCGTGTCTTATAGTATTTATGTAGTCATTGATAATATACAGGAAATGTCCCGTATGTAGGTTAGATTAATTCTTACAGTCATGTAAAATAACATAAATAAACAACAAAACAACGTTTTAAAGTTGAAAAAGGAAGTAATTATTCATGAAGATGATTGACAGTGTATGTACACGGAGAGTATTTTTCGTTTGCCGAGTTTTGAAGTTGGCAATCCCGTTTCCTCAACAATACACCTAAGTTATTTGTAATATTCATATGACCTCAGTTTTGACGTGAGAACTTCTACTCAGTGTCGATGTGTTGTTTAGCACTACTGCTATATTTTGTGTAGTTAGTTTTAAAATATGATAGTTCAGAATTTCAGATTTTTAAATAATCTGAAAAATAAGAAAAATGCGGTTATTAAAGATCGAATTGTAATTGATTGTTTGTTTCAACACTATTGTATTAAATTAATGTTTTATTAAATTGTGTTACTGCTGAAGTATGATTTTTATTTGTCACACAATAACAACTGTAGACAAAGTATAATGTGCAATTCGTGAGCAAAGTGTCTTTTTTAAACTCGATAAATTTGACGCACTCGGCAAGCCTCGTACGTCAACATTTTTCTCTCGTTTAAAAAAGTGCCACTTTGCTCACTAGTTGCACAAATAACTATTTTATGTTTCATTCTACATAGAGAGAAAGTAGTCTACTGTGGAAACTAGTTGATGGAACCTTCATGGTACTTACCCAGCTCAATCACACAGATCCTCTAAATGTAATCCCTAAAAATTAGTTTTTTATGCTTTGTAGGAAACGTTAGGGTAATTATATAGCAGAGTAGCCTCACTTCAAAATCAATTTTTATGGGTTTTATTCGTCAAATAAATGTTTGAAAAATATTTTATTATCGAAAAAAAGTGTCGGAAAGATGATACTGTAACATAATATAATTACACAAGTTGTTTTTTCGTGGAAAAAATAAACTCTGTGTTATCTTTCATACTCATGACATTCACTTCAATAAACGTACGGAAGGTATGGCCAGGTGGTTTTATATATATATATATATATATACTGTATATATATATATATATATATATATATATATATATATATATATAGCAACCTGGCCAAACCTTTCGTGACATAATAATACAGCCCTACATATTTACAGCAAAGAAAACATTATTTATGTTTAAAAGAAAGTACAATGAGTATAATACTAGTTTTCATCATTTATGGCGAATTACGAGTGAAATACATTTAAATTCAATAAATTCCTCTTCTACTGAATTTGCAGCAGAATTTGACTCTGATTAAGATTTTCTTGTGTAATCTTGTGTAATTATATTTTGTAATCATCATTCCGACACTTTGTTTTCGATAATAAAATATTTTTCCAACATTTATTTGACGAATAAAACCCATAACAATTGATTTTGAAGTGAGGCGACTCTGCTATATAATTACCAATGTTAGTTTGTATTGTGTATCATATTGTATTGTGGAGTTTTCTCCATTTAAACAATGTTAAAACTGTAACAAATATCATAAAATCACAAAAGTTGTTTTTCTTTAAAAAGTGTTCATTTTATACATGTTTGAAAATAAAATAATATTTATGTATTGATAATTTGTGATTTTATATTTGTTACAGTTTTAACATTGTTTAAATGGAGAAAACTGTAGGTATAGCAAGGAAGAAATTAATTTCTCTGTTATTCTTCGTCCAAAATAAGCTTAATAAGATATCGTTGGAATCTCCATAAAACTTACTACATTTTATGTATCTTGCAATTTTTTTGTAAAATTAACGGTTTTCGTGAAATTTGCCGTCAAATATTTAAAATAGCCGCGATTTTGAAACGGTTAAAGATTTTTTATTCATATTTTGCACAAAGATAGCGGCTAATAAGATAAACATTTGTGCAGAATCTCAACGCTGTAACACAAACCGTTAAGGAGTTATGAATTATTTTGTAAAAAACACATACAGACAGACACGCAAGGAGATAGGACATATGTCTATATAAACTTTTTTGCTTATTTTGACACAAGAAATCACTATATAAATTATTGCCCCACATTTTTTGAACACCCTGTATATGTCCCTATCTTAAGTTTTGTAGCTGTTATTGTGCTTACAGACGACAATATGCAAGTCAAATATAATTTTTCACTTTTACTGAAAGTCTAAATTTTATACTCTTGACAAACTTACCCTATACTGGGTAAGTAATTAGTGTTCAGATTTGCATCGCTTTAATGTTTTTAGTTCACAAATTCTTTAGCCTACGTAGAATGGAGAAAGTTATTTGATGGGTCAAAGTATCAAAGTCAAGTTCATTTTGAGTTCTACTGAGTTTTAAAGAAGTAAATGTGTACACCTGTGGTAGTAAACATTTTGGCTGATTTTAATTAAATTTAGTAAGCAGTGTTAATTTAGTCATAAGTTGGAGGCTTTGAAAATGTGTTTTCTACCACTCAATATATGAAGGTAGTTGCCATTTAACAAAAATATTTTACAAATAGTTTCTATCGATTTTCATTTAAAAAAAAATTATTTTAAGGACCTTGTAGTGGTTTTGTAGTGTTAGGACCTTACAAACCCCAAACAAAACATATTGGTTGCAATCTTTTCAAAAATTCATTATCGTAATTTATTGGTAAAAAAAACAACAACAAAACGACTATGGGTTGTTATAAAAGATGTAAATTATCTAAATCAGTTCTACCAATTTCGATCAAATTTTCATGAAAGATATATGTCCCAAAACCGTGTGCTCTCAAGTAAAAAAATATTATAGTTAAGGAATAATTAGTAAAAAAATAAACCTTGAATTATAAACAATTTATGCTTAGGACTCCTTTATGTTAAACGAAAACATTTTAGGCTCCTTTTTAAATATTTAAAAATATTTTGTCAAAGAACCAAAAAAAAATGGTTCATTTTAAATTTTGATTAACAACTACAGAACTGACAGTTTTGTTAATTTTTATTTGGTTTTAGGAATGACAGAATGAGAAATATTCAGTGTTTTTGCACCACTTATTTAATGTAGGGGATTTTTTTTTTGGTCTTAAAATCAATGTGGTTTCTTATTATAAAGATCCCCCTTTCATTAAAAATGAGGAAGCTCCCCCCTCCCCCCTCCTGCCATTTCTTGCTTTGTAACTTTTAATAGATTACTTCAGAAAAATGATAGATCTGCAATGCAGGGGTCTATGACATACTTTTCAACTGTTATTAATAGTAAAACTTTTACTTTATGTTTTGTCATTGTTAATTTAGGTCAAAAGTTATTATTCTGAGAATAAAACAAGTTGAGGAGGTCATGATGGTACCTACCCAGCCTTTTCATGTAAATCAATTCTAATAAAGGTTTGCAATTGTGGATATTATTAATAAAGGTTTGCAATTGTGGATATTATTAATAAAGTTTGCAACTGTGGATATTACTAATAACGGTTTGCAACTGTGGATATTATTAATAAAGGTTTGCAATTGTGGATATTATTAATAAAAGGTTGTAACTGGATATTATCAATAACGGTTTGCAACTGTGGATATTATTAATAAAGGTTTGCAATTGTGGATATTATTAATAAAAGGTTGTAACTGTGGATATTATTATCAAAGGTTTGTAACTGTGGATATTATTAATAAAGGTTTGCAATTGTGGATATTATTAATAAAAGGTTGTGACTGTGGATATTATTAATAACGGTTTGCAACTGTGGATATTATTAATAAAGGTTTGCAATTGTGGATATTATCAATAAAAGGTTGCAAATGTAGATATCATTAATAACGGTTTGCAACTGTGGATATTATTAATAAAGGTTTGCAATTGTGGATATTATTAATAAAAGGTTGTAACTGTGGATATTATTAATAACGGTCTGCAACTGTGGATATTATTAACAAAGGTTTGCAATTGTGGATATTACCGATAAAAGGTTGTTACTGTGGATATTATTAATAACGGTTTGCAACTGTGGATATTATTAATAAAGGTTTGCAATTGTGGATATTATTAATAAAGGTTTGCAATTGTGGATATTATTAATAAAGGTTCGCGACTGTGGATGTTATTAATAAAGGTTCGCAACTGTGGATATTATTAGTAAATGTTTTGTAGCTGTGGATATTGTTAATAAAGATTTGCACACTATGGGTATTATTAATAAAGGTTTACAAACTGTGGATATTATTAATAAAGGTTTGCCACTGTGGATATTACTCATTATGGCAACTAGGCCCTGAAGGACATAAGCTAAAACAGTTAAACTCCCACCTACACCTTACTCATTCCTATCATACAGTGTAATACAAATGGATCCTCTAAATGTAATGCACAAAATTTGGTATTATTTTGTTGATTTGTTGAGTTAAATAGAGTTAATTCATATGGTCAGGAGTAAGTATGTAATATGCTACTGGTTTGTCATGACAGAGTAGAGTGGCTTATAAGCCATCTGCACTACCAATAGAATAGACTCCAAAGAGTATATTCTTTTCGAAAACGAGCCAAGTGAAATAGTGCCTATTCGTTCTACTAAACCTGCCCGCCTACAATAATTCATAATTAATCTTTATAATCAATAGTTTCCAGATCACCATTTTGTACTTGGAATCAATTAACAATTTAGGACAATCGGGTTTATAGTATTTTATCTGACAACCAAGATTGTATGGTTAACTTGTTCATGATTTAATCGCAGTCACACTCTGTATGGACAAAGTTTATTGTTGATATTTTCTGAATCCTTAAAACAATTTGATGGACATCTTCAATGTATTTACCCCACCCCCTTGTACAATGTAATACCAGCAGATCCTCTAAATGTAATGCTGAAAATTTGCTTTCTTTGGACTTTACAAAATTACAAAAAATGATGTATTCTATTCTAAAAGAAGCCTCATGTTGAGATGCCAAATTATAAAATTAATTAGAAGAAGATTACTTTTTATTTGGCTTTCTTGGAGTTTCAAATTATTTAATTATATTGACTTAAAATAATATATAACGAGAAAAGTTTTGGGTTACAATATTCTTAATAAATTTATAAGTATTTGTTTTCTGTTTTCTAGGTAATTAATAATAATTTTTTTTTAAAAAGAGATACGAACGAGTCATAATATCTATCACAATAGATTAATCACAAAGCTTTCTATAAATTTTATAGTTAAAGAGAATGTGAGGGGTCTAATTTAGAAGAAAATAATATTCGATTGTGAGCAAAGCTTTTTCTTCCCTTTATGTTGATATAATTGGAAAGACTCTCCATCTGTAATGAATTGATTTAAAAGAGGAAACATCGGAAATTATTAGTTAGAAGACAAAAGCCGTCAACGTAATTGATAAGTCTTCTTTAAATTGAAAATTCTGCTTGACTGGACCTGAATGTTAAGTTTAGGTTATAATGTTTGCGCTCTAACAACAGATTACAGCTTTTAGTGATTTTACTTTCCTGTGTATGCAAAATATATAGAGAATGTAAAACTTCGCACGTAATACACAATTTTGATTAGTTGATTATTGATGACCACGTCTTGTGTCTTTTATGGTAAGACATGCCATGGTGTCATTTTATCGTAACAAAAATATGAGTCCAGGGATTAATCGCAATACTGGCATTAATTCTATGACTACTATGTCTTGCAACTATTACCGCTTCTGGTCAGCATTGGACTGTTGTTTTAAAATCCTTCCATTGGATCTGTTTTAGAAATCTAATTTTAAAACCCTCCCACATAGTCTATGGAAAAAAATATTCACTACAAAAATAAATTACATGGTTAATGTACAACACTATATTTTCCCCGTTGTTGTTTAAAGGGTAAAAGCCTCTCTGTCATCATAATCTCAAAAAAAATAATAAATCCCATAGTCCTCGAATACTCAAGTGTCAGGGTCAGAAAAACTTGATAGAAAAGATGAGAAGGAACCTAACCGAAGAATATATGAAGAGAGGTATAGATACAGCATGCCACATCTGTACTCATTATAAGGGAGTCTTTGAGAAGGTGTACAACACTGAGTTCTTAATAATGACGATCATAGTTTCAGTATACAGTATGATCATTTTATCGTTGGTGTCTCATAAACTATTTATCCTATGAAAAACTTTTAATCGAGGATCTTCGTTATTTTTTTATGGAATTTAAAAACCCGTTTTGCAAACTTTGAAAATAGCCGCCATATTCCAATATGGGAACTTTAAAATTCTTTATGGAAACCTCATTTTTGTATAGTGTTTACAAATTTTACACTATAATTTTAAACTTGATTTTATTCTAGGAAATTTTTTTTCATAAATCCACTTGTTTAGGCTTGAAGCTAACAAAATTTGAATGTTGGTACATTTTTGGGAGATTTTGCATACTTACCATTATTACATCAAGTTAAAAATTGATTTAGACCTGGTCTACGGAAGTGTAAATATCAACACAGGACTAAAATTAAGACACGTCATTTGTGGAACAGATAAAAAACTAGCTCTAATCTACTGTAATTATAAACAGGCTTTTATCCGTTTCACAAATGAGTTAATTTAAGTTTAGTCCTGGATTGGTATTTATACTTTCTAAACTACACCTCACCCCACGGCTGCTTTAGTGACTAACGCTGTGGCTTCATAAGTGGGAGATTCAATCCCCGTGGGGGGTCAAACTCTACGGAGGTGACCCAGCTTTGCGAGGAAAATTAGGAAGCTACAATTAGTAGCAAAGTCTGGTTGAGTAGGCTGAAACAACTGAGAAGGAAACTTCAATGTGTTTTACACGCTACCTGACTGAAAAGCTGTCTACCAACCTTAGTCTCTTCACAGGCTGTTAAAACATTGAATTTAAATTAAATGGGAAGTGCGGAATATCGCCTCCCAGAAATACACCAACTTAAACAAATGGGTTTATCCAAAAATAGCGATTAATAATAGTAAAGTATTTAAATTTTGTATAAAATTCAAAAACACTATAAAATATAAAGGTGTCCTTAAAGAATTTTAAGTTAGCCACCATACCGTAGAATGGCGGCTATTTAAAGTTTCCAAAAAGGGTTTTCAAATTCTATCAAAAAGTAAGAAAGGTCATTTAATTTTTATTATGATCAATAGTTTACGAGACACCGATAGTGCCTACGATAAAATAATCACTTTGTATATTAACTACGAAACTTGCTATGATTCAATTTAATGACGACTTAATACCTATGGCTTTGGTTGGCCTGCATATTATAAAAATGTTATTCCTAGCTTATCATTATATATTGTCGTATAAAGCAAATAAAATATCAGTAATGTTGAAACGTTTCAAAGTCATTTGTCATTGTTATCATTATTTGTGACAAAGAATGTCAATAATTAAAATTTACTATCGATATTGAGTGAGGATTTTTAACATACTTCCGTACCTCTTTACACGTAAAATTATAACTTCAGATAAAGAAATGTATACCAATCCTATTATTTGAAATTATAATCAGTAATGTAGTCAGGATTTTATCTAGAGGGATTTGTTGGACTCAGTTTATAGTGAGTATGTGTATGAAATCTCGAATTACTCTAGTTGGGATTTAAACCATTCTTTATCTAGTCTTGGGTTAGATCACTCTCAGTTTTCGTATGATTTCGCTCTTAATCAACTCTTGTTCTCTTCCAATCCTGACTCTATTGTAGAGCTAGATGTCTCCATTTAATACTTTTTTTAAAAGCGATGATGACAGAGAAGTTTTTCACTTTTAAAGAACAGAAATACTTATTTATACTTAAATTATTTTCATGGATCTTCATCAAACCTTTCTCAGCACATCGTATTCCAGATTCTTCTTTTTGCCAACTACTATATTTCTCAGTATGTTCATTATATTTAGATGGATACTGTCGTTTTCGGTAACAAATAAGTGTTAGGCTGAAACCAGGACCGGATTTCCCAATAGGCTCGGGCCTATGGCCGCAAGCTCCCAGGGGGCGCTCGGCCGAGAAAAAAAAAAAAAAAAAAATATCTAGAAATAAAAGTAAATAGCCATAATTTAACATATTTTTTGAATTGATTACAAAAAAATCATTCTGATTATTTTTCAACATTACGCATCAACTTCGTTACTACATAGGCCTGATATAATTTTTTAATAAAGGTTTTTGGGGAAATAACTTTAACCAGACTAGGGGGTGGAAAAAAATATTGGGCCTAGGAGCGCCAAAATGCTAAATCCGGCCCTGGCTGGTGTTTCTATAACTTTTTAAATTTTGAACATATTGAGTGTAAGCAAGTGTTGCGAAAAATTTATGTCATGTTAACATTAGATGTGAACGTTATTTGACTACTTGAAAACTACATTTGGAAGACATTAATGTCAAGTTTAGATTTGTTTGTATACTTTATTCAACCATATTCGAATATGAAAACCAAGGCAGAAATTTTCTAAGGTCAAGGGAAAGAGGCATACATGCAGAACTTGATCATTAGCTAGGGTCCGATGACAAATTATTGTCACTTTAAAATTTGTAAAACAATTCACATTTTTATATAAAATTAAAATTTGGTTTGCAAACATTTTTCACCGTTGCAAACAAAAAGTATATAATATTTTCTGAGCTCAAATTCTGAACTGTATAACTGTGAAGATTTAATTATAAATTAGTGTCCGGCTCAAAACTTTGTGATCATGATGTGCGAGTTCTATATAAAAATCTTGTTGGCAAACAATTTCATCATCACACGAAATGTTTATGTTTACAATGGATCATATCCTTTTCAAAATTCTGGTTCAGGAGTTATCGGTCAAAAAGTGAAAATGAACCATGGGCACTGACTCCTACAAATTCTGCTCTTTCTATGAAATTTCCTCAGATTTCAAAATCACTTCTTTATCAAATTGTTTGGTGATGACTTTCTGAGCCAAATAGTAACTGAGGATGAGATTTGGGCCCAGTACAGCTCTGACCTCACCTTTAGTGACTTCCATATCTTTTTGCATCTGAAATCATTCATAGGTGGTCAAAACTTCAATAATGATAATGAGACAAAAAACATGTTATCACATGGTGGACAACACAAGGAGAAACGATTTATGAAGAAGACATACAAAACTTATGCCGTGCTATCACAAATGGCTATAAAATGGTGTGAACTATATAGAAAATTAGTTTAAAGTTTGTAGATTTTTTTCAGTATCTGTACTAGTTTCGTTTTTATTACTAAATGTACCTGCTTTTCTGGACTTACCCTGTAACTTCAAACTACAGGTGTGCGAGAAAGTTTGTGCTTATTATTGATATAATTTCATCAGACACTTACCTTCTTTTGTGTATGTCAAAAAAAACTAACACACTATGTTTTGAGAGTATGAATCAACTCCTATAATGAGGTGGTAAACCTAAAAATGGGGAAAATGAAAACCTCTCATAGTCTAGTAGCTTAGGATCATTTTTTTACTGTTTCGGAATTGTCAGAACATGTGCAAAAATTTGGTTTAACACTTTTCCCTGTTACATACCCACAAGACACTAGAATAAAAACAACTCAAGAGAGCTACTCTTTCACTTGTACTTGTTTCTTTTATAATTTCATGGCAACAATCTAACCTCCAAGATGACTTTACAAACATACTGTACATAAACACATTCATCTTAAACATTAGCATTCTCAATTTGTAATCAAATATGACATGAATAATGAAGTCCAACTTGTTTGTAAAGGTTTGCTCAAGGTCAAACTGAAATAATTTTAGTTTAATTTTGTATTAAGTGATCAGTTGTGAAAAAAACTTTAATATTATATAAACAACAAAACAATATAAATTTTGTGTAACAGTGCTTACAAATTGGTTTGTAAACATTTAAGATCTAACCTTCCTTTTAATTTTAGACACACGTATTAGCAGAATAGTCAAATAGATATCAGTAAATCAATACGACAATTACATGTTATCAACTACTTTATATTTTTGGATGTTTATAAAGAAATTTCCACTTATTACAGCAGTTTATCTTTACAGTTTAATATATAGGATCTCCAGAAACTCCAAACTTCACGTACCGATTGGGTGGGACAAAATATACAAGAAATGCCCATATTACATAAAGTCCTATCTTGCTTAGTTTTCTGTCCATTCACCATTTTGTTTTTTACAAAAAGCTATAACTTTGCTGTCGTTTAAAATTTTTAACATAGAATATTTCGAAAACCGTTTACTTAATACAAAATTTATAAGGGAAAAAAATAGTTTTCCTTTTTAATAACAAACAATTTTTTTATTTATTTTGTATGTAGCTTGAAGGTTAATTGATCTATCAACAAAAAACTAAAAACATGATTTCTTGGTAATTGTGTACAATACCCAAGATTAGGCTAAAATCAAAACATTTTTGTAATTTTTACAATTTTAATTACATAAACTTGATCTTAGTAAATAAAGTAAATAAATATCCCACCAAAGTTAACAACTTTCGAAATATATGAGGGCAGTTTTAAACAGCAGTGAATTTGAAAATGTAAAAATAAATTCTTTGTTTTGGAGCATGTGTAAAACGTTACAAGATACGGGCAATTCTAGTTCTCTTCTGATTCTGATGCTATTAGACTATTCAAGGTCTAGGTTCATCTTCTTGGGTAAATGTGTTCTCTTCTTCATTTTTTTATAAAACAATGATGAAATAACAAAAAAAGAAAATTAGTTGTTGGTGTATTCCTGCATTTAAAGCCAATTAGATCTGATTCTAAAACCTAATCTGTTTACTTTCAATAAATGTAAAGACATCAACCATTCATTACCACAGATTGATAAAAATTGTATTTCTTTTTCGGAGTGAAAATTGAAAATTGTCTCAAAACTTTAGTAAAGTTCAGGGAAAGGTTGTTTTTTACGAAAGTGAAGAGATAGTCACTACAGGGAGGGAATTTGATTTAGCCTCACTGTGTAATGGTAAAATCAGGAAGCCTGAAAATCCTGGAGCCTGAAAATCAGGATGTAAGCTGTAGGCTACTGGGTTGGCCTGATTTCTCTTCTCTAAGAGGAGATGGCTTGCAGAGTTGATAGCATGATGCACCCCCAATTTCCGTTATCTAAAGGGAGACGACTTAAAGGGTAGGCTGCCTAAAGGATAGTGACTTGAATAGTGATAATTTTAATATACCTCTCGAAATCAGCCATAGTGTTGTACCGTGCAAATTTTCTCGTGAGTAGTCCTTTGCAAGTTGAATCACGTAGAGTCTGTCTAAGCAAGTCATGTTTTACCAAAGTTTGTATTTATGTATTTTGGTCTAAAGACCGTAAAATAAGGTTTTACGTATATTGTGAGTTTTGTAAGAACTGCGAAACCAATCAGAAACGGGCTGTGTATAGAGATGATTGGAATCATGGCATGCAGTAGAAAATTGTTTGGGGAATTATAAGAAGATGGGTTTGGGTGTTAGTTTGTGTATAATCTGCTAGGTGCTCTGGTCTAGCGGAGTACTTGTGTGTTCTTGTTTTACGGCAATTTCTCGAGACATGTAGTTGGTTTAGTCCGAGCCAGGGATATTAATTAAATACAACTGACACTGAGGATGTGTTTATAATACAAAGGAAGCAAGTTTAGACCCTTGTTTAAATATATAAAATTGTTTTCAATTTTTCATCGGCATCTAATAAAATGACATAATTGGTAACGATTAGTTTTTATTTTGTTTTTGAGATGAGCGAGTGAGAAAGTTTGTGCATTGTTTTTTTAATGTTTCTTCATCTTCATGGTGCGCACGGTGTCTCTCATACACATAGCTAGCCAGTCTCCAGTAGGTGGGATCAGTCAGAATTCTTCCAAGAGTGCAATTAGGTTGGAGTCTTCTCCTCAGCTCATCTCTGACCTCCGATCTGATGATACAATCAAGGAGGATGTGTTGTAGGGTTTCTTCTTCTATCTGACATACAAGACACAGGGGCGACTCAGCAAGTTGGAAACGAAAAAGATAGGACTGTGTTACAATATGTCCTGTTCTAGCTCTTGAGGCGAATGTTGACACAGACCTGGGCAAGTTCTTGTAGATGACAGTGTTGTTTGGTTCTTTGAGGAGTCCGTAAAGATGGCGACCCGTCAGTTCATCCCTCCACTGCTTCACCCACCTGTGTCTCAGGATTCTGTGAGATGCAGCCATGCAGCCTGCAAGAGGTAGTTCTTTAGATGGTATAGGATGCATATTGGTGGCTGCCTTCGCTATTTATTTTTTTAATGTTTATTTAAAGAAACTTTTACTACGTATTTTACTGTCAACTGGTATTTCATTTTGTGTTTGTGTACCGTGAGAAATTATAAAATGTGTGCATTATTTATTGACAATAAAGGGTGCAAATTATGCTGTATAAAATAGTAAAAATAAAACATTTCTGTAATACATTATTATCATTTACCTTTTTTCTACAACCATAATAAACATTTTTTTTTTATTGTTTCAGTATGGTTCACAGAGGGTACCCACGGCAGCTTCACCTGCAAACACAAATTCAAGTTCTAGTTCTAACACAGGTTCACAAAGTGGAACTATGAGTACAAGTCTTAGTAACAATGTAGGAGGAAATCAGAACAGCGAACAACAACTGTCCAAAACTAATCTTTATATACGTGGTCTTACACAGAATACGACAGACAAAGACCTTGTCAATATGTGTTTACCGTAAGTATACTTTGTTACAGTACTCTAAATTTAATCATGTGATATAACATACGTTAACACGTTAACCGCCACGCCGACCCGATCGGGGCGGCACAGTTTCTGTGGGTAGAGCAATCTGCCGACCCGATCGGGCCGGCATCTCAAATACGTCATTGTTGTTGTTTTGCTCGACTGCAACACTACAGCGCATTCTAGCGGGGACAAGCCGTACTATTTGGACATTGCACATCCTATGTTTAAACGCAGAACACTCGGTTCCCAGTTTAGATTTATTTTATAACTCTCTTTTTGCTGTTGAAAAATGCAAACTTTCGCGGTCCTATCGGGTCGGCACTTTTTTTTTTAAAGATAAACCAACTCTAAGTTATATGAAAACTGGTTTCAAGCTGTTAATATGTAAACAATTAATATAATGGTATACATTAGTTATTATAAAAGTGTTAGTAACATATTTTGGTTGATGTATTACACCAAATTAACTAATTAACTCGCACGGCTGCCAACAAAGATCTGAGGCGGTAACAAGTCGTGGTTGGATTGGGTCGGCGCTTTCACTTTTAAGCGAACTTGCGACGAATAATGAATGTGCCGGCCCGATCGGTCCAAAACTAACCTCCAATTTCTCCGCATGAATAATTGAAGAAAATGTAAATAAATAGCCTTTGTAACAATAAAAAATCGATATCAGCAACAATACACCAATAATTCAAGTTGGCACTACGGGATTTCGTAGGACCCTCTTATGGTGGCAGTTAACGTGTTAAAGCCTAGACAGGTTTTCAGTGTAGTTATGTGTGGTCAACAAATCAAATTCCCTTTGTTGAATTAAGAACACAATTTAAATATACAAGAAGAATTTCAAATACAGTAATATAAATCATTTAAAATCAGACCCCACAATAATTTTAAATTAAAACTAAATTTTGCTTGTAACATTACTTATGACTCCATGTTAACATTAACTCAACTAAAGAATTAAACAACAGATAAGGCAACTAACAGATCAACACTTTTTTGGGGAGGGGGACTTATTGTTGAAACTCTGTTGGCCTCCAACACTTCAGCTATGAGTCTATTATGTTTGTTTTCTTTGTTCACTGTACACCGACCCCAGTGCCTCTAACAAACTCTTGGATCTTGTGTAGGGTATTCTTATCAAACTTTATGTCTGGCTGCTGAGGTTCAAAGATTCGCACAATCAAACAAAATGTGTACTGCGGTCTCTAGTACTTGTAGTTACCCACTTTATTTAAGTTTCTCCGGATATGGCCATGTCCGGTAATCATGGCAACAATCTGCCTCATGGACTTCCTCCTGTCATATTGAACCAGCACCTTTGTCAGCGTAGGATCGGGGCCAAAGAGAAGATACCACTTTCCCAATCTATGGTCAGGAAATTGTTTCAATCATTTGATGTGCTCTTTCTTGCCCTATTTTTTTACCGCTATTCTTGCCGTTGAATGACTGATTCCGCAAGCTGGTTCTGGTCCCACAAGGCATACAGCAGTCCCCTTTTTTTTTACCAACCGATCCGCCCTCTCATTACTTTTTATCCCGCAATGAAGCAAATGTTAGTTGAACTCACAGTTGAAATTTTAACCTTTAACTCTATAGAGTCGTCCATTGAACTGACTTTAGACTTTACATGGGGCTGCATGTAAAATATGAATTTGTACTAATGTTTTTGAGTTGTACTTTAATGTGTTTTAATTTTTGACACCTGATGATGGGACATTGTCCCGAAACAGCTGTTGTGTGACAATAAACAGAAGAAATACCAGTTCCACTGTTGATGTCAAATAAAATAACTTTTTCCAGATATTGAAACCTCTGTTGTGTAGAACAAGAGAAGGTACTAGACAAACGCTTTGAATTTACAAAAAATATCTCCACTATTTTTTTTTACTTGCAGAGAAACTATTTGGTTGGAGAGGGAAACATCTATGCTCACAAATTCATGGAGAAATCTATATTGGGTGTCCCTAAGTCTTATAACCTATACTTAGTATGGCGAAAGTTATGTGATGGCTCAAAAAATTGATGTTAAGTTTTTATCAGATACAGTAGAACCCCTCTAATCCGTCACCTTCGGGACTGGGGGCATGGTCGGAACGCAAAAAAAGGTCGGATTATCCGAAAAAAGTCAATATTTATTACATATTATATAAAGAGATTTTTTTAAAGTGAAATAAGTGATATATAAACTTTTAAAAGTCTATATATAAACACTGCAAATAAAATTTGATATGTAGGAATATTTTCGGCATATTCAGGGGCTATTTTTGACATTTTTAATCTCAAAATTTATGGGGGTAGCTGCTGTAATAAAAAAAAACACAAAATTAGTATTTTCTCAACATCAGCTCTTTTTAAATTTTGCTCAAGGTTCCAAACAAAACGTATTGGTTGCCTTCTTTATAAAAATACCATTAGAGCGTTATCGGTAAAAAACCCAAACAGTTGGTTATATGTAAATAATTTCTCTCAACCGATTTCATTCAAATGAAGTCTAAAGATTAATGACCCAAACCTGTGTAACAAAATTGTAAGTAAAAACATATTATGGTTCATGAATAATTGACAAAAAACATAAAAACTCAATTTATCTGTACTATTGACTAGTGGAAATTATGTTGAATGAATAGGCAGGAAGGTAAGGAAGGACCTTGGGCTAGATAACATCTACATCTGGCCTCAAAGTGTCTAGTACAGTCACTTTGAAGAGTCGTTTCTTTATGATGTATCTGTGTTGGAGCTTTGGCTTAGGATAATCAAATCACAACTTTAGCCTTAATGACATACTTATAGAATATTCAATGACTATGTTACTTCTTTCCACACTTAATAATTATTACAGTTGATACCCAGTAGATTCATCTTACCGAGGTGTCAAAACATGGTCATTGTTAGGTGTAAGTTAATCAACAGTTTCTGGCTAGCAGTAAACAAACATAGCATCAAGTGTCTTCTGACTTAAATCTTTGTTTGTTGTTTAACATCTGTTTCTTGTGGCCAATAAATAAATGAAGATAAGGGATGTAGCTTATAAAAGAGAAGGCTCCACAATATAATTCGTTTTACTAGTTCGGTGACATTTAAAACTTGGAGGTTCCAGCTTTCATTTGATGTAGATTAACTTAATACATGGTTGATGATAGGTGTGTGAAATATGATCCGGTTTGGGATACTGGGGGGGGGGGGATCGAGACCGAGTTGGGCTAATCTAGAACAAAGGAAACACAAAGTGTGCATATTTCCCTGATTGCTCTCTATTCTATTTGAGCTCAGCGACCTTGATTGTAAGAAGTAGGCCATGGTTCGTTTTCATTTTCTGATTTAATAATTCCCAAATTTATATTTTTAAAGAGATTTTAAGTGTTTTAATTTGTTTCAGAATTTGGTTTTGTGTTTGATGATGCGAGACATTTTGTGGATAATTTATTTTACTTGTATATACTAATTTATTTTACTTACCTTCACTCTTTATACTGGCTAGGTGAATGAGTGTAATTCACTGCGAAAAATCTACATCACCAATGAGCTCGAAAACTTGGGTCTTGGAATTTTAAACACAACATATGAGATTCCAGACAGCAGACAAACAGCAGACAAACAGATAGACAACAGCACTTCCCAAATACCCTACTAGAATCACTGGTATAATTAATAAATGATGCAAAAATATCGTACAAACTTTCTCATTTACCCATTTCCGAAAACAAATAAAAATTATGAAATTAATTGCCACCAAAAATGTCAGTTTGGTAGTTGTTGAGCAAAAAGTAAAAATATTTATATATTTAAATAATAACATTTAATTCTATGTGTTATAAACATATTCTCAGAATAAATTGTATTTTCATTACTGTTGAGACCGATGGTTCTTGGTGGAATTCCATGTTTAAAGGTAATAAAACACAATTTTTTTATTTTGTACTATCCACTTTTTATTAGTCTAGTCAGAATAAATTGTATTTGATTAAAATCAAGCTTTTAAGGTTCATCAGTCAAGGTTCATTTAATTTTTTTTCAATTATTCATAAACTATAATATTTTGTTACTTGCGATATTGCAGACAGGTTTGTGTAAACAAAATTATTGGATCATAATTATGTGTTCTTTCTAATGGTAGCTATCCTCAAATATTGACTTTTTTAAAATTGCAAAAAACTTTCCGAGATATGCCTAAAATATGCATAGATACCAAATTTGGTTAAGATCGATCCCCCCGCCCTCTAACCCGCTTTTGGATGTAGAGTACTGCATTTATAACAGATGATAGACATTGTCCTAAAAAGTAATTTTCTAAAGGTCTTGGAAGGCATCAAAATGTATATATCCGCAGAAGACTCAACATTGATTTTTTTAAGCATCAAATAACTTTCTCTTATTATGTATGCTATGTGAGAAAGTAAAAATGTAATATGTTTGTAAATTTAGCAAATCCATAATCATTTCATTTCTAATCTATTTTTATGCTTTCTAATCTTATCAAACTCTGCTCATTTTGTCGCAATATGTCTTTCTTTTATTTAATCATTTACAATACTGGCAGTTTATAAGATCTCTTGTCAACGATAATAATTCACTTGTTCGATAAGAACAAACTGTAAAACACAGTTTATGTGTACGGTAATTACAGTTTGATAATTTGATCAATTATGGTATTAACTCAGATTTTTTCAAACCTGGCATAATACACAAAAAGTTTGATTTCGTGATAGTCTGAAGACAGTTTATTTGATTGGGATAACAATATTTTGATAGCAATCTTAATATTGTCTTTACAAAATATGATGTTTATAATAGTTTTAATATAAAAATAAAAACCAATACTATCCTAACCTTTCCTAGACATTAGGTTAGTCACACTGAAATATAATCATTAACTAGAGTTATGTGAAATGTATAAACCGTTGTTGTTGCTTAGAGCAAGTTGAGCTTTGACCCATCAGCTTTATGGCATCCCGGTAGAGTTGGCTTAGATTATTCTTCTTTCTTAGGTCGACATTAAGTTTCTGGGAATGTAAAAGAGGCTCCCTATCTATGTGTTTGTTTGGTTGACGGCAGATTGTACATTTTTCCAAAGTGGTGATAATTTTATTTGTTTAAAGTGAGCAGTAAGACAATCGTATGGTGTTGAGGTGGAAAGAGACTACGGAGACCTTACATTGTATGTTTTGTTTTGTTAGGAATCCAAGGGTGTTCTTGGAGTAAGGGTTCTAATGAAATGATTTAGGCAAACAATGTTTCAGTTCTAAAAATACTTGTATTGACAATCTGGGTGTCTCACTAGTTAATTATTAACTAGAGCTTAGCTGGTCCAGTCTCTCCGTTAATCAACTGGCCACTCGGCAACCCCCGTACCAACTCCATCCACCGACAACTGACCGTTGATAACTCCCTGCTGAATCTGACCTTGATTTCCTACGAACCTTGGCTTACATACTCTTGGTCATGTAACACATTTTAATGTTGGAAGCCAAAGAATTACCAAACTTTTCGTACTCTGTCATAATGATTGTTTATGCTCTGGTATCTATCGAGTGAACTTAGAATATTTATATATTACATTCTAACTAAACTTAACTTTAAATCCTAACAGTTCCCAATTGTCTATATTTATCAAGGGTATTTCTGCATTATTTCTCTTAAGTGTTAGTTTGTAGTTCTTATTTAAAGCTTTTTAAGTTTAGTTTTAACTTTGGGTGTATATTCATTGTTGAACAGCTTTAGAACTACATATATTTCATTTTATACATACTTTTGTGTCTGTCAAATGTAGTCCTTGTTTGTATTTCCTTCTATGTGGCTACATGTTTCGCTGACACAGGCAGCATCTTCAGGCCAACTATTATGTCCACAAAACACTTACACTTACACAACACTTATAACAGTTTTACACAAACAGAGTTTTAAACGAAATACACCAGAAAGAGGTACCTCAAAAGTGTAACTATGTTAAACATAATTTATTTAAACTATTTAATATATGACGTGTACAGAAAATGTATAAAAATAATTGTTATAAGTGTTGTGTAAGTGTAAGTGTTTTGTGGACATAATAGTTGGCCTGAAGATGCTGCCTGTGGCAGCGAAACATGTAGCCACATAGAAGGAAATTTGGGTGTATGTTTGGTTTAATGGAGTGTTGTACCTTTCTTTGAGTTATCCGCTTCTCCATTTCCAGCAAGTCCAATGTATAATGGTTTCCACTATAACGTGACTTGTCTGTTTAGTTTCTGGAGTTTATTTACCATGTAATGGATGTTCTTAAATATATAATTTGTAGTTATTGCGTATGATAGAATGGCCTAGATTGCTGCTTTAGAATCTGGAAAAAAAACTATTTTTTTAAAATTTGAGACTATAGTTAATTGATTTTAAGAGCTCATTTGAGATTGCCTCTATTTTCATCTATGAATTTGTCACTGATATTCATCTTCCGCACTCTGTTACATCACGTTACATCCAGGGCCGGATTTAGCATTTTGGCGCCCCTAGGCCCACTAATTTTTCCGCCCCCCTAGTCTAGTTAAAGTTACTTCCCCAAAAACCTTTATTAAAAAATTATATCAGGCCTATATGTTAATTGAAAACACCACTCTACGACGCAATTTTACCATTGCAAGTTTTTTGAGTCATTTACTTGGTTCTGGGCTTAACAAAATGCCGTCTTAAAACACTTTTAGTAATTGTATGTATTAAATAGTGAGCTCATGTTTGTGTGACTGGCACAAAACGATCTAACCCGCAGAGCATTCCCGCAACAAAGCATGGCCATTGCTATGTTAATAACTTAGGTTTTGTTCAATTTAGTCATTTGGGGAAATAAATTTAAAAAAATCTCTGTAATACATTATAAAATAGGTTTAATCTCAGATACACAACTTACATGAAGTATTTTGATAACGTGACACAAAAACTGTGATATAAAGTAAAACTAGATATTTTGTATGTTTTTTACAATAGATGTACAGTAGAATGGACGATAGTTGGGGAGGGGTCAATGACCTTGACACTGCTTGTCACAAGTGCCGGAGGAGGAGGTAGCCAAAAGCCAAAACAAACAAATGATAAGAGGGGGGGGACTGATTTGTTCCAATGCACTTCAAAATCAGAATGATTTTTTTTTGTAATCAATTAAAAAAATATGTTAAGTTATGGCTATTTATTTTTATTTCTAGATATTTTTTTGAATACTTTTTTTTCTTCTCTCGGCCGTGTGCCCCTTGTGAGCTTGCACCCATAGGCCCGGGCCTATTGGGAAATCCGGCCCTGGTTACATCACTCTCATTGGATCCAAAAGAAAATATCTTAAAATTAGCAATATATAAAAATACCAGACTTTTTATAAATCTATTAAATTGTTACACTGAAAATTCATGTTTAAGCTAGATTAGCTTATTGAAACTACAATTAGTTCTAAAATTTATTAAGTTGAAAATGTTCAAATGTATCAAGTGTGAACCAATAATTCACTAAATTTCCAGACCCTTATTTTATAAAGCCAATATTAAGACTCTTCAACATAATTGTAGTGTGTACTTGTCATAAGATAAGACTTTTTTACTGGTTTAATAATGATTGCATTTTACTATCATAATTAATGTTTCGCTTTTTTCAAAGAATAATATAGTATAAAAATTAGAAAAACAAATCTTGGTTGATGCAATAGTTGCTCAGAATTACGTTGCTTTTCAAGGCAAACATGATTGCTTGTTCTGTGTATTTTTAATTGTGCCCAAAACGAATACTTCTTGTGCATAAAAATCTGTCTAATCAACTTAATTGCGGTAAAAACCTGAATTTCTTTATAGGCTAACAATCTTGTTTAGCCCATTTAATTAATAAATTAACAAAAATTTGCTTAAAACTTATTTTGAGTTGTCTTCCTTGTTTTATCTTATTCCCAAACCATCATAAACAATATTTTGGTGAAAATTAAACCAAAATTGGCAGTATTTTTTTATTAATTGCAGTTTTAAGAATTGGGTTTAAATTACAATATTTGTTTTCTTGAAGATACTAAAACCTTAGAGGTATTTTTTGTGTCTTCTAGACAATTACTATGAATTAAAAAAAAAATTATTACAACTATTTTATAAATCAAGTAATTAACATTCGCTAAAGTAACTTTATATGTAAGGGTCTCACCTCTCTGGTCCATAAAACTGTATCCATTATACAATCCGCCACGAATGTAGTCCATCGAGCAATAGCCAATACAGGAGCAAAAGTAGCGCGCTGTTGTCAATTAAAACAACACCCTAAATAAATGTAACTTCAGTGTCTAACGCTGTCACAGCGGAGAAACAAGTTGGCAAACCCAGTCGGTTCCTATAGGTCAGGCCTACTGGCTTCTCTCTCTCAATGGACTAGACTCGTGGTGGCTTGTATAGTCACTAACATACTAAATCAATAGATTGTTCTACTTTTCAACCTGCATCTACATATATATGACTTTTTAACCACTTGATATCTTTTGAAGCATTTTACAAAAAAATTCTGCAATGGTGTTCAATTCCTAAGTGACTATGAATATTCTTCTTCCTAACGTTACTATTAAACTTTACAGATAGTACTTTATTTTGGAAAATTTGTATCGTCTTTTTTTTTTTTTTATGGGCTGTGATAGCCTCCGTCAGAGGTCTCACCGGCGTCGACCTAAAGGTCTTTTGCCACCCCAAGTTCCATCCTACACCGACTCAGTAATACCTGTCATCCTTATGAAGAAACCAATGCTACCTATAGGGTTGTCTAGGATGGTTTCCATCTCCTTCCCCGGAGGGCCTAGAAAGTATAGCCAAGCTCGTCCTAACGCCTCACACTCTAAGAGAATGTGTTCTGCGGACTCTTCAGCCAAACCACATTTCCTGCAAATATTTTCTGCAGCAATCCCTATCCTGTGTAGGTGTTTTCTGAGGTGACAGTGTATCATCTTAATATTGGTCCTCTTGATTAACCTCAATAACTTAGACCTGTATACTCTCAGAGGCTTACTGTCAGTATTGGGTATGGTAATCTGGAAGAACTTTTAGTTGAATTTAAACCTTAGGTTAAATTCCTTTCTATCTTCCCTATCAGGTCAAGTCAATAACAAAACAAACAAAAAATCAAAGCTGTTATAATATAACATCAAAAATTTGGACACAATATCTATCTGTTCCCTAAAACCCTGGAACTCGTAGATCCTTTTTTTCTGCAATGGTGGAAATAATATTTAGGCAGATAGCCTATTCTTTAAAAAAACCCATAAAAATATTAGAAAATATCCAAACCATAAAGTTTTGAATATCATTTTGTTCATGAATCTGTGCACATTATTGGTAATATACTAAAAAAAAATTATTAATTTTATATATCATTTTTATCTCGACTAAGAATGTTGTAATTATAATGAGTAGGCCTACATTGTTCCACCTTTCCCAGCTGCGTTAATCTCATATTTGTTGATGTGTTTCGGATTCTCAAAACACTTATAAGTACTAATGTTTGGAGAATGTAGTATATCCGAAACACGTCAACAAAGGTGAGATTAATAAAGCTGAGAAAAGTGGAACCAATATACCCATTTTAAAAATTATTAATATTTTGAATTTGGTTTTTTGTTTCAAAATAAATTTTAACTTTTGTAACAATTATTTTTATTCCAATTTTCAAAATTCTAAAATATACAAAAGAATAAGAATTAAAATATAAGAAAAATATATGTATGCAAAGATTTAAAATTGATAAACCAATTCCCAATATACCAATTTGTAGTTAGAATGCCAATAATATAAATTGTAAATGTCCAATTGATACCTCTTTGCGATTTAATATAGAAATTTAATGAAATCGTGTTTTACATACCTCATTATGAAACAATTGGATCATCCTTAAGCTGGGAAGTCCATTTTCAAGTATGAAAATCCATTATTTCTGTCTAAAATGAGCAATTTAAAAGTGTGCATTCAATGATCAGAATGCATGATGAGGATGAGCCTAGGCGGCTAGGTTTCATAAATCAAGAATAGCTAATAGAATAACCTGTCATTAAAAGTGTCGTATAATAGTTTACGTACCTCATTATGAAACAATTGGATCATCCTTAAGCCGGGAAGACCATTTTCAAGTATGAAAATCCAATATTTCTTTTTAAAATAAGCAATTTAAAAGTTTGCATTCAATGATCAGAACACACAACGAGGATGAACGTATGCGTCTAGGTTTCATAAGTCAAGAATAGCGTGTTGTTTAAAGTGTGTTATAACAAATATGTATTACTACGCATATAATTTCAGAATTATGTGAACTAGATCTCGGGAAGTAATGTATATATGTAGTTTCTATACCAGGTTTTCATATAATTACCTATCTGAACCTATTTACTTTGCAAGGATGAACATAAACATCGAGTGATGAGACACTCAATATAGGTATTCACAATCATTGTCATTTGAATTACCATAAACAGATATCTTAACCTAATAAGGTTTGGATTTCGTACTTTTAAATTAGACATTACTTGGATTTTTCTCACATTAGACAGAAAAAATGGATTTTCACACTTGAAAAGGCCCTTCCCAGCTTAAGGATGATCCAATTGTTTAATATTGTGATATGTAAAACACAATTACATGATTACGATTACATTCTATAGTAAATTGCAAAGGGGTATCAACTGAATATTTACCATATAAATTTTGTTTCAACATTTTAAAGTGAAATTTTTTTAATAACCTTGAAAATAAACAGAAAATGTATAATTTTCATTTTTAGGGTTACCTACAATATGTGCTTCCTTCTATGGAAAAGTAAAAATACTGTAATCACTTCCAATGATTTGCTGACCACTTGACCAGACATAGACTAAACAAAACTGGGAGCAAATAAATGAGAGTTGTTTTGATAGTAGTCTAATATAAATACACTCTGGTCTTTATGTGTCCAAATGAACAGTTCATCACACCCAATGCTAACACTATGTAAAATAAATAATTTAAAGACATTGCACAAACTTTCACTCATTAGGCCTACAAAACCAAAAAACTATTTGAAAGGTACCAATCATTATCAGCCACGGGTAAACAAAATGTGCAATCATCATGAAAGATTCTTAGAAAATGTATCATTAAACTTCTTATACAGGATAATTTAGAGAGTACATGTCAATAATTCATGTGATTAAGTAAAGAACATCTGTCAGGAGATTTTTCATTTGATTTCTGTTTACACTTTTCCTTAAAACTACAATTTTAAACCCTAGAGCTGGCAAATATTGGTAAGGACGTTCTAAAATTCTTTCCGTATTCGCAAAAATCGCTAAACTACTTTCAAAACATTGATTGCGCAAATCAATATTACTTTGACTAAATATTACTCAATTTTGATGGTTTTAGGTTCATCGTGAAGCTAAACATCAATACTTTTCATTTCAAAAAAAGTTTTATTTGTTGTGTTATAAAATAAAGAGTTTTCTTCAGTTTAGGAAAGTATCTAAAGTTTTAGTGATACAAACTAATTATGGTGCAAATTTTACCAGATTCCACTCACCATTTTTCTGCACCCAGGAATATAAATCTAAGCAAATTTTATATTTATTTTATTATTTTGTGAATGTTTGTTTTAAAAAAATGTATTTTTTCACAGTTTACACAATTTTGAGTTTTTTTTTTTTTATGTGTCAATATTTACCACCTTAGTATGCCCAACTTCATAAATAAAAATGGAAAAAAATTATAATTAAAAAGTTTTTATTTACGTAATTTTTCTTTTAGAACATATCTAGATTCTGCAATTTATTACGAAAGGATTTAAATTTTCAATAGGTTTACAATTTTTTTAAATTAGAAAACACTTAAAAATTCCTTGCCACCACAGAGAAATATGATGGCCAGCTCTGAGGTTAACATTTTGTGACATGAAGACAACTTTTCTTAGTCTTGATTACCTTACTCTAAAATGTATAAAGTCACAGTTCTATTTTACGTACATTTCTCTGAGCAATGGTTTATAACAAGTTGGGTTTTTCAAATTACAAGTAAATTTGTCAAAATTATAAGTAAATTTTTCAAAATAGTCCTAACTTTTTAGTTATTGTGCAATTTCTTCATACAAATTTAATTTTTCTAACAATTTTACTCACAATTACACTGTAAAACTTTTATATATCTTAAAAATAATTGGAAAATTATTATATATATGCTTTTTTGTGATGTTTTGGCTTTGATTACTGCACGATTTTAAAAAATTCCTGACGCACTAACTCCAAAATTTGTATGCCTAATATTTTTTATTAAATACATAAATTCTACTCATCTGTCTGTAAACAAATGATACAAGTTGGGTTTTGTATAGAATAATTATTTTTGGTGAATTTTTCAAAATAAGCTTAACTTTTCAGAAAGTCTTATTTTTCCTCATAAAGTAAATTTTATTAATTTTTTTTTATCAAAATTTATTCACAACTACATGAGATAACTTTTGTATATCTTTAAAAAAAAGTTGTATGTTTTATATAAGGCTTTATTGTGGCATTTTTTAGACATCTTTTGATTCCTAACATGCTAACTCGAAAATTTTGGCATGTAACATATTTTCATTACATAGATGAATTCTATGCACCTTTCTGAGACAAATGATGTCTAACAAGTTGGATTTTGTATAATATTATTATATTTTTGTGATTTAAAGTGACATATTTTATAGTCTGCTTCGATTGATTTTGCATTTCAAAGTGATGCAGCTAGACACAATAATTTATCGATTTAAATCATTTGATGTATTACTATTTTTGATACTTTAGTTATATCAAAATAGAAGCTCAGACCATTGGCTTTACATTGGTGACAAATTTATTGTGATTGGACTATTTTTAGTGCGCGAAATGTTGGATTGTAAAATTTATGTTGAGCTTAGTCCATTATAGTGGGATGTCACATTAGGGACCGACACCGAAAGTAAGTATTTATATTTCAATAAGTAGCCTATAATAGCCATGATAATTTGAAATACATAAATAGAAAGGAGGAAGACAAATACTATAAGAGAGTGTTAATATAGAGTAGTAGAGCTGAAATTCTGACTTGGAAAAAAAAAAAAAAAAGTTAATTTAGGACAAAATGATTACACTCTAGTGCTACAGCAAGAAACACTAACTTTATTGATTTGAATCATTTTATAAATTATTATTTTTGGTATTTTAGTTATATTGAAAATGAAAGATCAGATCATTAGCTTTGTGGTGATTACCACCACTCCCCCTCCCCTTCGTGAATCTGGTTATATTCGCCCGAGAGGTGATAAGCGAGAGTAGTGCTCGAGACAGCGGTGAGACAAGTCCTCTGTCACCGTTCTTATTAAATTTATATTATTGTGCCGTATCATTATCATGCCATGCTAAACCCAAAGGAGTAGGGCCGTTCGGCCCTAAGGTTTATATCTGGGCGCATCGTGATTTTGGGTTATCGTAAAATTATTAGTCGAACTATACGCGGCTACGTTAGGCCCTGCTATAGACCGACATGTTGTTGCAATACAGTGTAGTTAATATTAACATTGGTATTAGTGTAATTCTGTTATTTTTAGTTAATTAGTTTGTAGTAATACTCGTCAAAAATGGCTAGCCTAAGTTGAGATTCGCCCAGGGTACTAATATTAATTTTACCACACGATCAGGACCCGGAAATACATTATCAAAGTAGATCCGCGGATCACCCAAAATCGTACCCCCCATGCAATAGCACACTTTCTCCTTACCGTTGCAGCTTCACACATTGATGACAAATAAAATTTATTGTGATTGGATTACTTTTAATGTACACAATGTTAGATTGTAAAAATTATGTTGAGCATAGTACGTTATAGTCGGTTGCCACTTGCGGGACAGAAAAGTGTAGTGCATTGTAGGCTGTTGTCACTTTGAGGGTTAATTTTTTATGTGTATCTCGATCAGTTTGGCTTCTGGAAGGTAATATCAACAGTAGATGTAAAAAAAGAATCCTACAGGAAGGCTTTAAAAAACTTGTATATATTAACTTTTTTTTAAATCTATATATTTTTTGAGATCATTATACATAATTGGATTAATAGTAAACCAGTTTATAACGAAGATGTTCACTGTTATAACATGAGGGGAGTAATAGAAATTTGCAGGTTTAAATTTTACAAGTAACGGGTACCAATCCTACCTTTCTACAATGACAAAAAGGTAAATTATTTTTTTACAATAATATTTCAAGTGAAAAATATACTACCTAGACTAGGAATCGAACCCAGGACGTTTGGCTTTATGCGCCAATGCTCTATCAACTGAGCTATCCTAGTCGCTTCCCAGTACAGGGCGCAGACTTCTCACTTGACTTTAGTTGCTGCAATTTTGAGTTTCCAATTAATTACCTCGCATATGCAACATTGAAATTAATTTTTACCCATTTTTGAGCCCTTTACGCACGTATATTTTTCACTTGAAATATTATTGTAAATTCAATATGTGCTAGTAAAAACGTATAAGCGGAAAAATCAAATAATTAAAAAATCAGTAAATTATTGTCAAAAATGTAATTTCGAACTATGACCTAATAAGAAAGTATGTTCGTATGGTCACAAAATCTGGGAGGGTCAAGACGTTGATGCAAATGGAGGCTCCTTCACACATGTTCAGCTTCGAGGCCCATTTGCCCCAAGACATTGATGCGAGTGAAGAGAGTGGATAAACTTTAATATATGTACGAGGCCAGCTAGGATTAGCCGAAGTCAAGAGAATAGTGATATAAAGATTCAGAAAACCTGTGTAACAAACTTTTTTAAACATACGTCTCTGGATCTACTAATACAATTTAATATTTCCTCAGTGCCCAAGAAACCAACTTTTGGGCATTACATTTAGATCTGCTTGTATTACATTATATGTCAACTTGTTTATTATTGAGGTTACCTTCTACACCCGCTTCATATGTACATCAAAAATGAATCAAAAACAAAATTTGTTAGTTTTATTTATTCTAACTTGAATGAATAAAATTAATGTAGATTAATTTCATTTAATAAATTTGTATTGTTATCTCTAGACTTGACATTGAATTATCATAAACTTGATTGGGTAAGTGCTGACATATGGTGTTGGAATGTCTAGGCTTAGTTTGTGAAATATTTATACCTGAATGAAACATTTAAAATGGTATGATTAACATGTTACCTATCCTTGTATGTTACAGGTATGGACAGATTATATCTACTAAAGCTATTTTAGACAAGACTACTAATAAGTGTAGAGGTGAGTAGCTATTTTGTTTTATCACTGATCCCCCCCTCCTACTCCCCCAATGGCAAACTTTACTTTTGGGCTATTATAAAATAAAAACTTATACATTACCATATAAAACTACCTACGGCTTTAACCTTCATTGCTAGGGGTTTTTTATGTGTTTTGCAAGGACATCATACTAAATTACACAACTGTTGATACATCTTGTTATGATGAAAGAAGCATGGCAAAGATTGATATCACTGTTATTTAGACAGACCCACCTGGCGTGGTCAGGAAATAGGTAGGCTCCAGTCTGATGACCAGGCATCGAGAGTTAAGACAACTTTATGTGGTCCACTGGTCTCTTCTTCTAACCAGTATGATAACCTATAGTCTGTATACAGTAACTTGGCATCTGAACCTTTGGCTACCTGCGAGCGGCCCGAACCATTCCCCCCGTCGCTCCCTTCCTCACCCAGCTGTTTCAGTGATGAGTCACCTACTAGCGTTAACACTGCACTGTTTAACTTTTTTATGGGAGACACAATTTTAAATTTTTTTCAGCATAGTTAAAATGTGTAAGAAAATATAAGCAAATTGATACCAAACACGACACTATTCCATTTGTAAAAGCCGCCAGTAGAAAGCTCTTTACACAGCTACTATTTGCATAATCGCATACTTATTATTTACATGTTTACGTACTATTTACATACATTTGTGTTGTGTTTGGTATCAATTTGCTTATATTTTCCTAAATATTTTAACTATGCTGAAAAAAATTTAAAATTGTGTCTCCCATAAAAAAGTTAAACAGTGCAGTGTTAACGCTAGTAGGTGACTCATCACTGAAACAACTGGGTGAGGAAGGGAGCGAGGGGGGACGGTCCGGGGTCCAGACGCCAAGTTACTGTATACAGATAATACCGTACGTTAAAAAAAAAAACTACCCAAAACCAGTGACTTCAAGAAATCATCATGTTTTTTGACGGTAGTCCATGTGCTCCAACTTCAACTGTGAACAACTCCGTGGTGAAACCTTTCAATCGAGCAGCCGCTTCCAAATCAAAATATTTATTAATTTTGTAGAGATGTTGCTAAAGGATGTTAGTTTCCCAGGGTACTGTGAGCTCTACCATGATGAGTTGCTTTGTGCTCAGGAAATAAACTGTTATCTCAGGGAAAAGGCTAGTCACGGTTATTTCCTCAGGGAATTGGTAGTGACTATTTGCACAATCTACTAAACTCTCCCAATCCAAAGCTGGCCTGAAATTTTAAACTGGCCTGGATCCCATTCTTAAAGTTTTACTTCCCTATCTAATAAAGTGAATTTGAGTTTGCAATAATATACAGTGAGGTCGCAATAATCTGAACCCATGGTAGTCTGAACTCTAGGCTAGTTCACATTAACATATTTGTACATTTGAGTAATAAATTTGTGTTTATGCTATTTTTTTTTGTTTTTAAATTTTGCTCTAATAATCCAAACAATTTGATCATTCTAACAGCTCGAGCAAACAAATATTCAGATTATGTTATTCCCATTCAATTTAACGGTATATTAAATAGTGCTACATTCTACATTTATCGATTCAGATATTATAATTTCTATTGGTACCAATTTAAAGTCAATACAATACAAAATTAGTGACAGTTGTATCAATATTAGTAATCCATTTCATAATCAATGATTTTTTTGATGATGCCATGACAGAAAAGATTTTTCTAGTTGTTATATCAACAATTGCCAGTTTTTGGGTTTATAATGATCAGTGTCAATGATAGTTATTAAACTGTGTAAAATCATTAGATAGACTTTCTCACGCACATTCACAATTGCAATACTAATTAAATAAAATTATTTGTTGAAAAAATGAACCTTAGTAGTTGTCTCTGAAAAAATATGTTTCTTTTAGTGTGTGAATCTGAATATGTGTAGTGGGCTAAGGTTTTTTTTTGTGACAATCTGTTAAACAATTTGGGAATTGAATGTATATTTTTGATGAATTTTTAAAATATGCTTGCAAAATGTACAATTATGGCTTGACCTTTCAGAAAACAATACTAGGCTGTTCTATGTTAAAAAAACGGAAAATTTACAGATAAAACAGAAACTAATATCTTACTATAGTAAGCTCTAACCTATAGCCTACATAAAAAGTGTGATGCATGCCTAATAATGTTAGTGACAGCTTTTGTAAGGTTTTGTGAAATAAGTGTTGATCTGCTCATTTTAGTCTTCTCCAGGACATTGTCCTTACTCTCAGAAGGGAGGTGGGGGGAGGGGTACTGGTCAATTGTAGTTTAACAAATGGAAGGCCTATTTATTTCCAAACATTCCATGAAAAGTATGAAATAGGCCTATTCATATTTTGACAGTCTTTGTAAACTGCAACAAACACTAACCAGATCTATGTTGTTAGCGATAATATGAAGTTTTTTTGCAACTTTTTCCATGGATAAACTTAAGACTATGAAATGTCTACTGATCCTACTCTTAGGAATAATTTAACATACATTAAGTACCAAATTGTTGAACAGGTTCATTAACCTGCTAATTCACTTTGTAAATTTCCTAGAGACGTCTGATTTAAAAAATTAAAAAATCAGTAAATTTTTCTACGTTCCACGATGTCTCATTTTGTGCAGTTTTGAAATCTGTATCAAATTAATGTAAGTGGTAGTTTTTTTGGGGGTAGAAAAAAGAACTACCCGCCCTTCATTTATTTATTCCTCCATACTATCCAAGCTGGACTGTGGTGTAAATAATATTAATTTGGATTGACAAGTTTAGTATATAAAATAATTAAGTTACAACACTGTTCTATCGTAAGCCCCTAGTGTAATTTACATTTATAGCCACTGTATACTTTTTATCCTAAGTAATTGCAGGCGATTGCCTATTGTAATTGCTTTATTAATCAAGAGAAATTTCCTTTGTACAAGAAAATTCCGGATCTATTACAGAACTCAGCACAATATATCAAACTTAATCAGTTGTTTATGAGCCATTCAGTTTTTATTGGTGTGTTCTAATTTTGATTTATGTTCCGTTATGTAATTTTATAACTGTTCCATATAAGTAACAAATACAAGAAATATGTTGCCCAATATATATATAATCTTTGTTACAGTCATTAAATAAATGTTACGATTTTATAAATATTTTCTTAATTTTGTTTAACTTTTTTTTTATTATTAGATCAAATTAACATTAATTCTTTGTTCAAAGTCTATAAACAAGTTTAAATAAGCTATAAATTTCCGCTGATGTTTAATTATCACAAATTTGGGCCTTTATTTCACAGGAAGTGATTTACTCTTAACATCCAGCTCTTTGCTGTCTGCTTCAGCTGACCCTCCACATTAGGCCAGATGGTTGTAAGTCGACTGTATTTAATTCTAAGAAACAAGATTGACAAATATATAATCTCAAATTAGAAAAATCTAGGATATTAGCTCCTGAAATGTTGGTTAGGTTTGACCCCACATTAAAATGATTGATTTGAAATTGTTATTCAGTAGATTCTTTTATTTAGTATTTTACACTAGACTAATTACTAATTTCATCCAAATTAGCACAGCTTATATTAATAGTATACCCAAGATCACAAATTAAGGAATATAGCCTATATAAAGCATTGTATCCTAACATATTATATTCATCCATCAAATGTGGGTGACGATAAAATTGGATGCAAAATGCTGATACATTTAATAACTATAAGTACAACAAAATGCTTAATTAGAATGGGCCACATTCGGCCGCACTCATCGATAGGTATCAGTGTGGATTAGTTGTAATGATCTCAGTTGGTATTTATTATATGGGGAGGCAGTTAATTTTTTGGGTCAAATAATATCAAATAGCCTATATTTCTTGTGGAAAAATGTGAGGGCCTACCCAGAGAGGGAGGTCTGTTTCTTGTCAGGGTGCTTGAAACACATCTATTTTTTTAAAATTTAAGCTAGAAATCACAACTTGCAACCAACTAGATTTACAAATGAGGTTTATACAATTAATATTAAAAATTACGAATTATTATAAAATATAGAGTGGGATAACGTGGTTGGATTGTTAAATGCAATAGGCCATATTTTGACCAATAGTTTCGCATTTTTTAACTTAATAATTCCAAAATTCACACGGCACACATAAAAAAAAAACCCCAGGGTTTTTGAAACCTTCCAATATGGTATAAATAACCAAACGAGACACCAATGTTCAAGACTACTTTTAAACACAACCGCACTCTGGTCCTGAATGCACATTGTACAACGGAACTGGTACATGGAACATAGGGAACCACGATTGAATGTTATAGGAAAGGCTATATGACTAGTCTTTTATTCGCCAGACAATGCAACTCGCGTAAAAGGAAATAGTGCTAGATGGGTGATGAATTTCATCATACCGTAATACTCATCTTTAGTTAGTTAGGTAAGACTCCCAAAGACACTTGCTCTACTAGACGCCATTTTTTCCACCACTGTAAATCAATAATAGAAACCACGGCAGGTAAGATGATAACATGTGAGATGGAAGGCTTTCTGTAACTATAGTTTTAGAGTGTGTTTCTCTTCTATGTTGAAAACATATTTTAAAATCCGGTTGCATGGCCAAGTTTATTCTGACATTTTCAACAATTACGTTATTATCTAATCAAGAACATTAGCTAAATTAAACATTTCACCTGCTGTATTTATTTTTAATTTCACCGATATGACATTGGAATTTTGACAGCTCAGTTACTACTACAATCTATCTGTGTATTCAGCAGCCACATAGCTGTTTGATAAAATCCATCACTTGGACAAGAGCTACCTAATAGTGAATCTAACCAACGTGGCTGAATGCACAGACATTATAAATTATTAACAATTAAAAACAGTAAATAAATTTCGACAAAATAAATAAATATCTAACAATAAATGAATATATGAAAATATTATTACTAATGACAATAGTCAAGAAAGAACAATAAGTTATTTTTTGGGAGATGGCAGCCCATTGATTTTTGTTTTTGGAATTATTTAATTATTGAAGAAAACAATTTTTTGAGTCCAAAATATGCCTAAATATCAAATTTTACTTTTTTTTAGGCTATCAAAATTCTGCACAAATTACATGTGACGACATAATTTTGGTCTAAATGTAACCCTTTTGGCATATATTTTTGACCCAACAGACAACGTGGAGATTGTTTTGGTTGCATATTGTAAAATCGAAAAGTCCTCTATTAGTCTCTGTATGTATTGGACAATTTGAAACTTAACTTTATGAAGATTATAAGATTATTTTTGTTAATTTAAAAAAAAAGTCTAAAACATATTGATGAGTAGTCCTACACACTTCGACAGTTATTAATTGCTTTACTTCATTCAACTCTATTTTCCCCCTCCATTGTGACACCTAATAACAAATGATACTCTCGTGCATTAGTGTTTTACTATTTGGTCCTTTACCTAGGTTCTTAAGAGAATTATTTTTTTCTAGTTTTAAGTGATTTATTACAAGGTATATACAGACAGTAAACTCCATTTATAAAATAATGGTGCTGTAGTCACAGGATTGTGCATCCATTTCGAGTAAGTGATTCGTTAGTAATGTATTGACAGTGCAGACAATTGAGCAGTACATTTTTGTGATGTGTATCTATAATGGTAAAGAAATTAGAACCAAATGTACGTTCGGTTTCTACATACTAGGAACATTAAAACTGTTCAAATTCATTACCAAATTTGTGACATTTATAAAGATCATGTAATGTGTAATTTAATGCTATAAAGCTCATGCAACTTTTTAGTGAAGAATGGGAAAATTTGCTTGATGTTGAATGGAACGAGTGATTGTCTTTGCTGAACGAAGATTTGGTGCGTGGAATTGTAGAGAAGATTTACAATAACGTTGCTTTCCCCGGATTTTCCACAATTACTTTTTTTTTTATACATGTAATGATTATTAACATTTATTTTTCAATTATTGTTAAATTTTACAAAACGTTTAATAAGATGTTTGTGTGTAGGATAGTACAAATATTCATATAAATGTTGATTGTTACAGGGTATGGTTTTGTCGACTTTGAGTCGAATACTTGCGCAGAAGCTGCTGTAAAGGCCTTACAGGCAAAAGGAATTCAAGCGCAGATGGCCAAAGTGGGTATCACGCAGCTGCGTTCCCCTGCAAGTGTACGTTTGTGCATGCAAGTACTGTATACTGTAAACACATATATACAACACAACACTTTTATTATAAAAACTTTCCAAGGTGTCATCAAAATCATTTAATATTTTCATGTGTAAATATAGTTTTTCATATGAAGATATGTCTCCTTTTTTTTTTTTTTTTAAATCAAACAACATTCATAAGTTAAATTGCAAGTTGTTTGAATACATTTTATGAAGTCATTCTTGTAAAAAATTTATTTATACTTTTACTACGGTACATGTAAAAAAAACTGTATTAAATCAATTAAAATTTTTTTTAAATAAAATAGTTTATCTTGCCAGTTTTTTAAAATGTATCTTGGACAATATCTCTTCTTCTCCAACGCTACTTTCATTGGTCTTAACTATCAGTTTCCAGTCTTCTTTTTTTATAACTCTTATTCTCAATCCTTTAATTTCTATACCCATTAGGTTTGTAGTAACATCCATCCATCCTAAGTCTTTCTTTTTCTTTTATGTGGGCATTTCTCTCGGTATTTAACTGGAGATACAGTCTTTCGTCGCTCTCTCAATATGTTCAAACCACTCTATTCTTTGATCTTTTACAAATTGAACTACATCCTAACCTTCAATTAGCTCTGCATTATATTTCATTCTCTAGTAATCAGCCTTTCTTATGGGTCCTTCGTGTATGCGTTGCTCAAATATTTGTCTGCTACTTTCAGAGTCCCAAGTGTACCACCAATATTTTGAGTTTTATATTTTTGGTAATAAGTTGTTTGCATAATACACATGTGGTCTGTCTCTACCCTTTTCTTTATCCCTCTACGCATGTTATTATTATGTATAGTGGGTGTTCCAAAAGTATTGAACTCCTTTAATTTTTGAACGAATTCAACCCCAACCCCTCAGTTCTGAGGGAGGCAACTCAAGTTAAGTAAAAACTAAATTAAAAAATACATAACAAAAGTGTTATGTAGAGCGATTGTTTTAAGTCTAATGAAGGTTGATACTAAATACGCACAATTTTTTGAAGGGCTGACAAACTAAATTGGTCCCATAACTTGTTTGCTTAGCTTGGGTTTCTAAATCTTGATAACTTTCTCTTCCCTTAACAAGGTAGATAAGATCTAGATGAATGAATTCCCAATAGTTTGTTTTGAAACTGTTCTTACATTAATAAATCATACAGATAATTTTTTAATCATAAATAAAAATTTTTAAATTATGAGACAAGACCAATACTTCTGGAACCCACTGTATATACCATCAGGGGCTCACTATAGTGAGTACAGGCGTGGTGACCTTGAAGTTTTTTCATGTAGTCTTGAGTTAAATACCTCTTTTCCATCTTTCCAATCAGGTCTCTCTTGACCAACTTTTGTCTTTTTCCAACCTTGATGTCATTATGACGTAGGGTCAGGTTGTGAGGAGATGAAAAGAGGTGTAGGGAACGTGAAGATGGCCCTGAAGTAGAGGTAGCCGAGCCGGGAGGCGACTGGTAAATAATGAAAGAGTAAGGATTTGCGATTCGGGAAGGATTCGAGTGCTTAGTGCGAGGAATGTTGATAAAATAATGACGGAAACTAGGAGTGTGCTGGCCCTAAAAAGGACCAGTTGGACTTAGGTTAGGTGAGGGGAGATAGGATATTATCTAGCCTCTATGATGGATGTTCACCCGAGTATTTGGGGGCTAGAGATCTGTATTTTATCTCCTTCTTTTTTATAAGACAATGATGACCTATATTTTTTTAAATCTTTAAACAATAGGGGGTGGGGGATTATCATATATCATTACTCCCAGATACCTAAAACGAGAAACTCCTAACATTAATTCTCCAACTGGAAGTCCCGCAGTGTTCTATTGATCTCATACTTACATTATTATGTATTTAGCTTTCTTTTCATTTACACTAAACCCTATTTTTTTTCCATTAGTCTATAAATTTGTTTAAGAATGTATTTCCAAGTAATAATTGTAATATCATCGGCATATTCACTGTGACAAAGACTATCATTATGTTTATACTTAGAATACATCATCAAACATATTAATAAATAAAACACAATTTTTCTTTTGTAAAATTCTATAATTTATTTGGTCTAGCTGACCATGGTTTCGCCAGTTACGGCTATGACGAGGCTCTTACAAGACTAAATACAATACACACCATAACTATTATAAAAGGTTGAGAAAGGCAGGAAATCCCCGTTAACAAACAAAGCACAAAGACCCGGGGGGGGGGGGGAAACCCCACAGGTCATTCACACAGGTATTAACCAACCTTGAATAGAGGTTGTTGAAGTAAAGGAGAAAATGACAAAAATTCCGTTTAGTCATTTAAAACTAGATTAGCATCATTACACAAAAGTCTCTTAATTTCTAAAATTTCCAAAACATTTAATTTTCTACTTTTTACGTTCACATGTAGAATTTCAAAATTAACATTAGAATAAAAATCTGTCAGTGCATTTTTGTCATTTTCTCCTTTACTTCAACCTCTATTCAAGGTTGGTTAATACCTGTGTGAATGACCTGTGGGGTTTCCCCCCCCCGGGTCTTTGTGCTTTGTTTGTTAACAGGAATTTCCTGCCTTTCTCAACCTTTTATAATAATTTTGGTGTGTATTGTATTTAGTCTTGTAAGAGCCTCGTCAATGCCGTAACTGGCGAAACCATGGTCGGCTAGACTAAATAAATTATAGAATTTTACAAAAGAAAACATGTGTTTTATTTGTTAAAAGGGAATTCTATCAAGTATCGTCGGTCATCAGTGTAAACAAAATATATTAGTTGCCGTCATGAATGTGAAATATGGTCATGTGTTCTTCAACTTGTGTTTCTTGCTGGGGAGCTCTACTCTCTTCCATTACTAACTAACTATTCACTTGTTCAAGCCATGTTGATATGCAAAAAATAATATTTCATGACCATATGCTATAATAATTAACATCATTCCATCTACTGCTTCTCCCTTGTTCTGTATAGTAAACTGTCTTGATGAGGATACAGTTT